>OY987270.1:16326455-16702820 GCA_963920665.1 Straminergon stramineum
TTGGCAAACAATTCTCTAATTTTGAAATCTCTCTAGATTAAATTTTTGTTATTTATGCCATTATTTTCTTATAAGAAAGAGGTGCAAATGAATGTTTCCTTCATGTTTCCCTTAAACGTTGAAGTGAACGTTTTGAATCCGATGGATGACAAAAAAATCTCTCCATGTAGGATAGAACTACAACTATTCATCCTCAACATTAGTATGACTTCCAATGAATATTTTTGTATTTTTTAAAGTAGATGATGTCACACAGTTCTAGAAGGGAAGATTTCCATGGTAACTAGTCTGTCTTTTAACCCTTAAATGTCAACACGGACGTTTAGTGTCCGATGGATGACAAAGAATTCTCTTATGTAAGATAGAAATGCAACTATTCATCCTCATAATTAGGGGTGGAAAGGGAAGATCTTCTACATTAGTTTGACTTCCAATGGATATTTTTGTTTTTTTTAAAGAAGATGATGTCACATGGTTCCAAAAGCCATGATTTCCACGGTCACTAGTTCGTCCTTTTAGGGTTAAACCCTTGGTCATAAATAACTTCCATTAAGGTAGGTGAACCCAATACCAACCATTGACCTAATACCACCCAAATGTAGGACTGTTGTTGATCCTAGAGTGAGAATCTATGATAGTAATAGATGCCTTAGCTTCACTTATTATGAAGTTAAGGCATATACTTCCTTCGAAGATTCTCATTCTAAGATCAACAAGGGTCCTACATTTGGGTGGTATTAGGTCAATGGTTGGTATTGGATTCGCCTACCTTATAGTGCACTTTAGTCTCAAAGGATCTAAAGGGTTAACAGAGTGGACATTTCATGTTCAATTGCCATAATAAGGAGACCGACTTGTCTGAAAACCCAACCTGGAATAAACATTGAACTTGAACAGTAGTATGCAAATTTGACAGTAATAATATGTCCTCAAGTCCAATTTATACATGCTAGTGACACTCAAGCCACTAAAGAAATGATATATATATGATACAGGTACTAATTATTCCCTGCATACGCTCTCAAATGGGGATAGAGAAATTCCAAGCTAAATGACAATTGAAGAAGCTTGCAAATAATTTCTCAGGAGATAGCTCAACATTTTGAGTCACCTGTTTCACCTAACTGCAACCTACATTACCCTGCAAATTGGTTCTCATTTTGACCAAATCTGCTACCTTAGAAAGAATCTGTAAATTTTGTTTTCAACTGGAAGATCCCTACCCCCAATAAATGATCAGTTCATAAATGAAAATGAGGATGCCTGAATAGGAGTAAACTAGCAAACCTCAACATTTTTGTTGAAGTAATGTTTAAGAACAGAAGAAAGAAAGAAAGAAATAGAGAATCTTGCAAATAGAAATTCTCGTGGCAACCAAAATCTTGCCTTATATATCAGGGTCGTCATTAAAGTAGGGATCTGAAAGCATCACTTAGATGGTGTATATCCCTTTTCATCAATCCAATCAATGTACCTATTGTCAAAGAAGCAATATCAGAACAAAATTTTCACCCTCTCACAACTTTTGCGTACAACCGCCAAATAATGCATTCTCTGGTACGTCGGAATTCTATTTCATTTGCCAACAAGAGCATCAATAAAAATTTGATCACTCTAATAAGGTGATGTAAAATTCCTTGAAAATTTCCTCAACAATAAGACACTGAAATTTAGGGCACGTGTTTGGAGAAATCTAGCAGTTTAACTTTGACCTCTTATAGCTCTTGAATACAACATTCTACGACTTCATCTAATGTAGTCATAATTAACCTAAATGTGCCGAACAATCAAAACTCACTGACATACAATCGTGGTTATCAAGCAAATTTACTCCATAATAGGAGACTCGACCTAAGAATCTTTAAAGCAAAGGTGTGCATACCTTAGAACCGCATGGTGACAGTCCACAAGTGGCCTTCTACGTCACCCTGAGGAAGACACACCGTAGCAAGGCCTGAGCTTTGGTCGTAGCTGATAGGAAGGTCTGTGCAGCTCCCCTGCACGACGCAACCTTGCGGTTGCAGGGATGCATAGACTCCAAATGTCCCACATCCAAGCACTTGCATGGTCATAGTTTTGCCTTCTGTGTAATAATCCAGGGTCCCTCGTAATGCTCCCCCACAGTTGAACATCTTGATCAGTCCCAGAGGCGCAACAGAAAGATCCGTATCCAAATGCTGCACAACGAAGACAATCAGTAGTCCAGTCAACAAAAAAGTCAGATTTTTGATTCCGGACTAGCCTGTGAATGTAAGTATTTGAAAAGAATCCATGAACCAGCTGGTACATAAATCACACCCAATATAACCAGTACAACACTGAAAAAGTCTGTACTCAGAGTTCTGAGATACTGATTTAGCATGGATGATTTGAGGGGAAGGGTCTTATTCCAATGCGGCATTAATGATCATACTCATTAAAATTGCTAATTTCGAAGCACCAAAAATTACATTTCAAAGAGCACAGAGCACAAAAAACTAGGCACGTGCGGACGTTTCAGACATATGCCTGAAAACAGTGCCAATTTCTTGCCATTTTAACCAATTGGCGAAATTTTTACGAATAAAGAGTGCGGGAGAAGAATCAAACCTTCACAGGCGCTACTGTGAACAACTCATACTCCAACTTGAGTAATGTAATGGGAAGCGTGGCATTGCAAGGGACTCTGATAAGCTCGCAGGACCGGTGGCTGAGGAAGACGCAATCACCATCCCAATCCTCTGGGGCTGCATCACCCAAACGCTCGATGTCTGCGGCACGGACACTGCCTGAGATGGCAACTGGGTTGAGATCATGGATCGTGTATTTCTTGTCCACCTTGCACCACCCTGCTCCTTGGCAGTTGAAGATGCCTATCACTCCTCCGAACTTGTTCATGTTCCAAATCTTCAACAAGCTGCACCCACAGTTTGCGCATGTGGTAAGTGATTCATTCCAGCACTGTGGTCGAGAAATTGAAATAGCAAAGAGAACCACTTCCTTGACATCCTTTAGCTTCCATATTTAACGCTGGGTCGGTGAACAAAGTCTTGGCTTTCTATAAACATTGACTCTTTTCAAGGAAAGTGTCCATGGCTACAAAACTCAGTGATTCTCAATAACCTACATGGGAGGTAGTTTTTTGAGAATAACAGAGGCATCTTGAAATCTCTCTTCCATGTGTCAGTAGAAGCCAGTGTCAAAGGTTCTTCTCAGTTTATTTGCAACTTGCAAGGCTGTCAAGGTTCGTTTTAGTTAGTTTCTCTTGTTGTGCAATGTGTACTCACTAGGCTTTTGTTCACTACTTCCGCCATCTAATCTTGGTGCCACTGTTGTGAATATTTCTATCAAATCTTGAGTAGCAAGCAATAAATTGGAAATATCAGTGCTCACCTTTTACCATCCCTAGCAGGATCAGAAAAAAGGCAGTCACGAGTGGGGCGGCCTGGAAGTAGAGCTCGTAGTACTGTTCCATCAGGCAACACTAATTTCTTCAAGAGATCAAAATCGTGACTTCCGGGTTTGTCACTGCATAAAGAACAGAATTAAGAGGTGGTATTCCCAAATTACAACATTCTCCTGGCATCTCTGAAGAACTTTTTTACTTGCATTCGAGGAAAAAATAACCTGTTTAAGCCAGGGAATGCATTCAACGTTTGCTGGAATTGGCCACTAGTGACCAATTCCAGCCCAGTTGGATGACTGAAGTGGCCCAAGTTGAAACAGAAAACGATTTCCACTAGTGTGATCACACAATAATTCTTGAAATTTCACAACACACTCTACCTGACATAAATTGCACATCCTCCTACAGCACGGGCAGCCGCGTGGTATTCGGCTGCTGGGTGCACACTCTGCTCAAAGAAAGAAACATGCAGTGGTGTTAGAGCAGAGGAAAAAGAAGAAGAAGAACCTAAAGGTATTTGACTTCAAAGATTTTCCAAAGTTAGCAACATTGTTACAACTTCTGACAGCCATTTTTGATAGAATATTCTAATTCCTTGATAGATTAATAACAGCTTATAATATTTGGGACAGTTTTGACTCACTTCAATAAAGGGTTCAAAATAAGAGGGAGACTTGAGATAGGAAAATTACGTGGAACATGTCCCAGTCTGGTTGCATAAACTCTGCAAGAAACAGAGTGTTATATGCAACAGATGCAATATGGATGGTGTGGGAAGCAGGATCCCTGGGCCAAAAGTCGTCTGATGCTCGTACTACCGCAGTCTGCTTTGAGCTGTCATGAAGAGACGCACATAATCTTCCATGATCAGATTGAGCACACACAAGTACTATCACACTACATCTGCTGCTCTGGATGGTGCATCACAATTCATCTCAACTCCTGGAATTTTAACATGAGCCTAATCTGTGTCCGAATCGAGGCAAACCAACCAATATCCGTAATTCTCTTTCATTAATAGATTCTTCGTTGATATGTCTTGATTGTTTTATGTACTATTACTTAAAATAAGTCTGTTTTGAAATACTGCTCAATAATTTGCCTAAAGTTTGTTATTAAATCAGCGTTCCAGGAAAATTAACAAGCACATCTACCTGGTAATTTTGCCTAACCTTGTTGAGTCAAAACCTGAACTTGCACCAGACCTTTCCGTGCAACTACTGTGTGGGAAGAATTCGTCATATCCAATTCTAGTGCAATTTGAAACATCTCAAAAAGTTGAAGACATCTTCACCCTATGAAGATTTTCATTTAGTAGCCTCTTAAAATTAGCATCTCTCAAAAGTGTACGGAAAATCATGAAGCAAGGAATCCACCAAACTTGGTTGGAACCACACCCAACCAAGTTGGGTCCACATGACATGATATCCACAAGGGCTGTCACCAACATATGAAAGGATGGAATTGAAAAGCTTACTGATAAATGTTCTCAGTGCTATGACTCATGCAGCTGATGCACCCATTTTCAGGGAAGTTTCGAGCAATGGAAGCCTCCAACGCTTGATGAACCTGCTGCACAAGCTGGACACGGCCACCAAACCCAGCACCCAAGGTCTCAAAAATGTTCTGGGCATCAACTTTGACGCCATCCACGCCAGCAGCTGCGAGATAGCTATGAAGGCCATCATAAAATGCCAAAAACTCCTTGGGGTTGACTAAGCCCAGGCCATTCACAGTGAGGCTGTCCACGGACATGTCAGGTTGGTTATCTAACACGCCTGGGGAGTGTACCGGGTACACCAAGCTTGAGTCATAAAGCTTGGTATTCACTCCCCCTGGTTGCACTCCTCCCCAATATCCAGCAAGCGCATGCCACACATACACATACCTGCTCCAAACATCACTTCCCATCAATGCTTGTAAGGTCACATCCCCTAAAACCGAGAAAATTTCAGTGACAACCCAATTCATGTCGAGGAGGTGTTATGATTTAGTCATACAGACAAATTGCAAAAAAACAGTGCATGAAGTCCAATAATTTGGATTCTTTAGACTTCACGGCATGATCAGTTCATTTCTAAAATAGAAAATTTGTCAATTTTATATTTATCACTTTTCTCATTTGTAGAATTTCGTTTTCTGGAGTCAATATCTTGCACTTGATATGTAACATCTTCTCAATATGATTAAGCCTCTGAGAGTCGGAACCAGCTTACTTGAGATTATAATTGGCCTTTGCATTGAGAACAGTGTGTTGAAGTCCAAGGCTATGATCTTCAGGCCAGGAACCAGCAACTCCATTCTTTTGAAACTTGTGATTCTCCTTGATATGTGTCAATCTACTTGCATACCTGCCAGCGACAAAGTGGGTTAATCACAACACACAACAAGAGGATCCGTAGACAGCATTATAACTCCAGTGAAAATCATGTCCTACTCCGTCAAGGGAGTTCACACAACTTCGCTGAAATTGATCACTAATGGTCATTTCCAATCAAGGAATTCACAGTTGTAATTTGCAACTACACAATTCTGTGCATTTTGCCACGGGCCACGATAATTCTATGGACTGTAAAGTTAGTTTTGAATCTTCATAGTGTAAAGATGTCTTCTGTATTTGGAGATATTTCCACCCCCAGTGTAATTGAACACCACTCAATCCTCCCCCATAGTAATTTGCACTGAAAAGTATAATGGCCAATTCCAACCAAGTTGGATGGACTCCTTGATTAGAAACTAGTGAAAAGAGTGAATTTGTTGTCATTGAGGAAAAATTACCCACAAGAACCCTTTTTGGGGGGAATTTTGAGTGATTAGTGCACGGCATTGTGCAAGCATACAGTGCAATATAACTTATAAAGTAAAAGTCTATTTCTTAAAGGAATTTGTAGTCTTAGTCATTGTTTAAATAATGTTCTTAAAGGTAATATTTCATTCCAATAACTTCTCATTCTTCCAAAGTAATCTTGAATCTTCCAATAGTAACCTTTCTATACGACCAATTGATGAAATTGAAGTAAGAAAATTTTCTAAATGTAATAATATATAAGAAAAAAACATGCAAAAAATTCGAAAAAGGATTAAGGCATTAACTCAAAGGGGAACTGATAATCAAGAAGAAAAGAATTGGGGAAGGTTAGACTTGCTTACTGAGTGCCTTGAGTAACAGCCGTAGCGTCTCCTGCTAATGTATTGTCAGCGGAAATAGATTGCCAGCCATCATCAATAATGAGAAACCGAGCTGGTGTTCCACCTTGTGTCAGACTGAAAAATGGAATCAGCATACGACTTTCATCAACTTGAGATAAATCATATACTCGTACAAAGACAGAAGCAGAAACATTCCAAAATTCAAAGAAGGATTTGAGGGTCAAAGGGTCAAAGTGGCTCAAAATAATATCCTCTGCCTTACCTTGATAAACCCTGGTCGACGCCTTCGGCTGAAACATCTGTATAGAAGGCGTCCCACGTACACCAGCCGAAGTAGTCCAGAATTCCTGGCAACTGTGTAACCACAATCAAATGCCCCGTCAATATTCCAGCCCTATATACAAAAATAATAAATGATTTCAGGAAAATTACTTTCATTTCTGTGCCCTCAGCTTTAATTAATTTCCAGATTTGATGCAAATCCTGAAGGAAAGAGGCAATTAAAGCATTACAAAGCTCGGCAATAGCTGCAATATGCACATACCTTCTTTTTTTCACGAGAGACAAATGTCTGCGAGTGCGCTTCCACAGCCCTGGAAAGACCACAATAGGAAGTTAGCAAAACGGACGGTCATCTAAGAGTAGATTCTCAACACAGAAACAACAATTTGCAATAATACGCGAAAAGAAACCAGATGTGATGGACAGAACAATCAAAAGTTCACATAGTTCACAACCTAGCATGAGAATCCACAAGAATCTGACGCTATTAGATGTAGACATATACCTCACAGCCTCACCAATCACCTCAAAAGGATCACTGCCCACATTCACATAAACCGGATTCACCAAGAAATTTGTGGTCACAGATGGGTCTCCTGCTCAATCAGCAAAATAAAAAATCAAATATAAACAAGTGACTAATGCAAGTGTCCCTACCCCAAATAGAAATGTATAATTTTCATTTGTCTAATGCTAAGTAATCCTCAGTACAATCCTGAGTATAACTCTCAAAAATTCAGAACCCCTATTTGACAAGCTTGGGACATCAGCAATCCTATAATCAAATGCCCTATTTCCTTCAAGAAATCTTTCTTAGAAATGGTGGGCCTCAATAAGCTGCTGTTGCTTTTACATGTCTCGTTACCATTGAGACAATATAAAGGCAACATGGGATCAACATTCCCAGCATAACGAAATCATTGTTACCCTATTTCTTGAAGAAATCGACAACGGATTCCTTCTAAAAAACGATTTCAACAAAAGAACTACATTTCCAGCAATGTTACATTTCCAACTTTCAACACACAATTGGAGTTCATTCTCTGGAGCTCCTTCTCACAATCACAAAAAGCGAAAAAAACATAGGAGAAAATAAAACAAAAAGGCAACATAAAATCGACGTCCCAGCATAACCAAGCAGTCGAACCCCTCATCTTGAAGCAATAGGGCGATGATCGTCTTAAAAGAATGGGAGTCAACGTTTCAACATCAAATGCTACATTTCCAACCATGAAAAGATTCAATCATTCACTCAATTGGACTCTCAAATTCATATGTTTGACTTCACTTTGGCATAAACTATAAAATCCCAAACACAAATGTTGCAAAAATTTGATATCAAAAACGAGAAAAAATGCGGTGACACTGGTATCCACGCACCACTTTCGACGCACAACTGGAGTTCATTCATCGTGTTCCCTTGCAGGCACGCCCGAAACGCGCCATCAATAATAGGCAACATCACGGTGTACTTGTCGCCCGGTCCTTCCAAGAGCATGAACTGCGTCTCGTAGGGCACCTCCCTTCCGGAGGACCCCATTCGCTGCGTCATCCACCAGAGCTTGAAGCGGAAGCAACAGAGGAAGCGCACATCCTCCAGCACGCCCAAGGCCACGGCGTGGTGGCTGCTGCTGTCGGAGAATGACGCGCCCAAGAAGCCCCCGTGCAGGGACGTTGTTCCGGTGAAGACGACGTTGGAGGGGACGTGGTGGAGGATGGAAGATCCGTCGACGAGGAGATGCCCATCACGGATAGCAATGCAACTCTCCTGGGAAGGCAATCACGCTCATGTGAGTGAGACCGTTTTGATGATACAAGAAACTACTTTTGCAAATTGGGGAATAAGAATCTGCGCATATAACATTACTCGGAAGTATGTCTTGCGAATTGGGGATAAGAATCTGTGTAATTAGCATTAATTGAAAGCTATAATTACGAATTGGGAGGCAAAAATCTGTGTACATAGCAGTCTTTGAAAGCTGTTCTCACAAATTGGGGGATACGAATCTGTGCATGTAACACTCTTTAAAAGCTATTCTTACAAATTGGGGGATACGAATCTGTGCATCTAGCTTTCTTTGAAAGTTATTCTTACAAATGGGGGATACGAATCTGTGCATTATTTGAAAACAACTACTTTTAGAAATTGAGGAACAGAATCTGTGCATATAACATTCTATGAAAGCTATACGTACGAATTAGGAGGCAAGAATCTGTATATAAGGCATTATTTTGAAAGCTGTTCTTACGAATCGGGGGATAAGAATCTGTGCTTACAAGGTTATTTGAAAACTGGTCTCACAAATTGGGAGGCAAGAATCTGTGCTTAGAACATTACTTGAATATTTTTCTTACGAATTGGGGATAAGGATCTGTGCACATATCATTATCGAAGTTGGGGTATAAGAATCAGTGTATCTATCATTATTTAGAGACTATTCTTACGAATTGGGGATAAGAATCTGAGCTTAGAACATTATTTGCATGCTATTCTTACAAATAGAGCGACAAGAATCCGTGCATAACATTATTGAAAGCTACTCTTCCTTACAAATTGCGCAGGATAAGAAACTGTGCAGACACACGGTTTTTTGTCAATTGATTGCTTAAGCCTAAGCTTTTCCATCTGCTTGTAACGCTAGTTCGGAATGGATCTAAACCTGCTAACTCGAAATCGACTGTCAGTTTCATTGCAAAAGCAAATACGAATGCATTCGTGACCAAAGCAACCGAAATCCGTCACAGGATCGTACCTGTTGCACGCCAGTCCGGTTCTGTTCCGAGAAAGTCATCTCGTCACGGTCCTCCGGTGCTCTCCGATCAAGAGCTGTGTCAAAAGCTCGACACAGGACGGGACGGGAAGAATGTCGGTTAAACTTCTTTGCGAACTCTTGATATTGCAAACTTGGGCGTGTCAAGATTGCAGGGGGGATCCACTCGGACGGGTCGTTTTGTCTATGGCCACGGTCTATGGCACGCCATGGAGTGGTATTCCATGGTCGTGATAGACCTGCCGAGACTCTTACGCACTCCAGAACGTTAGGTACGCTTTCCTAAAGCTCGCAGGGTCGTAGCGCAGACAGGCAGCCAAGAATCGTCAATCAGATCGTTCTCACTGCCAACAACAAAGCAAACAACACTCAGAAAACAATAATCAAAGAACAAACAGCAATCATCAAACAAACGATCAACAATCCACAGAGCCTCCAAGATTGATCGAAACTGTCGGATCCCACATCGCATTCACTCGTCGTCCCTTATGAATCTCACTCAATCCCAATCCCAAAACCAGTCAACCCTTTTTTCAATCAATCAATGGACCAAAGTCACCAACCCAAGACGCGCAATGCCGGCGCCACCTCGTAACATCCAAACCTCAAATCAACAGCATCTCCAATTCACACCATCTCTAATCCAACACAACTCCCTAATCTCCTTAACCGATCTCACAACCGAACACCAAACAGAGTACCGTCAAGCAACCAATCCAAGAGCTCCACAACCACACTCCACAGATCGACACCAAATGAAACCAAAACGATTGCAGCTACCTGCACGGCGATTGGAACTGCAAACAAACCTGGAAAGGATTGCGATGAACCCAACGAGAGAAGAGATTGAATGCGGGATCACAGGCACTTATAAGCGGCGACGAAGTGTTCCTGCACCCCTTGTTTTCCTATTTTCCAGTTTGAAGTCACCATGCTGGATCTCTGGTGCTGATCATCTCCCCTGACTGGCTGGCCCACACACGCTGCCTGGTGACTGACCAATTGGGTGCGTAAACAATAGTTCAGCTGCAATCAGCGGATGCCGTCGCCGCGATGCGATGCGCATCACTGTTCCAGTCGTACTTGACGTGTTTCTTCGTGTTTTTGGGGTGATTTTGCGTGTTTCAGAGTGTTTTTTTGCGTGTTTTTTTGGGATGTTCGGGATTTTTTTTGAGTTTTTCTGTTCCAGGACCTGACACGAATGAGTCGTTGCTTTTGGAAGTTTTCCATTGTAGCGGAGTTGACGATGGTGCAGTGGCGTTTGATTCGTGGAGGCTGTCGCTTTGGTGGTCAGTCCCAGGATGGGATTCGCAGGGGGCCGGCAGGGGTGATGAACGGCCTTGTGCGCCCTGGATGGGTGCCCATCCGGTCGGTTAGCGGCAGTGGTGGATGAATGGCGGCAGTGGATGAATGCGGGAGAGGATGATGTTGAGTAAATGTGCCACCGTTTAAAGGAGTGATTTGGGGGCACTTTAAGGTAGAAGAGGAGTGCTAGTGAGAGGTATAGGAGTAAATTAAAATGTATTGTAAGCTTACTTGTATAAAAAGGGATGCCCAAAATTTTGAAAATTTTGAAAATTGATTTTGCCAAAAAAGATTTTGCTTTATTGGACTATAAAAGAATATTGTAAAATATGGCAAAATGTTTATAGTTTTTGGCAAAGTAAATAATTATGCAGTAGAGAATGTTGAATTTGACTTTCCAATATAGTATTTAAAGATTAGATTCACTTTCCTAATACCATTCAAAATACAATTGTATTTATTATAAGATGTCAATCTAGGATTATCTCAAATTTTTTATCATTCTAGTGTCCATTGTCCAATAATTTTTTATTGTATTCATTATGAAATGTTGACACGGGATTGTCTAAAATATCTTATAGTTGAAGTGTCTTCAAATAAAAAATATTGAATAATCTTAGATTGATATATTACAATGACACAACCTCCTAGGTTTTGACAAAATTAGATCCTAGTTGGTTGTACAGTAACTCCTAACTTAAAACTTAAATGCTTGACTTCTAACTAATATGATTATTTTAGAAAATAATATATATAAAACTTGTAGAGCCCTGGTGACATCCAATAAAGTCAACTTTAAAGTTGACTTCCAAATAAATTGTCTTCCATTTATGATTTTGACATATTTAAGTTTCATTTTAGTGAAGTGTCTCAATTTGATTTATACGTATTACATCCAAATTTTAAACTCATAATTATAGTGAGATTTCAAATTGTCTCAATTGGCGTTGATGACCTTATTAGATAGCTTGTGATACTAAAACTCGACACATGACAAGCTCGACACACAACGCCTGACATCCAACATGACACCAAAACTCGAAAATGTGTCCGGTAAGACAACTCTAGTTGGATTTGGTGTTAATAGAGTACATATTTTTCTAAAATTACTAATATGCAAGTATATCAAGTGGTTGACCAAGCCCAAATTGCATTGCATTCATTCAAAACTGGACTTGCCAAAATGAGGTCATAGATTTTAAAAACACAAAAATTTCAAACAAGCACCATGTGAAGAGAAACTCATTTCAAATCCATTCCAACCAATTGTACTAAAAAAACTAATAACATTTTGCTTGTAATCAAATTGAGAAGGAATTTTGAAATTTCTCTTTCAAAATTTATAAAAAAAAATATTGGTGATAACATTGGTGAATCTAATAGTACAGATGGAATCTACAACTCTCAATCTATAACTTTTATTTGTATATCAATTCCAAAATATGCTTCCAAATAGCACTTTCTAATGATTTTTCTCAAATTGTCAATTCTAAACATGAATATGGACATTTAGGGGATAACCTTGTAAAGAAAGATGGGATTCACTACAAGAGAAAGGGGTGTTTTAAGTATAGTCCTAGACATATAGTCCTACGAGTAAAGATCTTAAAGGGGTGTTTTTAGTAAAAATTTACTAGAAATACATGTGTGTTTAGTAAATTTTTATTGAAAACACCCCTTTAAGATCGTTACTTGTAGGACTATATGTCTAGGACTATACTTAAAACACCCCTTTCTCTTGTAGTGATTGTCATAGTGAAAATCATCCTTTTGGATGCAATGTGAATCATCTACTTAGAACCAAACAAGAGCATTGATTTCAGTAGTATGTTGTTATTGCAACCATCTTCTTCTAACAACTCAATAGGTACCTTTGAAATGGATAGTCAATGGTTCTAAAATGGACTACCAACAATGTGAGAGTATAATTAAGATTTGTCAAGTATTGATTCATACTTTGCCAATGGATGGAATAAGAGCCAGAGAGGGTCTATTTTACAACCAAAGTATGTCTACTTAATTTTTCTAAATGAGAATTGATTGTCCAATTGCCTTCTTACAAATGTTAAAAGAATTTAGGGTTTGTTTCAGTTTAGTAATGATTGCATTTAGGAACCTTATGTATTCTTTTTTGAATGCTACAATGCTTCTTTTAGGTAAAGCCATATCTTTTTTTTCAGACTGTGTGTGTGTGGTTTTTGCAAGGCCTATGATTAAGTATAAGTGCCTACCATAGAATTCTTTGGAAATTCACAAGTAATTCGTAAATGCTCTAAAAAATATGTAACTACTTATATTTGATTCCACATCAATTTTTCTTCAAGTGAAAAATAAAAAAAAATATTTTTGGGCATTTGAAAACCATCAGAAAAGCCCAACAATCCTTAACCCTTGAATGCCAAGCTAGTGACCATGGAAATCAAGCTTTTTGGAACTGTGTGACCTTGTCCACTTTTTAAAAAAATAAAAAATACTCATTAGGAGTCAAACTACTAAAAAAAATCTCCCCTTTTCACCCCTAATCCCAAGGATGAATAGTTGCAATTCTGTCCTACAAAAGTGAATTCTTTGATTGTTCATTGGACAAAAAACATCCGTTATGTCATTTAGGGGTTAAATGGACGGTTTATGAGCACACTACCATATTAGAGGTCAAACTACGGTGCAAGCAAGACCTCCCCTTTTCGCACAAACTTCTAAATTGGAATGGTGTTAAAAACCTTAGATTTTTGTAATCTTTTTCTTCTCAAGTTGGACACTTCTGTTCCTTTCCTGTCGGCACGTGGGGGATGGATGGATGGACGGACGTTAGTTCTTTGGCTGATTGACACGGTGACGGTTGGGCACCCCATTGAAGTTTTCTTGTCATTTGCCGAGCTGACGTGTCAGGATTGGAATGATATTGCCGGGGGGTCCGCGGGGGGACTTGGGTGGCACGATAAGTATGGCCACTATGGATAGGAACGAATGGAACCTTTTTCTGGCACGGCAGGTGGGCTTCCGTCCGGCTTCTCCAGTTGAGTGGGCCACTTTTCCACTTTTGGATGACGGAATCATGCGCTATGGATGACTCCGTCCGTCCGTCCGTCTTGCGCTGTGGATGGTTCCTGTGCTGTGGATGATTCCTGCGCTTTGGATGATTTACTTCTCTGTGGATGATCCTTTTCCGTGGATGATTCCTCCGCTGTGGATGACTGGACTCGTGCCCTGTGGATGAGAGCAACACTAATATGGAGGTATCCAGCCACCTGTGGATGAGAGCGAAGTTATTATGGAGGGAGTCAAAATCCCAGGTCACTCATGCGGACCCCATGACCAAGGTAGCCACCAACATGCTCTGATCCGTATGGAACCAATAGGTGTATTCTTTGCTTTCTATAGTGAATAATGAAGTCATCCATCAAAACACTTTTGGTCCTCAGCGTCCTTCAAAAGTTAACCCTGCAAATAAGGACGTTGTGTATGATGTGGGTTCTTTGGATGATTTCAAGAGGGGGTGTAGGATGAGAAAAAAAAAAGTTTTTATATTTGATTGTTTCTAAAGGAGTTGTTTGAATACACTGTAACCATGGAAAAATGTCTTGGACTTAAAAAAGGTTTGATGGATGACTTCATTGTTAATTAAAGTGGCATGTGTTGTTGCAACCAAAATAAAAATAAAAATCATTTTTTCATTTTTTCATTTGTAAAAACTTTGAAATTTGATATCTTTTATGAATGAAGGAATGCAAGGGCTTTGTTATGGACATGTGATGCGAAAGTTATGGTTTTTCCAAAATGAAAAATAATTTATTTCCATTTTGGATTTAAAAAATAATTCAAAAATCCATAACTCTCACATTGTAGGTCCAAATGTCACAAAACAAAGTTTGGGCACCCCTCCTCATAGAGAGCTTTCCAATGATACCAAGACCACAACTAGAGGACGCAAGATTCCTTGAATCTCAACGTATTAAACAAAACAAAACTAACTAACTAATTTGAGGTGTAGATTGTAGAAACAAAGAATGTATCTATTGGTTTGGTAATTGGAGTATGTTAGTGACTACCGGTGTCTTTAGTTATAGGGTTTGTGTTCTTCTAGGGTTAACCCTTGAAGGACCTTCAGGCCAAAAAGTGGTTGATGGATGACTCTAGGAACATAGGATGCACCTAATTGGTTCAATAATCAGAGCAAGTTTTAGTGACTATCTTACTCATGAAAGGCCACATCCTTTAAATATTAAGTGAATAGTATCAAATATTCCTTCAATGTTGTATTCTTAATTTTTCAAAAGAAGTCAAGATGTTGAATCCATGGATCACGCTTGAAATGTCTTTTGGCCATTTTTTACTCTAAACTCTTCATGTGAATTTTATTTAGAAAATTTTATTTTTTGAATTTTTTCCCAACTAATGAAATGAAGTCTATTGAGTTTTGTTTCTACTCCAATTGGAAAATTTAGAAAATTTAGAAAATTCAATCTTTTATTTCAATTTGAACTTTGGCCCTATAACCATGATTGGTGATTTTATAATTTTATAATGATGCAATAACTTTGGTTCATACTATGATGTTATAAACTATAATAAACACCTATGGTGAAAATTTCATTTTTTTTCAAAAATATTTTGTATTTGATATGAACTTCCTTTACTTTTTTTTTTAAAGAATTACAATAATTAAAAAAAAAATTTTAAATTTTAAATTTTTAGAAATCACAAAAGGCATGTATCCATGTGTTTTCATCTCTGAAAATAAAATTAAAAAATTTCAGTCATATATAGTTGCAAAATGGTAGCAAATAGAGTGATGGATTGGGAGGCCAAATTCATTGTTATAGACTCGTCCTATCAGGGTTAATGACACCTATTTCCTCAATTTTATACTATGTTCATTTCTTTGGGTGCATAGTTTGCCTTCACCTAGTATACTAGACCTAAAGATATTAAAAATTGAAACTCCTCCCAACATATCTATCATTGAACATTTTTTTTCTTTCCATTGATACATTACATGATTCTTTTTAATTCTTTTTAATTCTTTTTCAATGACTACTAATTGGATGGAGTGTACTTCTCACAAAATTTAGCATCCACCAAATGGATGTTTGAGAACTTAGGCATTAATAAGAAAAAAATTACATAATTAGCAAATACATTCATATGTCATTTTATTGGCTTTAGACTAAAGGAGAAGTGGTTTTGCATCAACAAAAGCTATACAAAGAAGTTTGAGTTCCTAACTTCTTCAAAAAGCAAGCCAATTCTTTAGGGACATAGCCTCTTGTAATATAGTTGTCTATTTTGAAGAATATAGTAATTTCATCTACAACATTTCAATATAGAATTTTTTTCACTTTTTGAAGTATATATTTTGCAACATTTTGCTAGAAAATGATATGGGGTGAATGATTGGGTGGCCAATCTTCTCTTTTGTATGAGAAGATATATTTTATTTATGGATTAACCTCTATGAGAATAAACACGTAGTGGGTGAATGATGAACATTGTTTGAGAATTTCCTACAAGAATTATAAGAAATGAATGACTCTAATCTCATTTTCCAAATTGAATACAAATTATAAAAATGCACTTAGACAAATGCTCATTTTTTTGAGAATTTTATAAATTTATCTGAAAATTCTTATTTTCATTTCTTATCATTTGTTTTTTATAGATATTTCCCACAAAACATACTACACAAGGTAATTCAACTAATACAAAAATACCAATGACGCTAGCATGTGAGCCTAGAAATGCAAACCTATGAGCCTTGAGCCTAGGTGTAAGTAGATGTTCTACGATTATTGAAGGTGTTTATAACATACATACTTATATGAGTATCCTATAACCATGTAAAGTGCTTGTAACATAGGTACCTATAATATACATATACTATAACCATGGAAGGTGCCTATAACATAGGTACCTAAAACATAAACACCTATAATATAATTAGGCACTTATTATATAAACATCCTATAAGCATGGAAGGTGCTTATAACATAGACATCTATAATATAAACATTTTATAACCATAGAAGGGATTTGTAACATAGGTACCTACAACATAGACACCTATAATTATAAACATCCTATAACTACAGAAGGTACCTATAATATACGTACCAATAACATAGAAGCCTAGGCTCCTAAGCTCATGGGCTCAAGATTCTAAGCTCACATGCTAGCAACCTTGTGAGAAATGCCATTTATTATATTTTTACACTAGAAAAATTTTATTTCCAAAATTTTAATGACCTAGTGCAAAGAGGATATTCCTTCTATACCTAGTAGCTACTAAATAAATAAAAATTAAATGATTACTAATAGAAAAATATTGCATAACATTTAGTGTGTCCCACACTAATCAAATTAACTTGTGTACCAAACAAAGAGCCCCACCTTAGTGAAAAAGTAAACCCTAAATTCACATTTTATTATACTTCTCAAAGTGCCTATACTTACCTTGTATGTGACAAATTTTGGCTGAAATAGTCTGAGGGAACCCTAGTGAGATCCCTAAGTCAATTCTTAGGAATAGAGTTCAATTTCTTAGTTGTCCTAAGAAAAGTAGACCCCCAAATTGTTAACTGACATGTTTCAAAAACTTATAATGGACCAAAGAAAGGCATCTAAGGCGGAAGTAAAGTATTTCGGGGTTGAAATCACCCTAGGAATCCAATTGCAAATTGGTTTGCCAAGGTTCTTCTCCATGTGAAAGATTCCTTGGTTACTAGTAATTAGAGGAGATAGTAGGATTTTAATCTTTTTTTGAATGTGTAGGATAAAAAGTAGGATCTGCAAATCTTTTATGAGATTCCATGAAAGGTTCTCTAGAACTTTCTAAAAACTTTTTACTTATAGAAGATACTCTTCTAGACGGTCAATTGCTTAAACCAACAATGGAAAATTCTTTTAAATTATCCAAATTGCGGTAAAACCTCACTAAAAATTAAAATAGCTTATTTTATATTAATAACACACACCAATAAGTTTAATTGCATTCCAATATAAAAAAATGAATTGGTGAGATATTTTGATTTTGGCAAAATTGAGAAATATTCGTAGAATTCACCAACATTCTAGGAAGATATGAAATCAAAACGTGGTTGAAGCATGCTCTTTTCTTACTCCCACACACCTTCCCAAAATATATGCAACTCAATTTCTTCAAGAAAGATAATCTTCAATAGTTGGATTTTTACACCATTTCTATTTAACCCCTAAATAGCTTGAAGGCCCTTTGAGGTCATATATCTTTGTTTTCCACATATTCGGTACAATTGTGGTTAGAATTAGGGTTTTTGGTGTGCAACAAAGTTGTAGCAAATGCAAGAGCACGTAGGTTGCAAAAACCCACTTCTCGAAATACAAGATAGAATGGTGGTCGATGAAGGGAATACACAAATTGCCATATAATACATAGGATTTTGTGCAAGGGACCCAATGCTTCTATAGGTCACAAAATGTGAATGTGGTTGTATCCATTGGCATCCAAAGGCAGGAGAGTAGGGCTTCAAGCGGGAGGTGGCGCCTTTGGATTTTGCTTTGAAAAGGGAGGCTTTGAAGAGTGCATTTTCTAACAGAATTCTACATCGAGCGTGGGGATTGCCCTATTGATAGAACATACATGGTATTTTCGATATTGCGAATCAGAATTCATATCCACTTGGTCTTCCATTTATTTCTTGTGAATTGTGCTTGTGATGCGAAGTAATTTCTATTTCCACGATCACAACATTGTTTCTTGGTTGCAAAGTGGTTAGGCATGTCTAGATGCTAGGAAGCATTGCCAACAGGATTTCTTGGCAAATTTCATTACCCTCCTGCTATGGTGATCATCGTGTCAACTGCCAGCTTGGTCTCTTCACACCTTGTCGTACGATGGCACAACGTCGACGAGGCTGCCACAAGTATTCATATTCATAGTATGCCCTTTGCATTTCCGTGTGACCTGCCTCTTGTGAGTACAGCACAAGCTCATGGCACAATTTCTTCTCTAGGTTTCCTTTGTGCTTGAATTTTTTTGTAGTCACTCCCTGCAATATTATAAGTGCACCCATCAGAGCAATCTTCCAACGGTGCAAGGCTGAATTTTGTAGCAAATGTTGTCTTGGTGCACAATTCAAGGTGCCGTGCTAGTGTGACACATCTCTTAAATATGTCTGGTCTTGCGGTATTCTGTGGCCTCACAAAAATTTGTGTAGGCCCTCAAGTCACTAACAAGATAATCGAAATGGCTAAAATCGCACCTTTTGGTCAATAAGGCACTTCTTGAAATTCATGCTTGACCGTATATTGCGGATATAGTGTTGTAGCCGAAGACCTCAAGGGCCATTCATAGTTTAAATGGGGCACTAGCTTTCCATGACTTTTACAAGATAGAAAAGGGTGAAAGAGACCCTTTCAATTAAAAATGGCCTTTTATAGCCAATGGCACAATACATTTGAGATTTTGAGTCTTTCTCTAAAAGTTAGAAGTTTGGAACAATGTAGAAGTAGAAAAGCCTTAAAAATTTAGATTAAACTTGTAGTGATAAGATGACCACTAGGGGTGTCCTTGGAAAAAGTATCTAAGGGCATTTTCTCCCCCTCAAACCACCCCTTATTTTCACTTCTTTCCCTTTGAATCCATTTTAGTGGATTTTTGGATCATAGAGACAAAACTTGCAAAATTGTGTTTTAGGAGCAATTTTTGTTCCATTGTTCGTGTTTTTTAAGCTAGTTTTGAAGGAAATTGAGGTTCCTTCAAAACTTGCATTCTTTTGTTGTTCTTTAGTTTGTTTTGTATTAACCTTTGTACTAAGTATTTATGTACTAGCCTTGCACTAATCCTAGAAGCAAGCCCCCTCCACACCTTGGTGATGTTGCTTGTGGGGGTCCTCTAGTGATTTGTTTATGTTTTATGCACATTCTTTTGGTGAAAAATCCATGTTGAGACTTCTTCTAAGATATTGAGAAATTTTACTACTAACAAGTGTTAATTTTTATGTGTGTTAAGTGGTTGTACTAATGTGAGCACTTATTAACCCACCTTTGGTAAATAGGCGAGTAGAACTAGGTTCTTCTGTTTAGGATTTAATTCTATCTTAATGGGTGCCTAACATTGGTCCATTATGCCTTCCAAACAATGAATCTTTTCAAAAGAAAATTGGTAAACAACTCGCTACAAAATCCCCAACTAACCTAATTGTGAAAACAAAACAAAATAAAACAACCTTGATTCCTTGGTCGTTGTGGTTTTCTAATAAAAATAATTATAGTCTGAATTTATTGCCACGAAGTTGTAACTCAGGTCATGCCATTTCCAAAAACATGAGGTTCATGAAGTTTGGATGTTCCTACCAAGAGTTATGGCCGGATGATGTTTAAACTTTAGGAAGCTTCCTAAACTTCATCCAACTCTTTAGACCCTTTCTCTATTTCAAATGACCTCGAGTTTCAAACCCTAGCCTCAGATTGCTAACCTCTGCTTAAATTCCAAGTTTGGACTTGGATGGATGATTTCCAACCGACTTCATCCATTTCTCAACCTAAACTTCATCCTTCATTAATATTTAGCTTCTTGGGTATTTTCATAAAGTTGAAATTGTTCAAGATTCTTCTAATTTTCTTCTAGTGGGTTCTAAACCAAGGTGCCTACTTGGTGCACTTTAACCTAAACTATTTTGCTAATCTTTGATTAATTGAGAGGGTTGAACTACTTTTGATTAGTTACTATTTAAAATTTTTTGACACTTGTTCCTTAAAGACTTCTACTTGAACTCTCCAAAATGCTATCTTAATTTAAATTTGACATTTCCTATCAGAAGTTATTGATGGATAAAGTTTAACTTCTATGCAATGCTTGAACTTCATCCACTAATAACTATTAACCTATAACTCAAAATTTATTGTTATTTTTACTTATTGTAGAATAAAGATTTTGATTTTTAGGTTATTTTTTAATTTTTATTGGAAAAGTATGTAGAAAGTAATCTAAAAAGTAGAAAAAAATAGCTTAAAAGTAGGCTAAAAACACTAAAAAGCAGAAAGTAGCTAAAAGTAATCCAAAAAGCAGTTCTCAAACTTTATGCAATGTAAATAGGGTTATTCTCATAGGATGCATGAAAGAAAGAAAAATAAAAACGAAATTTAAATAATGAATGAGGTGTGTCCCGGACACACGTCTTCAAAATTAGGTCGTGACTTTTCATTTTTTTTATATAAAAGGAAAAAAAAAATGAACATGACGGCATTGTAAGACCCATTATTTTCTAATATATATTTATATTGTTTTATGTGCAATTGTGATTATTATTATTGTTGTAAATTTGAGTTGTTGTATTATTGCGAGAATTTGAGTTATCTTGGTGTATTGTGAGTATACTGTGAGTGCATTGTTTTTTTGACAATGGAAGTTGAAAGTCTTATAGTGAATGTGCACTAGATTTCTAGGTTGTAAATTGGACACTAAGATTGTGAGAGTAAATTGAGAGATTTGGAGTTTTGTAATGAGAAAAAGCAACTGGAAACTTGTTGTGAGAGATTGAGTGAAAGAATGGAATGTTAAATCAGTCAGACACCGTGTAGCGTTGGACTTGGAAACAAAAGACAGATTGTGGACTAATGGGAGGAGGAGATAAGCTTGCGAGATTAACAATTTCATGTTTGAATCTCGGGTTGAAGCTTGCACCGAAAGAACCGTGAATGATCTGTCTAGGATTGAGAAGTTTACAACAATCACAACGCTTGGTTCCGTTTACACCAAATTTTGAAAATTGTGACAAAGTTGCCAAAACCAAAGCGATCGAGAGGTTGGTGTGTGTCGAATTGAACTGGAGAGAAGATCGCAGCAAGAATCTCACGATTGGGAAAGAATTGACCAAGAATCAAAATTGGAAGGAGAAGCCGCGGCAGTCAGAGTCGATTAGGTACTACTGCCAATTCTCGAAAATTTCCCAAATTGCAGACTACTGGTGGGTTTACATGCATGGAATCAATTGAGCGAGAAGATTTCATCAAGAAATTTCGAGAAATTTTGCAAAATTGAGAAGCAACCACAAGTTGGAGAAGTTTGTGGCAGTCAACGCCGGATGGGGATTCATCTTCAATCCTCATACTTGTCCAAGATTTCTCCTTGTTGTTGGGATTGCGCAGTCGAGATGATGACGTGAGTATGAATTTGAGAGGACATGTACAAAATTTGAAAGAAACATTGGATCGGATTCGGCGGAACGAGGCTGCGTTGTTGGAGTAGACAGGTCACGCGGCGTCGAGTGAAGCAGACACCCCCACGGTCATAGGGTTCGGCGAACGGCCATAGGGCCTGCACTGCACGGTCACAGGGCCATTCGCACGGTTATAGGGACCGTAGTCTGCGATTATAGGCCATTTGGTCATTAAATCGCAAATTTCAGCATTTTTAGGACCTGTTTTTGCATTTCAGGGTTATTTTCATGCTTTTGGGTTAGTTTTGCATGGTTTTAGGGCTGGTCCAATGTGGTCATAGGTATTATTGATCGAATTATATGAAATTTTAGTGTTTGGTCTTAGGGTTTATATGTTTGGACATAGTCTAAATTGATTCAATGTATGTTTTAGGAACATTTATCCTGTGGTTTTGGACTTGTTGCCCTAAGACTTGTTACCCAATCTTAGAAGAAAGGAGAAAGCTCAAAGACCAAGAATCTAGTACTTTGTCCTAAACAATTCATACTTTGCATACTAGACGTGTTGTCTACTGAGACTATCACGTGTAGACATTTTGCACATAGATTCGAAAAGCTCACAAAGAGCAATTACTGGCCCTGTTGCCCCAACTCATAAAAAGGTGTTAATTAACGAATTATTTATATACTTTAAAAGTATTATCTTGTATATATATGATTAGGTCATAGGTTGCATCTATGTATATGACGTGTTGCCCAGCCTGACGTGTTGCCCATGATGTGTTGTCCACCCTAGAATACTATATAGGACCGGGACTCTTTGAACATTATGTTTGCATTAGTGGTAATGGACTGTCCACTAAATTGAGAGAACCTGGGAATAAGGGAAGGGAAAGAAGGAAAGAAAGAAAAAGAATAGAAATATAAGAATAAAGTTTTCAGGTATGTTCCACAAAGTTAGTTTACACATACCCTAAATCTACTTTAAAAGTAACATTAGACGCACCAACGATAGACTACATTGGCTTATCCACAGATGAACCCCTATATTACTGGTACTTGACAAAAAGTAAAAGTTAGTGAAATAGTACTTCACACTTATGGATTCCAAATCTCTACTACTACCTAAGTTTTTGTTCCTTTATTTTTTGGATGAAATTGACTAACTTTCATCCAATCTAGCTCTTAACTTCATCCGCTCATATCTTACTTGTTATAAGTTGGTTTTGGATGTATTTTATACTCCTATAACCCTCTCGACCCCTACTCTATGGTTCTAAGACTAAACTTGACTTGACTTCCTATCTTAAATGTGCTATTAAATGTGCTACTAACTACTATGCCTCAGCCCTAATTGGTACTTGGTAATTAAGAAAAATTGGAATGAAAAGAATAGGATTAGGAGCCCACCTCATCTTAGAGCTCCTTGATTAGGTTTTCAAGACTTCGCTCCAACATCTCTCTAACAGCCATTCCACGTGGCAGTTAATTGAATATTTCTATATATTAGGTTTCAGTACAACTTTGGACGACCCCACTAAGTCCTATATGTTGCTAACCTCCCATCCTTACTCCTATTTCTCTTATTTTCCCTTATTTCTATCTACTCCAATCCTTGTGCCACGGTTTATGGATAAGACATTAAATCATCCATTTCAAATGCTCCCATATTGATGTGGCATGACGTCACATTTACCTCCTTTTTCTTCAAAAGCCATTCCTGATTTGGGCTTTGAATTGAAAAGATGACTCTTTATATATGTATGGGATAGTAAGAGGGAAAACAAACAATGTGGGATATGTGAATTTGTTCTTGATTTAAAAGAAGAATAGAAGATCCTAGAACCCCAACCCACCACCCTTAACCCTAAACCTGCCACCCTAAAAAGGACGTGGGTGGTCATTATCCTCCTCACTTTCATCTAGGGTGTGGTCTGGCAAAGTTGCGGTCCTTTGGAGTCATAGTCCTATGACCCTTATGCTCGGTCGGATCCGTAGTCTAGAGTAGGGATTATGACTATGTCAAGCCATGTTGGTCAGGTTCACTCTCATGGCACAATTTAACATCATGCATGGGAAATCAAGAGAGATTTTTCAAGTAGCCATACAAATGCTAGGTTCAGCAATTATTGACTTGTAGTTCTAGTAGGAGACAAGAGTCTCAAATTATTTGTTTTTTTGTCTTTAGAATTAAATATTGTTGTTATGATGTGGGCATTTTTTAGTTAAAAATAGGCATTTTTATATTTTATATTTTATATTAGTTTAATAATTGCAAGTTAAGGTTAACTCAAAGGTCAATTGGTGGTTATTTTTTTAGTTAGCTTTTAGTTTTGTAATTTCTTTTATTTTTGTTAGTAGGCTAAAATTAGTATATTAAGGCAATAGTGAGGTCAATTAGATTATGATGATAGAGGATAATATATGGAGGAGATGATTGTTGGATATATATTATGAGGGTTGTGGGTGAAGATGAATACGCTAAAGCTATAGCAAAATTGACCTTTATCTAAAAGAAAGTATTGTTAGAAATGAATTTTAATTAGTTATTGTGGTTGGGTTGGTGTTGGAATTGAGATTTTCTTGATCATAAGTGTTTGGGATTCATTTACAAACAAACATTGCCACAACCAAAAGCCCTATGTTTTTCTAGACCGATCGCAAACTTTATGACCCACATAACGTGCAACAATGTTTACAATGTAGAAATGAAAACAACAACCCTCCAAAACCAGCTAAGAATAACAATAGAAAGACAACGAGCTTCCAAAATTGGCTAAGAATAACAAGCCACAAGCCACCACACACAAGTCTTCATGTCTTCAAGTCTTTAAATAAAACACAAATCTAAACCTAATCTAACTATATTCTACTAAAAAAGAGAAGGCAACAAACCTTCTTTTGTTTCAGTACCTATAACTTTTGCAATTTTTCTTCAAACTAAGAAATTGATAGCTTTCCAAAAAACTAAAAAGTTCTCCTACCTATACTAACATTTTCACTTGCAAGTGATTCTCGAAACAAAATCTATAGCCTTGTAAAATTTTGGGTTTCAAATTATAAGGACAGCAGACCTTTTACTACTCAAACACCCATATCTTTCTCCACAAAACTCCAACTCCTTCGAGTGATGAATCTTTGGAAAGATAAAAAAACCTTCTCCATTGCACCAAAATTTCAAAGAGATAAACAAAAAATACAAACTTTGGTGGCCACTCGAATCTCCGCTCTTCTTTGTCAGGAGACAACAGGCCCTCTTTTACTCACACGCTTATAATTTTTTGCTCCCAACTTCAAATCATACAAGAAAGGTCTTTTTGAAATGGCAATGAAAAAAGGATCATAAACCCAAATTTTCAATCTAAAATTTTTTATACATCCTAAGATATGATCTCTCAAATTCTCGGTCTCTAAAATACAACACACCTACCAAACTCACACACACTAGAAGAAGAGAGAAGATGCCTATCTACCTTTTTCCCCCTAAAGTAGGTAGAATCAGCCCATGTACACATCACATGAGCCTCTAAACACCCATTGGTCCAAAGGAAACACCAAAAGGTAATCCCTATTCATTTTTCAAGGCTAAAGAATCACAAAGGTCAAAACAAAGAGGTAAACTACTTCTATTTCCCTAACTTTTAATTCTTAACACACAAATGTGATACAAAAAACTTGAATTAATTAACAACCTTTAACCAAAACCAAATGGAGGTAAAAACTAAAGTTGAAGAAGAGCGCTACTCCATCTACAAGAATTTGAGGATGTGTCTAACCGTGTTTATGGCATAATCTACGCCTTCGGCCTTTGTTAAAGAATTAATTGGCCCTTTCAATTAACGTTGATGGCTAGGGCTTCCCTTAACTGGCCTAACCATAGAATAGTATTGGTCAACATTTAGACCTTTATAACTTGCTTCAAATGTCACATTTTGGGTGCTTGGTTCAACACATAGAACTTGAAGTACAATCATTAAAGCACGGGCATTTCTTTGAAGATTTCCGTGCCAACGTTGCTCTGCGCAAGGTTTCTTCAACGAACGAGAAGGTCCAGCTTCAGCTTGCAAATGGATTCACAATGGTGAAGAAACTACCGACTAAGATAGTTGAATTAGCAATTGTGTCAACAAAAGCTTTAGCTCAGCCTCTGGTTGAGACTCTAGGTCTTGCAACTTCATAAAAATCCTCGGGTTTGACATTCTAGAATCAAACTTCAAACTCACTCACAGATTCTAAAAAATTTAAAAGAATTCCCCAAACTAGTAAAACTTGTCTAGGGCTTTTGTCTTTTAAACAATTCCATAGGTAGTAAGCGTCATTTTGGAGCCACTAGAATCATTACCAGTAAGTTTGTCCTCCAAATCATAAAATCTATTCAAAATACAAAATAAATACACATTTTATACAATGTATATATTTACATCACGACAATGATGGTCCATTGCATTGTATCAAGGGAATTCATGGCTGAGGCGGAAGGACTCTCGGGAGTTATGGTCAATGACATTAGCTCTAAGATATGAAACAACCCCCCCATTAATCTTTACAATTCACCTAATTGACAGTTACTAACTCTAGCCGAGGCCTATCCCTAAGTCAGACCTCTAAGGCTGAAGTTTCGGTTATTTTGAAGTTAGAACTTTGAAGAGGAGGTTTGTAGCTTTCCAAAAACGTAAGGCACACCGAAATTGGAGTAAAAACGAGAAAGTTGTCACTGGCACTATAAAAAACCTGCATTTTTAGTGATATGCCTTGATTTTTTGGAACGAATTTTTTGGGATGCCCAATTCAACAAGCCCATGTTTTTATGTCAAGAAGAACATCAATGTCCAAAGTTAGGGTCTATAAGGAGAAAATATAGAAGTACTAAAAATAATAAATAGGTGGAAGTTAACATGAAATTTGAACACTAAAGAAAACCAATAACAAACCTAGAAGGTTGAGATCGAGTAAAGAAGTTGGAACCATAGGCCTATAGAGGAAGTTAAGTAGAGCTCATAGGACCTCTTCAATTTGGAAAAAAACCCCAAATCCTAGAAGATAAAGAAGGATGAAGTTTAGCATAGGTTTGAATGAAAAATTAATAGAAGTTTTCCAATAGGACCAAATTCTAGAATTAGGTAGAGATAAGTCTCCTTAACGACTCCAAGAAATTTCAAGTCATTCTGAATTAGGGAACTAAAATTAAATCATGGATGAAGTTTGATGTACTAAATAATATTCAAACTTCATCCGCCCATAACTTGGGCTAGGAGAGTCGGATAGGGTCGAATTATATGTTTTTAAAAAGGGAAATGAATTCTTTAGAAGTTTTTGAGGATAGTTCCTCCTTGACATGAATTACATCAAAAAACACAATGGCCTCATCCATTTGACCAAACATTAACATTGGACATAGATTGAGTGATTCTCGCACATTGAGGCACTTAGAAAAGATCCATTAGGGCTGTGTGCATGGTCCGTGGTGAGGGCTCTATGCATAGGCAAACACACAAAGGCAAGCCCCCACCCCAACATTACTGCAACAACAATTTTTTGGTTCAAGGGCCATTTGTGTAGGGTTTTGACCCCTTAGTAAAAGCCAGAGGGTGGAGTCGATGGTGTCAAAAGGGGAGGAGGGTGAGATGCATTTTTCTTTCTATGTCTACTTAACGGAGTTCATTCATTGGGAGCAAAATTGATTTTCAAGCTTGGGAGTGTAGAGAGCTTGAAAGAGCTTGGAAGAACTTGAATTGGAGCACTTATTATCTTGGAATGTTAATTTGCTTTTGGATTTATTCTTCTTGAGGATAGTAATACATGTTATGGGGGGTGTTTTTTTTTCATTTTTTGGACTTGTATTTCAAGTTTAGTATAAGGTTTTTGAGGTTCTCTCTTTTGTAGGTTTTGAGTACCAAATTTTGAAACAAATATTTTGGAAGACTTTTAGAAGTGAGTATGGATCCTTCATTTTGTGCTCAAGTTGTGCTCATATGGATGATGCTCTCTATGGCAATGAGAAACTCCTTGAGTTAGAAATTAAGGGCTTGGGAAGTGTTGAATGATAGTAGTGGGACTTCAATATGGTTTTATTTTCTTTCCTTGTTGTTGTGACTTAGTTCAAGAAAGAAATCCTATATTTCCCCGCCTCTTTTGGGTAGAGCCAAGGCAATCAACGCATTGGAACTATGTAGAGAGGGTAGTGTGAAGATCAAGTAATGACATGCACCATAAGAAATTCAAAAAAACTTTTAGGATGAGTTTAGGTGCATTTGACAATTTCGTGAACAGGTTGACTTCGTTCATAAGAAGTAGGTGTATGAATCAAGTGAGGCCACAAATGGAAATCAAAAAAATTGTGGCATGTGTGATTTATAGATTTGCTTACGGCCATAGTCTAGAGCACATGGGAAATTGTTGTAGAATTGGAGCTTCAACCATTAGGAAGTATGTTGACATTGTTTGTGACATACTTACTGATAAAGACAAATTGTTTAGACACTATATTAGCATTTCAAGTGAGGACCATCTTCATAGCATAATCTCAAATTTCAAAGAACTAACAGGAGTGCCCAATGTTTGTGGAGCTATTGATGGGACACATATACCATTAGTAAAGAATCCAAGTAAAATAGTTACATTAGCGACTATTGATTTTTATAATAGGAAAAAATTCAATTCCATTGTATTGCAAGTGGTTCGTGATTCACAAAAGATTTTTTGGAATGTATGCGCTAAACAACCTAGAAGAATATATGATGGCAACTAATTCAAAGTGTCTAGCTTGTACAAGGGCTTGAGGAAATGAGAGATTTTGCAAGATCCAGTAGTTTTGGTCAATGATGTTAGATATACACCTTACTTGATTGAACATGGTGCCTATCCCATTTGCACGTATTTGATGAAGAATTGGAAGGTACCAATGATGTGTAGAAAAAAAAGGTTTGACAACTCTATGAATTTAGAAAGAGTTGTGATTGAACAAGTTTTTGGTACATTGAAGAATAGATGGAGAATTTTGAAGAATTTTAATTCTAGAGTTGACAAAGCTACTAGGATTACAATAGCGTTGTCCTGTTGTTTATTTGTACATAGTATAAAAACATATTATAATATATTTTATTGAGTAGCTTCAAGGCGACACCATTCCAAGAGGTGTATGACATCTATTTAAGCGGGCGATTTGCCTTCATGCTTTATTGAATTCCAGTAGTGGATTTGTTTCTTAGTTTAGAGTTAGAATGTCGAATTGGAGGGTTTTTATGGAGTCGCAAGATCAAGAGGCTGATTCGGAGGCAGAGTTAGAACTTTCCTTGTCTCAGTTGCCAAATCAACCATCTCAGCTAGCAATTTCTACACCATTGCTTTTCCATCCACGAGATGAAGCTGGGCCTTCTCGCCCACTAAAGACACCTCGTGTGGAGCAACGTTGGCATGGAAATCTTGACAGAAATGGTCGTGCTTTGGTGATCCTACTTCAAGTAGGATGTATTGAGCGAGGTACACGAGATGTGACATTTGAGGCGAGTTACGAAGGTCTGAATGAAGACCAGTATTTTTGTATGATGAGGCCAGATAGAGAAGGCACTGGCCATCAACGTTGGTTGAAAGGGCCAGTGAATCCTCTAACTAAAGCTGAACGTGCAAATTATGTGGCTAATACTATCAGGCGCATCCTCAAATTCTTGCAAATGGAATAGCACTCTTCTTTGACTTCAGTTTTTACCTCCGTTTAGTTTGAGTTGAAAATCTTTAGTTGATTTAAATTTTAGTGTTTGGTTTTGGTTTTGTTAGAAGTTGCAAGATATGAGTATAGAAGTGTTTTGCCTTCTAGTTTAAACCTTTGAGGTTCATTGGCTTTAAATAAATGAATAGAAACTTACCTTTGGTGGTTTCCTAGGGCCAATGGGGAGGTAAGGAGGCCCATGTGATGTATCATGGGCTGATCCCCCCTACCTTAGGGGTCTAGGAGGTAGGTCAGCATCTTCTACCTTGAGTTGGAGAGTTGGAGGGGTTAGTGTGTGTGGATGTGGGTGTGTGAGTTTGGATGGAAGAGAAGGCCGAATTTCGGATTGATGTAGCTCATGGAGCATGGATTATTGAGAAATGAAACTTTGGCATTAGATTCTTTGTGCTTGTAGCTTTCCAAAGAGTGTTTGCAAGTGAAATTTGGAGTTGGAATTCAAAAGTTATTAAGGTTTGAAATTGTGAAGACCCAAGGACCTCCATTGAGAGGTTAGAGGCTTCTTCAAGCTATAATTTTTGGTGTGTTTATTTTATTGCTTTGAGATTTGGAGGGTGTGTTTTTGTTCTTAATATCTTTCTAAGAAGATATTACTTGTCTTATTTGGAGTTTACAGCAAGAAGTTATAAGGTGTTAAAATCTAGAGTGAGGTTTGGACTTCTTAATCGGGAGGCCGAGACTCTACCTTTCATAACTTTTGGACAGTATCTTAGAATCTTGTGAAACTTTCACAAGTTATAGATAAGTGTGAGATATTTTCAAATTGATATCAAACTTGTCATTTGGAGTCTTAGATCAAAAGATATTGAAAATTGAAGAGGCAGTGGTTAGTTTGAGGAAGGAGAAGAGGACCTCTATTTTGCCTTCTAATAACTTTTGGACAGTAGTTTGAAATGGGCTGAAATTTTCAGAGTGATTAGTTTGTGCTATTAGCTTTCTAAATTGCTATAGCACTAATCTTTTGGTTTCCTAGAGCATCTATGGCGCTAGTTTGAAGGCCGCAGCTACTGTAGAACTTATTTTCCTTATCTTCCATTAGGGTTTTAAGAGTTGACAAATGAAAGAAGGCTCTAAGATTCAAGATTGAAGATTTGGGATTGAAGAGTGAGAAGATTGAAGACTCGTGTGTTGTGGCTTGTGATTTGTTATTCCTAGCCGGATTTGGAGGCTCATTGTCTTTATTTGTTATTCCTAGCCGATTGGGAGGCTCGTTGTTGTTCAAATTTTGCATTGTAAACCTGTTGCGAGCCGTGGTTATCCAGTAAGCGCTCCATTTGGTGTTTGTGGCGACGAAGTGGGGTTAATGGCCCACATGGTCGATCTTATATGTTGTTCCCATCGGTGAAAGGCGCTTCCTGGTCACCATGGGTTTGAGGTTTAGGAGCCCATCATCCGGACGGTCAGCTCGTGTCTGACTGTCCCGTTTTACCTGTCCGAGAACTTGTTTCTTATCACCTACCTTTACCTTTAACCTTTTTAGAGCCACCCCAGGATAGGATGGTTGAAGATTGAGTGAAGATTCGAATGTGAAGACTTTGAAGACTTTGAAGACCGAGGGAAGATTCAAGATTTTGAGAGTCTCCATCTACACTCAACAATTTTGCAGCCAGACACCCTGTGTGTTCCTTAAGCGTGCTCCTCTCTACCCGACAGCGTGTTGTTGGTTACACAACTATTGTGAGATGTTCAATGAGCTAGAGCCTCATGTGGCTAATGCAAGTTTGCGAAGGGATCCACATGTTGGATTTCAAAATGCTAGACTACGTATTGGTAGAGAGGGAGAACCAACAAAATGTGATGGAGAAAGGCTTAGACAAAATTTGTTTAGGCGATGGTTTTTGGAAAACCCTAATGATGAATGATAAGAATATCATTTCACAGGCATTTTCTCTAAGCTTTGAATTTAACTTCTAAAGCCCAAGGCCTGTCTGAATCTCCTTCGAATTTTCTCTATATTGAACAAAAAGCTAACTTCTTCATAAGTAAAATCAATTTGTTGTAAATTGTAACTATATAAATTCAAACTAGATATGTTAGAGATAACATGGAAAAAGAAAATACAACAATATATCACTTGTAGATTGAAAGGTTCTAATGTTTAATTATGAAGATGGTAAAACTATGAAAGTAATTTAAAGTCTTTCAATCCTATCTTGACATGTCAAATCTAAAAAATTGGTCATGGATATATTTTGAACTTCACAGGCATAACATGCATAACCTCAATCATTTTACAGCTTCTCAAAATATACTCTACAATTATTTTAGATGAATTTTTAATTAAATTTTTTACCAAGATCTACTTTATTTGAGGCTCATTTCCAAGAATTCTCAATGCTAGAAAATGAAGATTTGCAATGGACACCCTTAAACAAAATTTTGAATAGAAATATCATTATCGTTCATTTTCATAATTGGATTTATGAGGCTAAAACTAGACTTTAAAAAGAATTTTTGAAAAATATATGTGTTCATAAATTAATATCAACTTAATTAGGTTTTATTTAAATCCAAAGTATTGTCAACACCATAATTTAGTGCCTTGGGCATTTAGGGGTTAATCCCTAAAGGACCATTGACCCCTCAAGAGATGAATTAAATTTTAGGTAGATACCTATGGTCTCATTTTTTGTCATGATTTTTTGAAATTTTTTGTAAAGATAGGAAAACAAAATATGGTTTGTTTTTCATTCATATTTTCTTTTCGTAAAATGTATTTTAAATTTAAATTATAAAATTATGTTTCGAATTCTACTTTTTATTTGTGATAAAAAGTAGAGATGAACAATGATTTGATTTTTCTATCAAAATTATTTTAAAAATACAACATAAATACAAAATGTATTTTTTCACTAGTAAAATTGATCAGAATTTTACTTGTCAATTAAATAGGAGGATAAATTTGGTTTGATAGTCAAGTTTGACTACAAGGTCTTTCTTGTGGTTGTTTTGGGTGTCAAAAAATAACCAATTGAAAATTTTCCACACTTATCTCCATTACTACTTGAACCTCTGGAGAAAATTTCAAATAATCCGGATTGTTTTAGCTATTTTTACTCATTCATGTTCAATTTTTGCAACAAAAGTGATTATGATTACAATTTTTCACAAAGAAAATTGAAATTTCTCAAAGTGGTATAGAATTTAGAGTTTCTAGTAACAAAGATATAAGATTATTGTTTGAACTCAATTTAAAAAGACTAAATTAAGGTTTAACAAAAGTTTGACCATTTCACAATGGATGAAATCTTGTAGGGGTTAATGCTGAAATACATGTATATGTAATTATATAGATAAAAAATCTTTTATTCAATGTAATGGAATTTGGAACAAATCCAAATAAACTCAAATTAAATCAAATTCCATACAAGATGGGAAATAACATTCTAGTGCCCTAAAGAGAACACCTAGGATGCAACTTCTACTTTGAAGTATTGGAACAATCCTTCACCTTCAGAGCTTCAACAAATAGGGTTGCCATTTGCAGTTGCCTTTTCAACACCATCTCTCTACCCTCTCAGCCTCTCTCTCACTATCTATCAATTTCTTAGTGATTTGCAACTTCATCTTCTGAACCTTTAAAATACCCTTAAAAAAATTAGTAATGGATGAGGCAATAGAATCATTTCTTGCATCCAACTTTCTCTTCCTCTTTCATGCACTTTTGTTCACTTGTCCTTCACAACCCGATTGATTAACCACCTTTGTGCTACTTGAGAGAGACAAAGGAAGAATTTCCTAGAGCTTGCCCCTTCTAAAAAAGCCTTATTTTGGAATGTTTTTTTTCACCCTACAGGCAAAACTAGCATTAACTTCATTCGTGAAGGTTGAAGTCATTTAACACATTTGCTCTGCACTGTTGTCGAGTAGAGAGGCCTTGCCTTGGGAAAACGTGGGGCTTCTAGCTGCAACTAGATGTGGTTCAAATAATGAAGGATCCCGTGGCCAAAGTCACAAACATAACAATAAATCCCCCCAATGATGCCATATGAACCAAAATACTATCACCCTTCCATACACCCCTCCAAAGATGTTATGGAGTCTCAATATACCCCATGCATGGTAAAAAATTGTGGAAACAAAGTCATATCCTTCATGAACTCCCCTCGAAGAAGTGTCTGATAGTTGATTGAGTGTCACGTTCTCTATACAACTCCAAACTAAGAGTGTGATATGTCCCTGGAAAGCTAACAAAAAGTTCTACAACCTCTCCAAAATTCACTTAAAACTAAGATACTGTCCGACTTTTATGATCGGTCAAAGTTCACCCTTCTCAACTCAAAGGCAGCTCACCTATACTTCACTCTCAAGCTCATAACTTTCACATACTACCTCCAAATCAAGAAAATAAATCCATTTTGGAAAGCTCACATGAAAATCTACAAGCTCCCCAAGTTTCACTCAAATAAAAAGTACTTTCCACATTTCATACCCTTTCAAAACTCACTCACTTGAAAACCCGAAAGTATTCCCTCACCCTTTCACTCTCAAGCCCATAACTTTCTCATACTACCTCCAAATCAAGAAAATAAATCCATTTTGGAAAGCTGACATGAATATTTACAAGCTCCCCAAGTTTCGCTCAAATACAAAGTACTGTCCACATTTCATACCCTTTCAAAGCTTACTCTCTTGAAAGTTTGAGGCAGCTTCACAACACTTCACTCCCAAACTCATAACTTACACATACTAACTCCAAACTTCATGAGTGATAACTTTTTGGAAACAAAAAAACAAGATACACAAGCTCTCAAAAATTCATTACCAAACTCTCCATGTACAAAGTGCAATCCCCTCCCAAAGTGACGGCTTCCCTAAGCAAACAAGGAGGAAGAAGAAGATGATCCTCAACCTCATCCACCACCTCAACCTCCATGCCATCCACTTAAGTTAGTGGATTTTGGCCACTAAGAAATCACATGGGCCATAATACCCACATGGGCCACTTCCTCTTCTTGATAAGTCTATCCATATCATCTACGTGGATTTCTAATCCATTAAAATAAAAATAAAAATAAGGAAAAAGGTAAAACAAGCTTTACCTTTTGTTTTTACAACTTCAACTTAACTAACTAACATATTAAAATATCTCTAGTATAGAAATCAAAGAACTAAGTGTTTGTCAAATAGAGGTTAAAAAAAAGAGTTCAAGTGGAGTATAACCCCATTTGTTTCTTGAAACTCTACAAAAAAAACCCCTCCAATTTAACAAACAATTATTCATTTTCACATAATGAACACATTTACAATACGACACCGTGAGGGCGAGAGGGAGCAAACTCGAGGTTTCAAGCCTTCATATCTGATGTCGAACACCCTACATAAGCCTTGTGTGTACAGCCCTATTGCTTAAAAGACACAATGGACTGCACTTAGACACCCAAAAGTAGGAGTCACTTAGTCACACACCCCCCAAACTTGGTTGCGCTGGCAATTTATCAAGGGTGGGTAAATTGGCGTTCATAGGCCTCGAAGGACAAATTGAATTTTGGACATTCACCTATAGTTTCAATTTTTGTCATGATTTTTTGAATTTTTTTTAAAAAAAACAAAAAAACATTAGCTTTTGGGGATTATAATTTTTATTTCAAATGGTATCTGGGCACAATAGTTATGCCAAATAAGCTCAAAAGAAGGGAGACCGGATAGTATAAACATTCACAAAAATTTGAATTTTTGAATTTTTGAATTTTTTTCTCATAAATTATTATTTTTCTAAATGGAAAGCTTTAATTCATTCCATTTGGATAAGTGATGTGAAAGTTATGGATCATCTTGTTTTTCAAGGAATTATAGCAACTTGTTGAGATAATAATGTGTTGGATTAGTTTTTGAACTCAAATTTCATGATTTTTCAAAAGAAAATGTTCCACAAGGTTTCATTTTTTCCTTAAAACACTATCACCATTTGGATTAGTGTGTTTCAATTCCGTCTTAGAGATATTAATAATTTAGATTTTCCTTATAGTTTGCACCTATTGCTATTTAACAATTTAGTTTAGAAGGAAAATTAAGTTTTTTGTTTCTTAAATTTTTTTTCTTAGACTATCAACTCAATTTCCCATTATAAGATTTAAACCTCAAAACTCTATAGTGCAAAAAATTTAAGTTTAGAAGGTTCAAAGTCGACTAATCAATTATCACAAAGTACAAAACACTTGTTTTCTTTACTTCCAACACAAATATTTTGCAATTTGTATAGTCAAAATTTCTAAAATTTGTTCGACACATTCTCATACTATTTAGGTGTAAGATCTTCTGATGAAATTTGGAAAAAACATTTTCAATTTTTTTTATTCTTTGCAACAGAAATGGCAGTTTTGATTGTTATTTGATGGAAAAAAGGTCATGGTCCTTTAGGGGTTAAGTGGTGAGCAATTTGCTAAATGAAGGCAAGATGGAGAATGATGGGGTTGCCAAGGAGATCTTCGAACACCTACTGGATGAGACCAACTCCAAGGTAAGTACCTAAACCACTCATTTTCCTCAATATCATTTGGTTAAAATTCAAAAACATAGTAGAAGTTATAATTTTGACTTAGATGTCAAGGAAGAGTTTTTATTTCAAGTTTAATTTGAGATCCCTCTAGAGGATTTCTAGAGATGTCCAAAGAGACATTAAACTTAGAAAATAGATGAAAACAATGAGAAGGAGGTATTACCCCATAAATGTTTTTGACTATGTTTTCTCCAAAAATGCTCCAAAACTGTCATTTCAAGTGCAAGTACCAAGTTTTGGATTCATGGAAAGGAAAAAAAACATTTCTGGACTCAAGTAATTGTAAGATCTTGTAGTACATTGATTTGAGAAGATGTGGAAAAACTTTTAGAAGTTTCCACCTATAGATTGTAAGATATTAGCATTTGAATTGGCAAAAATCATGTTTTGGGCCTTGTGAAAAAATGGGCAACTACATTTGTAAGAAAAAAAATTCCAAAATGATGGTCACTCTTTGGATTCATTCTTGATTCTTCAAAGCAAGTTGGCTACATGCTTGAAAAAATTCAGATCGTTTGGAATTGTACAACATATAGGAAAAAAAAGTGAGTACAAAGAAATAGAGAATGATTCAAAATACCAAGTTGTGAAGAATTTTGTTTTGGAATTGAAAAATGCAAATTCCAATGGTTGTAATGTTGTAATAAACAATCTAGATATTGTGATTTTATTTATTTTCTAAATATTGAAAATTGAGTTAAATGAAGGACTTCAAAGTTTATTTTAGAGCAGAGAACCCAAAACTACTTGCAAACTAAAACTCCTCATAACTTTCATCTTATTAATCAAAATGGAATGATTCAAAGCTTTCCATGTATATAGAAATCTGAAAAACCAAAATTATATTTTTATTTCTTAAATTTTTTTTTTTTTTTTTTAAATTTTGGGTTGCCCGAAGATCAATGAAAATTACATATTATGCAATAATTTTTCAACCATGTAGTCAAAAGTCATGAAAATTGTTGGGCCTTAAAGCTACTCCTTGAGCACATGTTGTGTGAAATTTTCAAAGAAAAAAAACAAAACTTTATTCATAGTGAGTTGCCCCAAATCACTATGTTGCCAAAAAATACAATTTGGTGATTTGGTCATTTAGGAGTTAATAGATGAAGTTTTGTAGCAAAAGTGGATGAAAAATAGGAAAACTCATCCAAAAAAGGTAGAAGTGGAAACTTTGAATCTAGTTTAAATTCTAAGTTTACAGGTCTAAATAAAAATCAAGTTAGAATCATAGATTGATAGAAATTAGCGGATGAAATTTTAAAGTACCGATTAGTGTTCAAACTTCATCCATCCATAACTGTCACTAAGGAAGTCCAAACTTTATGTGTCATAGAAATCTTGATAGGTAATTTTAGTTCCTACAAAGAAAAATACTAAAACTCTAAAAATAACAAATTAGTGTAAGAAGTCCAAAGCTTTAAGAATGAAGTAGATAGTAGCTTAGAATTTTTTGAAGACAACCAAATAACAATTAGAACTTAGCATCATCTAGATGGAGTTTATTGGATTCCCAAATCTAATTCACACTGAAAAAATAAAGTTAAAACAAGGTAGATAATTAGGGATGAAATTTAGTGTTAGAAACTTAAAATTTAGTAAGTAAATGTAAACTTAGATAGCCTCTTCTATGGCTAAACTTCAGCCAATTATAACTTCCTTTCGGACACTTGAATTAAAATAAATTTTACCACTACAAAAAAAAATAGTATTTGATTTAACATGAAAATGAATTCATATATGTTGGTTATTTCCATTGGTTAAAACATCTTAATTCGCACAATAATCAACATAATTATGTTAATTTTATTTTGTGATTTGATCAAATTTTTATTATTAAAAAATACACCATGTATACTACCACCTAGGCTAAATTTGCCATATAGGCAAGGTTACCACGTCAGCAAATCCTCCACATACACAAGACTATAAAATTTAATTGTAAAATTTGATTAAAATTTAATTTTAGAAATATTCTAGCCTTACATTCAAGTTAGTTTTATATGAATTTGATCATTGAATTTAGAGGAACATTTACCTTGAGATGAGAAGATGTAAGAAGACGAGACCTTTATACAATTGGTGTGGTGTGGATGCTTGATTCCCACCCTTAGAATTAAGTGAACACACTAGGTTCTTGAGTTGTCGAGTTGTCCTATGGATGTCCGTATGTCAAATCCAAATATACTTTCCAAGCAATGGATCTTTAGTATGAATGTTCTTCTTTGAATTCTCTACTTCGAAACTTAATCCACTTCAAAACAAATCAGTAAACGGCTTTTGGCCTTGGAATTGATTTCCCAAGTTAGGCTCACAGAAGATTAATCAATTAAGAGAATAAAGTGGGTCAGGTTGTAGGGTTTTTAATACCCTTTCTAAAATGATAAAGAACTCTTAAATCCAACTCTCCTATGATGAGATAATTGTGGATGAAGTTTGGGTTCTAGTCTAATGGTTGAAACTTCATTTGTCACTTCTATGCTAACCATCAAAATCCACTTTTAGTTTTTTGGGTTGTTTTCTATTTTTTTTAATCTTCTTCCTAAGTTCTGAAATCCACTTGGTTTGGTCCATTTGGGTTGACTATCATCCAAATCCTTCCTAATTGGGATCAGTTCTTCATCCTACTCTAACTTCTTTGATACTAATCTATTTTTTAAGGTTAACCCTTAAAGTTCCTTGACTATGTTATCACCAAAACTCCTCAAAAATTGTCATTTCTAATACAAGTACCAAATTTTTGAAGAATATCATTTTTGGACACATGTAACCCTATGATCTTGTAGTACACTAGAATACTACATTGAGAAGATGTGGAAAAAAATTCAGAATATTCCACCATGTAGATTGCAAGATATTAGCATTTGAAGTGACAAAAATCCTTTTGGAGGCCTTGTGAAAAAACGAACAGCTACACTTCACAAGGTCATATTTGTATGAAAAAATGTCCAAAATGGTGGTGCTTCTTTAGATTCATTCTTCAATGCAAGTTGGCTACATGCTTGAAAATTTTCAGATCATTTAGAATTGTGCAACATATAGGAAAAAAATAGTAAGTAGAAAGATGTAGAGATTGATTCAAAGTACTAAATTGTTAACAATTTATTAATGGAATTGAAAAATCCCAATCCCAATGGTTGTAATGTTGTACAGAGTAATAAACAATTTACATCTAATGTTTTAATTTTTTTTCAAAAAATATTGAAAATTGAGTTAAATAAAGGTCTTCAAAGTTTATTTTAGAGTAGAAAATCCATACTTGCCCACAAACTAAAACATCTCATAACTTTTGACTCATTGATCAAAATGGAATGATTCAAAGCTTTCTATGTACATATAAATCTAGAAAACCAATTTCAAATTTTTATTTTTGAAAAAAATGATTTTTTCAGATCTGCCTAGATTGCCCAAGTTGGAAAACAAACTACATATTAGGCCGTAACTTTTGATTCATATATCCAAATGCCCTGAAATTTAGTGCACATTAAAGAAATTCCTCGTCCACACCTTCTATTCAAGTTTGGACCAAAAACATAAAAATCTCTAGTCACACATACTTGCTCCCAAAAGTTATGTTGCCAAAAAACACACCTTGGTTCTTTAGGGGTTAAACAAGTTTTGGAACCTTGAAATTACATTCTAAAAGATTTTAACCCTAACTTGTTCTTCAGATTCTTTGTAATTCCCTATTGTTCTAACTATGTCTTTTAACTTTTAATTCTACTTGTTATTATTAGGTCTACTAGAAGAAATCGATGTTTACCTCAACAAAATCTACATGACGTGTTTGTTGAAGCAAATGCACAATCTGCATTCTTTTGTGTTTTTCAACACAAATTTTGTGTTTGCCATAACAAACAAGTCATGTAGATTTTGTTGAGGCAAACGTAGATTTCTTCTAGTGGTCTAATAAAAGTTAAAGTGAAAATTCACTACAATTACCTTTTGGAGAAGGTTAAACATTTATACTTTTGACTTTCCTAGCAAAAGTTATTTACAAATGAAGTTTGATTGGCAAAAGATTCATCAAACTTCATCCAACAATTTTTTTACCTTTTACTTTGGAAATTGACTTTTCTTTTTACTTTTTACTTCTATTTCTACTCTAGATTCTAAGATTCCTTTTTTTGATTCTTTTGGATGGTTTCCTAACTTTTCATTCGAGCATAATTTTTGGAGTTTTTGTCTATTTTTGATGTTTAATGACTTTTTGGAAAGCTATTGGCTTTTCCTAACTATGTTTAAGCTCAAATCCTACTTTTCTAATAATCTTAATGGTCTTAATCTACTTCCTAACTTCTACTACTAATGTTTGGCTTTAATTGACTAATTTTTTGTAAAAGATGAGCAATGGGGAGAAAGCATTAAGAGACTAACCTCAAATTCCGTGGATTTGCTAAACACACTCTCATATTCAGTTTCCATAATTTCAATGTGGTTTCCTCCAACTTCCATTCATAGTTTTGGTGGTTTGGGGTGTTGTAATTTGAACGCAATACAAGGGCTAATTTGCTCCAATTCTTCTTCCCTTATCTTCCAACCCTTCCTTCCTTCTTCTAAATGCTCTTTGGTTTTTATTTATCTTCTAATTTTCTATTGTCTTTTTTCAAGTGTTTTTTTCAAGTCAAATACTAAAAAATCTAATATCTCTAAATGTGTGCTAAATATGTTGAAAGTCAATTTAGGCTTCCAAACAAGCCTCCTAACCTTTTCTCACTTATAACTAAATTCTAGAACTTCTCCTAAGTCGAGATATTCTTTGGTTTGTCTTTTCTATTTGTCTCCTAATCTAAATTAACTATGAGTCTCAAAGTCAAATATGCTTAAAAGGTGGCTCCCCTTGCACTACTACCTTCTTCTTACAAGTTTAAGTCATCAATTGATATAACCCAACTTCATTCTACAAGTTTGAGTTCCAAAGTCAAAGTCTGAATTTGTGATCCAGATAATAAAATGAGTTGGAATTAAGAGTCGGAGAAGTTCAAGAGCTTGATTTGCACTTTAAAGTTGGAGTTGAGGCTGGGCTGCAAGTCAAGTCAACCTAGTTGACCTTGGAGCAACTGAGGTAGATACGAACACTATCTTGACAATTTGGCCTTCCTTAGTTGAAATTGGTTAAAGTAGCTAGACCCATTTTTGGTTGGTCCTAATCTCTAAAAGACACACCAATGTTCAAATTCAAACACTTTGATTAGTAACAAACTCAAGGGGGATATTCTACAACTTAGAGTTGAGAAATCTCTCACAAAAGCTTGCCCATGGTTAGTACTTAAACACCAAAAACCCAACGACACATATAGCTTGTTAGTATTCCAATAATCTCATGAAAACAAAGTTTAGTTAGTAATGAAGATAAGTATGCATGCAAAGCAAGGCTTCTCCAAAGGATCCCAATATCCTTTCGAAAGAATTTCAAAAATACAACAATAGTCACGAAAGTTTCAATAGCGATTAAAACAAGGGAGTTTTGGCAAAATGACCCTAAATCCAAACAATGCCAACAAGCTTGGCAGGAACAAAATACAAGTGAAAGAGGTTCTTCAAAATGAAGAATAAGGGGTGCAAAGTGAGGGGAGGGGGAGGTCTTTTATACTCTTCTAAGGCCTCCTCCCCCCCCCTCTAATAACCTAAAAAACTAATCTATAGAAAACTAGAAATTAACATTTAAAAATCTCCTCTATTATTGTAGCCATTCTAACTTTGGGAGAAATTCTCCAAACACCAAATAGATTGCACCATTGTCTTTAGAAGATCCAAATTAGTCTAGCAGATCACTTACCTTTACTCCCGACATATTTTGCAAACGAAAGCTAGTGATTTAAAGAGTAGTGAAAAAAATCAAAAAGTCAAAACTTGGATTTTGACTTTTCTCAAAGTTTTGACTAGCTATGGTTGTTTAGGAGATTTAAGAAAGTAAGAAAAGAGTACATGTTGACTTCAATCAAATGTCATACACTTTGGATACCTTAGTCAATTCATTGGAAATTTGAGAATTTTGTTAAAAATCATTGTCGCCACCAATTCTAGTATTTGTTGTAGTCGGAATGTCTTGAAATTTAGTGGGACACTTATTTATACTAAAACACACTATCCTAATATTTAATGGGATTTTACCACTACCTTGGTAGTTTCTATGAATTTTCAAATGATGGTAAATGTCGTTGACTTTCCATGAAGTTATCTCCTACAATCCAAAAAAGTATGAAACTTTTTGGGTAGCTTCTAGATGCGTTCACTATTTTTTACTGTGGTTTTAGTGGCTCATAATGAGCCTAGCCCATAAAGGCTCCTACTTGCTTGATTGTGTCCCCTACTTGACATCCAACTAGACAATTTTTCACTCAACAGTAATTCCCATGGTAACTTCTGAAGAATTACAGGTACAATGTTTCGGCACAGATGACATGCCCTGTCATGCATGGGGCTGCATGAATATCATGCATAGGGTTAGTTGCGTGCCCATCGGGCATGTCGCTTTGGTTTCCACAACGACGATAGTATTTTGTCCTTGATTGTTGTGCCTAGTCAATATTTTGCCATTTGATTTTGTGCTAGATTAGGACTTACGGCAACTAGGATTTTGGTTGTGCAGGAATTTCTTTGGTTTTGGATTACACTTCTTTTTTTCATGCACTACTTCTATTCGTTTCGCTTTGTCAATGCTACTGCAATGGTGAACCTAGGAGTTGTGTTTAGGCTAATCGTTTGCAAGTGTAGGTGGAGATGCTCTAAAGAGATTGTCGAAGCTTTTTCACTTCCAAAACCCTAGCCAAAACTGTTGTCAATTGTGGATTGGGGTGCAATGTATGCTTGGGTGGGATGGTTTTAAGGTTTCAAAGCTTCACGTTGTACTATACAAATTTGTAGTAGAATATTCATATGGATTGTTGTTTTTGGCTCCTCTTCAATTTAGGGTCCTAGTGTATGATTGATCTTGCTATCACTATGAGGTACAACCACAAATGCACGTTTGAAGACCACAATTTAGGATAAGTGTTGCCATGGCAAAGTCAGAGGGCTACGTACATCTTCCACCGTACTTTCTTTTGTTTACAGAGACTCCACATTAAATTTTGTAGCTAGTGTTTCTTGGAATGAGCGGTTTAGAGAGCAATTCCGCAAGCATCTTTGTGATATCGAAGCAAAGGTGCAACGTCCATCTGAAGAGAACATATAGATAATAGACTTGTTGTCGGAGTTGTAGGAGACGCACATAGTCCAAAGATAGCATGCAAATCAGAAGAAAGACTTGGTGGTGGTTCAATAGTGTTGTATCCTGACTAGTAGAGTCGAAGACTTTATTTGGGACATGGAAAATGGCAATAGAAGGGCCAGTTGCAGGTACATCAAGATCCGAATAAAGCTAGCAAAGGAACTTGGCACTTTCAAGACTACTACAACTACGTCCAAGGAAGTCCCCAATCACCACGTATACATTTCTGTCCCTAGTACTCACTGAATTCTTGTCCATTCCTTTCTCTTTGTTCCTCCACCTTCCACAATGTTAATAAATCTATTCTTTTTCTTTATTTTATTCTCTAGGTACCACTACCAATATTGTCCACATGACCACACTACGAAGGTTAAGACTGTGTCTTTGTTGTTATTGTCAAAATAGAGACCGATGGTGGTAGTTGCATCGACTACAAAGACATGGCGTTCAAGGAAGAAGATAGATGCAATTGTGGATGCCGACAAGTAGTCACAAACACTAAAAAAAAAGAATAGAAGGAAGAAATCCACTACATCGAACACTACAAAAACACAAGCAAGCAAACCTCTGCGGTGAATGGAAGGTCCATGCAAGCGGCTTGAGTCTAAGAAAAAAGCATCTAGACACTACTAGAGAAATCAATGTTTGTTTCACTGTAGATTTAGCATAGTTTTAGTACGAACTACAGTTGGTTTGGACATCTTAATTCAGAATTTTTTTAGCATAGTTTTGTTTATGATGCCACATAGGATGAAGGTCCTTATGAATGTGTCATGTCAACAAAAATCAACTACCATGTCATCAAAAAATTATTAATTATATTAATAATAATATTATTTTCAACAATAAAAAGTGTATTTTAAATTGGATATCTGCCACATAGGCAAAATCTGCCATATCTAATCCAACACATGGCTAGGACTACCACAACAAATTAATGAAGTTTCCAAAGTAGATTATTGACTTCCGAACTTAGGATAGAAACTTCTACAATATATATAAAGTATTTAAAAATAGATTATCAAATGAACTACGAATGCCACTTGCTTTGATGCTTGTAGACAAAAGAAGCCAAGGCATTTATAGAAGTAGGTTGGTAGGAGGTAAGACAACCTATATAGGGTTTGTAAGTTAGGGTCAATAGGAGCTCAACCACTCACAATTAAGTCACAAGTAAGAATTGTAGTTAAAATAAAATTTTAGACTTCATCTAAGCACAGTAAATTAATTTTTCTCAAAAAAATTTGGACTAATGAAAGTTGAATAATCAAGTTAAGTTTCATCTCCAAAAATCCGTTTGAGATTTCAAAACTCCAATCAAAAGTTATAGACAAATTTTAGATAGAATATTTGAAATTGTAAAAGAAAATGTCCCTTCTAAACCCTCTTTGAAATTTGTGTATAACTTTTGATTGGAGTTTTGAAATCTCAAACGAATTTTTGGAGATGAAACTTAATTTGATTTTCAACTTCAAGTAGTCCAAATTTCTTGAGAAAAATTAATCTACTATGCCAAGATGAGGTTTGAAATTTTACTTTAACAACAATTCTTACTTGTGACTTAACTATGAGCGATTGAGCTCCTATTGATCCTAACTTACAAACCCCATATGGGTTGTCTTACCTCCTACCACCCTACTTCTATAAATGCCTTGACTTCTTCTCTCTACTAACATCAAAGCAAGTAGCATTCAAATTTCAATTTCTAACCAACATTAATATAATTCAAATACATTATTGAAGTATGTGCATAATCTACTTTGGAAACCTTAATGAGTTATATTTAATTCATTAGTTTTTTGATGTGGTAGTCCTAAACATGTGGAGGGTTTGATGATATATCATATCTGCTTGTGTGGCAGTTTTGCCTATGTGTTAGCCTACCTAGCGGATTTAAAAGTAATAATAATTTTTTTGATATGAAGAGTAATAATAATAAGAATTCCTAATGATGTGGCAGTTGATCTTGGGCTCATGTACTAAAAAAAACAGAGCAAAACCCATCGAAGAATATTCTACATTATAGCCCGCCATCGATTCCGCTTCTGCTTCTAGTAAATCAAAAGGAGTTGAGGTTAGCTGAGCATCCCACATCCAAAAGGTACCAGTTTATTGGCTTTGTGCTATCATATGAGTAATGGAATTAGTCATTTATTGTGGGATTTAGTTTTTTTTTAGAATTATCCACAAATAATGTTCACATTCATGCAATCTATGTTGAATTTCACAATGAGTCATGCGAAATTATCATTTTCACAACACGGATAATTACTATTAACAGAAAATTAGTAGAAAGTGTGTTAATTCAGGCCTCTCTTTCTAGTAGTGATAACAGTGTTGAAGAATATCTTGCCCTTCAATCTAAATGTTCTTCCTTCTAATTGTGACAGGGAAGCCCTTATACTTGCCACAGACAATTCCAATGATAATAATGCTCTCCCCACATCCTCCACAACCCCACTCAATTTTCCTATATTGAAAACAAATGTTGTGTTGGAAAATGAAACAATCATTATATAACAATGTTGTAGAAAAAAACAATATTGACGTTCTAAACATTGTTGTAGTGGAAAACAGTGTAGACATACTACTCAAAGACAGAGCAGGAGACAATGTTGTTGAACACAACACTACTCCAATGCGAAACATTGTTTTGCGACCTAAAAGGAAAAAAATGGGAAGTGAAATGGGTTTTTTCCCTTTTTCACCCAAATATATGGTTCCAAGAAGGGGCCATTATTTTGTGAGCCAAAGGAAAAAAATGAAGAGTGAAATGTTTTTTTCCCCTTTTCAATCAAATATATGGTTCCAAATAGGGGCAATTGCTTTGTGTCTCGAAGGGAAAAAAATGGAGAGTGAAATGTTCTTTTCCCTTTTTCACCCAAATATATTAAATGAAGGGGGGGGCACTACTTTGCAATCTAAAGAAAAAAAAAGGGGGAGTGAAATATATTTAGAATTATCAATGAAATCCTAAATTATCAAAATCCTAGCCGCCCACACTCTAGACAATGAAACTCTAGTAGTTAAAATTTGAATACTAAGGCGAAACACTAGACATGCACTATTATGAAGAAGGCATGCATGCGTCATGTATCATTTGTGCTGAATGGGTCATGACATGTCATGCGACATCTAGGTTCATACATCATGGGCATAGGCCATGCTAACTTGCGTCGAAACACTGCACATGAAACATTGCAGAATTACCCTGCGATAAAAAGATCATGCACATGGGTGTCAGTGGGGGAACAAAGTCATTCTCCAATACGAGAAAACAAAACCCTAGGATAGCCAAGCGGAGCTAGACAGAGTCAGGCTCATTATTAGCCACAAAAAGAAAGTTGAGTTTTAGTGTGTACTACTTCTAGGAAGCCCCCAAATGATAAGTGCAAATTCCCATGTCTATTTTGCACTTTATCATAAAGGTGTAAAAAGAACACCTATCAAATTAATTCCTCCAAGGAGGAATCATTCTTGTACTAAGGAATCTTCACGAATTAATTTCAGCGTTGTGCTCTTGGCATGTTTTTAACCTACAAAACACCTCTCTCCATCCATCAATTGCATAATCATCAAACTTGTAGATTTCACCTACAAGGAATAAAAAATAACTTTTTCAATTCTTTATGAATTTAATGGTGATCTTTACATGGGTCGCCTACATGTATTTCTAGAACCTAGAGAACCAATTTCCACCTTGACCTTCTAACTCCTATAATATAATACTCTATGACCATTTCCCAAAGGTTTGACCTATTGTAACTTAAATTAGGTAGTTTTACCTATTCTTGCCAACATGGCTTAAATTACTCCAAACCCCTAATTGCTATGTTAAACACCTAATTTAGACAATAGAACTTAGAAAGATAGGTATTCAAGTCACTTCCTAAATTTTTAGGACTAACACATCATATTCATAGGGATTTTTACCAAACACATTGGGAATACTCTTTTCTGGTCTTTTCGACTATAAATGATACTAATTATGAGCACACACACACCCAAAAAAAACCAAGATCCAAGTGCTAACTACGCCACTACGAGGCTCATAGGTGGTAGGAGGTAGGACAATCCATATGGGATATGTTTACTTAGGAGGAATACGAGCTCAACCACTCATAATTAAGTTAAAACTAGTAAACAAACTTTTAGTAGCATTTCAGACCTCATTTAGGCATAGTAGAATAACTTTGTTCAAAAACTTTGAACTAAACAAAAAGTGGGAAATCAAACTAAATTTCACGTCCAAAAATCCGTTTGACATTTAGAGCTTCCAATAAAAAGTTATGGGCAAATCAACATTCAGGTGGTTGGAATGAAAAAGAAATGATAGAAATTTATTTGAAATTCTTGTAAATTAAAATGAACAAAACTTTTTTTTTGTGGATGAAAAGTTTGAAAGATGAAATCTAACCATTTGGCAAGAGTTAAAACTATTTTTTGAAATCTGAGCACGCATCATGATCTTAAAAAGGATGAGGTTTCTTATTTTACAATTTTGGAGGGTATACTATACAAAACTAATTACAAGCTAAATCCTATAATTGTATTCATTGATAAAATAAATATATATGAAGATTAAATTAGCCTACTTTTGAATTCTAATACTACCTCCATCCAAAAATGATCTTCCTATTGACCTTAGTTTCATATCCTAAAATGATCTTCCTATTGATCTTAGTTTCATATCCTAAAATGATCTTCCTACTATGACGTGGAGAAAAAGCCCACAAAATAAAGCCTTGATTGTGCATAGTGGAGCCACAAAAATTACCCCCCCTGCCTAATGGACAATTAGTTTGACACTTTCTATATTAAAAAAAAAGGGGCCATCATGACTAGGGGTAGTTGGGTTCACATGATGCTAGAAAATCCATATAATGTTAATAATTTAATGAACACTAGTAGACATGCTTGTTCCTCCATCGTAATCGGCCAACAAATGAATTCATATCCCCAAATTTGGGAACAATGAGAAAGATATTAGAGTGAAGGAAGAGTGAATGACCTCACTAGGCCATTGTAAGTGCCAATTTATCCATCTTTGGTAAGCGCTATTTTACCAAGGATGGATAAATTGGCGAGCACAACCAAGTTTTTGAGTTTTAACTAAGTAATTCCTACTTTTGGGTGTCTAAGCATGATTCATTGTGCCTTTCAAGCAATGGATCTTTTCTAAGTGCTTTAGTGTACCTAAATGTACGGAAATAACAAAAAAATATAACTTCAAATACAAAACTAAGGTAGTTGGCTAAGTGAAGTAGGCCATCGTAGTTTTGGGTGGAAGACAAGTCAAAAAGAAACTAACAACATCATAACTTTTTCTAGGATTTGAATGAATTTTTTGTTTCTAGGAATGGCATGCTCTAATATTTGAATTAAGATTGTTAAATTGTCATTGTAAACTCTTAAATCAAGAACCCTAGTAGCCTTATTTTGTTTAGCCACTTAGCCAAAAGTTGTATTTTATATTAAGTTTTGTTGGTTTATCTTGAAAGTCTACAACACTTAGAAATAATCCATTTCTTGGAAGGTGCAATAGACCACCCCTGGGCACCTAATTAGTAACAATTTTTATACAAACACTAGAACCTAGTTGTGCTCATTTAAATACCAAGGGTAGGTATTACAATGCTCACAAGAGTGTAAATTATTTTAATTAAATAGTATTGTGTCTATGAACATTTCAACTTTTAGTAATAAGCTCAAAAAAAACTATATCAAAGTTAAATTTAGTAGAACCCATCTCAATACATAGTGTTGGGACTATGTACTAAGAGAGGTTTATACATTTAGTGAAGTGACATTTATTTAAGTCTATTGAACTATTTATTTTATTTTGAGTTTGGAGTATTATTGTAAGATAACTCGCTTGATATTGGGCCCACTTAGGATAAAGTTTGACCACAAAAATGACTACAAACACATGAAGATTTTCATTACAATGCTATCCCATCCGGGCATACAAGCTAGAAAAGAAAACATCTATTCTAGTAGAGGCCACCATTGTTTTCTCCCTATGTAGGTGTTGAAGAAGGATAATGACCAAATTGGAAACTATCCTATTAGTATAATAAGTTCGTTCCAAGGGAGACAGTCAAGTAGGATATTTCTATGCTAATAGGTTCTATATCTAAAATCAAATATCTTGACTTATTCAATAACCCAACTTGGAATTCCATACCCAAAGACATAATTAGAATGACACTGCAAATCCAATTTAGATGTTGACTTAAATTAGTACAAGTCACATTCCATCAAACACACCAATTCAGCTTAAATACTCTATTATTTTTATTTCTGAATTGGTGATTAAATCACCGTTACAAACAATGTCCTCTTAGAAATCTCCAATCAATTCTACCCTTTGTTTCACAATAATTCAACTTGGAACATTCTCCACACTCATTCTCATCACCCAAACATACATTCTTATTTTTATTTATTATTTAATTTTAATTTTTTCTCTTTATCCTAGTTGGAATACTTAATTCTCCTCACTACAACTTCCAACTAGGTTCTCATAAATCTCCGATTAGATCACCTCACCATCTTCTTCACAACACAACCACCACATATTTAAATTCCACATTAACACATAATCACCTCAACTTCCAGTCCTTCCCAACTAGGACACAAACACCTCCATCTTGAACCATACAAACACATTACTCAATTAAGTCAATTAACACACACAGTCACACATAAAACTCCAAATTAACATGAGCATTCCCTCACTCACAAACACAAACATGCACACATAAAATAAACACAAATACACGGCAGTACTTGGCTAGGACTCCAACTGGAACTCTCATTAGTGGATAAAGACAAATGAAATAAAAATCAGACCAAATAGGAATTCCAAACTTGGCGGTTACCAATTTGGAAGTGACAACCCAACCACCGTCTAACTACCAAATTGGAACTGCACAAGCAACTGTCCAACTACACCAAAAATCCCAAATTAGAATTCACTTTCAAAATAGCCAACTAGACTAGACACTCACCCCACATACAATCCGACTTGGCATAAACATCACCCAATTTGGATTACAGATCAGTAAACTTGGAACTTGGTTGGACAGCTGAACCATTCCAATTACGAAACTACCCATCCAAATCAGCACGTACACACTCAACATTCATTCATCATTCAAAAACACACCAAATTGGAACTCAATCAGCCCATTAAAACACACAATTAAGATACAAAATACGCAAACAATCAATCAAAAACAATCAAAAACACATAAAAATCAACCAAAAATTTATCACAAAAAATACTAAACAGTATTCTACAGTAGGATACCCAAGTAGCTCTTTCGTATGCATGGGGTCAAAGTTAAATCTTTAAACTTAAGATTGAAAGTTATTGTACTTTTATAACAATGTGCTTCAAATTGAGCTCACCTACCAATTGCATAATTAGTAGTTTTGTAATAAGAGAAGATGCACTAAGATGAGTTCTATTTTATATTCATTTTTTCAATTGCAAGATTGGTGTCGATGTACTATAAAGAATTTGATGGAAAAAAATAAAATAAAATAATAGAAAGAGAGAGAGAGATTCTTAATTAAAAACAAACATTAGAAATAAACATTAATTTTTTTACCTAAACTCAAAACTAAAGGATATTCACCACCGTTGTTGTAATATGGGTTTGATTGATGTCTATGATTTTTGCAAGTCCAAAATCATAAATATAAACCTCTAGATCATCATCTAATAGGAAATTGTTTCTTTTAAATATGATTTGTGTGATTCATAAACTTACAATGTGATAGAGCCTCATGATACAAAATTCAACTATTCAGCTAGTGTACACCTTGAATATGGTATAGAACCCCTAGTGCAAAAAAACTTACAATAATATTGACTAGGAAGACAAATAAATGAGGAAACAAAGATGATGAAAGCATAACTTCGGAATGATAGTGACTCACTAGCTCCAAGACACTCCAAAAATAAGTCTAAAAAAGATAGAGGAAAAAAAGACATGATATCCTTGTAAACGTGTCATATATGAAAGTTTTATTGAAAAGAAGAGCAGAGCATTGAAGGCAATTTGTTAGATTGATACTTTCTTTTGAGATTGGACAGGGAATAAAATTTAGGAATCCACTAGTAAAATGGTTGGGAGGAAATATCGTGTGATCCTTATGTAGGTAGGTGAACGTTGCTTTTTATTTAGTAGTGGATATTAGATTCTAACAAGCATATATAGTGGTAGGGTAGGATAGGGCTACAATGTTAGTTCTTGAGATAATTTAGAATGACCACCTCACAATTTGACAATGGTTGTTTTATGTCTTGAAAGCATTGGCTTAGATTAAAGGCTGCTAATCTTAATGTCTTCTAGTCCAATGTGACTCCATTATTGATTAAATTAATCATGTAGTTGTTGATTATGAGTACATGGACGCTTTAGATAGCATTATATCTGATGGTCATGATCCACTCTACGGATCATTTTGGAACTTCAAGCATTGTAACAAAACATGGTTAAAAAAATCGCTCTCAAAATCAAGTGCGGTTCTTTTGACCATGGTTCTATGTAGGCCTACTATATACGTAGTCAACATTTTTTGGCAATTACTGACTACAATTTTTGAATTTTGGATCACATAATATACTAATATATTTTTGGAAAGATTTTGAAAATACCTTTTCAATGGTTTATTACACGCTCCAAAATCCAAAAAATTACAATTGGAAATTGCAAAAGGAGCTAATTAAAGGCTCACTATGCACGCATGGACAAAAATGTAGTCAAAAGAATTGCACTTGAAATTGAGTGCAGATTTTTTACTATATTTTATTATAGTGAAGTTAGCTTGCTTTGTAATTAGAATAAATGAAATTGATGTGGCCATCAAAAAAATGTAAGCCATCCTTGGTGTTTCTTAAGTAGTTAAGTCTTCTACAATATTGAAAATTAAATCTTTTGTCAATCACCTCTAATTTCATATCGCATTAGATAGTTCGCATGCTATAGGTTGGTAAGTTGGTATACCTTAAATAATTGTAGGATAACATGATATCAAACAATCTGAAATGGACTTCCTCGTCAACTAATTATCTTTTAAAAAACTTATATTAAATGTGATAGATGCATTTTGTTTTAAAATATTTCATATTAACAACAAAAGAAGACAACTTTATCTTCTCTAACAAGGTTCATTTTTCATTAAAACTTAGAAAATAGCCCCAATCCCTTCCATATACAAAGTTATTCTTTTTACATATTCTTCAATCCTTTCAGGCAAAGCATTAATATCCTTATCAAATTCTTTTAGACGTTTCCTTACCATTGGAAAGGCCATATATTAGACACTAGGATAGTTCTATTTAATTTTGATGTTCATATCAACTTCTAATAACCCCTATTTTTCTTGAGAAGCAACAATAAACAAGTAGTAGATCATTTTTATTTACTATGTACTTACCCAAATATGACTTTTATTAGTAGAAGAGAAGATTGCAAATCTCTTTTCAACATGTAGAAGGTCCTTTCATTGTTATTACTAGAACATCATCTACAATTTCAAACGACATTTAAAATTCATCAATTTTTAGGCCAAATCTTCTTCCTAAAGATGTTTTGTAGCATCAATTTCTTGCGCTTGCTATCACTACGTAAAGCATGACCTTGTAGAGGTCCTACATCATTTTTAAGATGTTTCTTGTGGTATTTTCATAATTATCAACTCTCACTATTTCTAAACCTATAAATGTTTGAACTTATTGCAAGTACTTAACAAAAAATATACTAACCTTGACATACTTTTATCAATGAACTACCAAAATTGGAGACTTAAAATCAGCCTAAAAATTTCCAATAGTATTTAAAAGATTATTCTGAGTAGATGTTGAAGGTTGAAGATTAAAATGACATTCGTGACTTAGACGTTCAATTGATTATGTAAAATACAAAAACCATCAATCACATTTAACCTTCTATTCCATCATGTAAGCTCTACACAATTTGTTTTGTCTTCATCACACTCAATAAGAATTGGTTATGAAATCTTAAGCTTTGATTTTTTTTATTTCAAAATTTAAGTCATACAAATAAATTTATCCTCATTAATACCAAATTACCAATAGTGTACAAGAACCCTTCTTTGAAATTTTTTGATCTGGTTGTATTTAGAGTTGGTCCTTTCAAATTTTTACTTAAAAAATTGTATGTCACAAAGTCCCTAGAGTTTTACAAAACCTTCAATAACTTAATAGTACTAAAATGGTAATGTTTTCCATTATCCTTGTGAGAGCACTAGATTATTCATTAGTGCTCAATTATGTATTTTGTAACATTTGAAATGCCTTAAGGGAAATTTTGTATGTGAATAGAGGTCCTCAATATTTGAGTATAAATTAATTTGTAGTACCAAAAGTCAACAAAGGATTTTAATCCAATTATATACAAGTATTATGTGAAGTTGATTTTAAAGGTAAGTTATGTGTAGAGAAAATTTCATTATAGGCTTTAAAGGAAGAAAATCATACAAGGCTAAGGTAAAGGCCTTTAAGTGTGAAGTTAGGAATGTAGGTTAAATTAGAGAGTTTGTGAAACATGTGGAAGGTGAAGTGATGTAAAGGCAACCACCTTGCTTGTTCTTTCCTAGGTTAAGTGATCAATGATTTTTTTGGATTTACATGTTTGGAAGCCTAGATGTGTCTTCAATAATATTTGTTGTACTAATACTCTAGCTATGATTTTAAATTAGCATGGGGACAAATTCATCTGATGATAGTGTTGAATTGAGATACATACTTTTAGCTTCAAAAGTTATTATAAACATCACAACTAATGAAATTCAATGATAACTTTTTTTAATAAAAATATTGTAGGCAATAAAGCCTTTAATATAATAAGAGAATTTGACAGCACTCATAATCTCTACAAAAAGTTGAAAAATTGAAATATCATAGCTTGTAAACAAAAGATTAAAGATTCTAACTACATGGCACTCATCCCAATGACTAGTATTAAATGCATCTTATCAACAGTTCAACAATCAAAAAGGCTAACAACTTTCATAATACTGTTCAAAATTATTAAAGAGAAGTATTTGTTCAAAATAAAAGCTACAAAGTTAAAGAATGTCTCATTGTGGTATCAAATATATATCAACAACAATACATTGCCAGTCTAAGCATTATCACAAGTACACATATTACTCTTCCATGTTTGGTTAGCTACATGATAGGGAAAGTTGAACAAGGTGTAGAATGATTGTGCTTTCATCTTGATTATAAGCTCTAGATGTGTGGTTAAGCAATTTCTCAAGTGAAACTTCATAAAAAAATTTTTTACTAGACTACAAAATGATCTTTTATCTTGAATAGAGATTAAGACAATGGCAATGAAAATTTTTGCAACCTATAAGTATTCAAATAGAGCATGGAGGAGCATTGCATATTGTCAATAATCCTCCAACAACAAGTCAGTGAATTACTATCGGTGCATGGTTTTCTCAATAAATGCTATGGTTTTTGCATGCATGAACAACACTCCAAACTCGAGTCATTGCAAGAAACAATTGTTGTTTTGGGCTCAAAACAACCTTAGTATTGCAGTTTTGTGACATGTTGAAATAAATAATTTAAATGAAATAAAATATGAATAATTTTTACAATATTGAGAATAGTGTGTCCCTAAAAATTCAGATTAGAAAAAATTATCTCTAAAAGTTATGAACCAATAAAGCACAATGAAAAATACCAAAAAAAATGGACACTTTGATGTTGGGTTTTTAGAAAATAGTGTAAAAATTCAAAAATAAATAATAAATCATAAATTAGAATAATTTTTCTAACTTGAAATGCTCCTTCTCAAACATTTTCATCTTTGGAAAAAAATTGTGTTCTCTATACTTGCATAAAGGTAGTTCACTTTGAGCACTTTTAGAAGGTGAATAGTTCATTATTTTAAAAAAATATCTTTGTGGACTTATATAACTTTAGTAGAAGTCCATGTATAACAATCTTAAGCTTCAAATTTGCAATTTCGGATCAAGAATAGTATTAAAAAACCTAGAATAGCTATGGTAGACATCCCATTGGAAGTTGTTTAAAAATAGTAAACTAATTTTGAAAAACTTGAAAAACTTGCTTAATGCCTGCAACTACTGCATGTACCTTCCTTCCAATTTTCACAACAAATGGACAAATGACACAAAAGTTATGAACAAAAAAACACTTTTTTGAGGCTAAGGGGATAAGAAATACACCAATAGAAAATTGTATCAAAGTCAACAGAAACTAGCTGACATTTTTCTGTTTTCTTTGATAGAAAATTGAAAATTCGTATTGACTTCAACACAGTTTTAGGAAATTTGCGTTCATTGTAAAGTGATTGTAAGAAACACTTCATGTTTTAAGATAAAAAAACATAATTTTTAGCCATAGGACTAGTAGTTCTATGAAGACCTATCTACACGTCAAGAATGCGCTTGTGAATCTGAATTGTTGATTTTAGGTGCATGTAGATCTAAATTGTTGATTTAGTACTATACAGTATTATATAGTACTATAGACTACTACAGAGTACTGTAGAAGCCACTAGCAACAAAAAATAGCAAAAGAAGGGTCTATTGACTTTTTATCTTTAGTAATTCAAAAAAAATTCCATAATAAAAGCCATTTTACTAGAGAAGATTGTGCTTGCATTGCACCAAGGAATTCATGTAAGAAAATTTTTCCTTCTTCGTAGCTTTTGCACAAAGGATTGTCACTTTGATTCCATGTGTGCAACCGGCACGTTGCTATTTTTACAAAAACTCTTCGTCAATCCTTGAAAAGGTAGTACTCCTCAAACATATTCAATTTGTGACTTCCAATTTGCATTTATGGGTCGAAAATAATACTATACATCCCCCCAAATGGCCAAAATAGACATCCAATTGGGGGCAAGTTAAAAATAATAAAATAATAGTTTTTCAATTTGAAAAAAAAATAGTTAATGTCTGAAACTACCACATCAATCTTTTTTCCAAATTTTACCCCAAATAGACTAATGATGCCGAAGTTATGAGCACAAAACCACCTGTCTAAAGACAAGAAGACAAGAAATAGGACAAGTGTTTCTTGCAATCACCTTGTAATACAATTTTCAAAAAATGTCAATTAGTTTTTGTTAACTGTGACATTCTTTTCTTCTAGAGATGGGACAAGTGTTTCTTACAATCACCTACTAATAAACTACATGCACAAGAATTGCAAGCTCACTATCCAATGCTTCCATGAAGTCATGACATTCATTGCACCTCTAACGTACAATAACACACTTGTAATTGTAAGTTGTCACTTTGTAAACACTAGGCAATAATATAGCATCACCTATTGCTAATATAACTAGAAAATATGACCATTGAATTCTTATTCTCTTCCCCGAAGTTCCATATTAATTCTCTTGTTTGAAATTTTTAAACTTCAAAATTAGGAGTTTAGGACCAATTGACCAAAACACTTAGACAATGAGTCAATGACCTACAACCTTGATACTACAATTATAAATTGTTGAAACCCTAATTTTGGATAATTTAAACTTGAAACTTGAAAGTTCTCCAGTCTCCAATTCTCCACTTAAGCTTTGTTATAGACAATTGACGATAGCATACACATGAAGTACAAAAAATGAATAAATTTGTGGGAATAAAACACTTTATAATATTATTTTTGAAGTAAAATAATTGAGTATTAATAAAACAACAATACTTGAAATTCCATTAGAGAAATTGGCAAAGTTAACACTCCGACTTTAAAAACAAACTAGCAAAGTTTGGAGAGAAGTAGGCAAGAAGAGCATTCCAAATGTTTGAAAATCTCGTGATGAAGCTTAGAGAAACCATACATTTTCACTGAAACTAGCAACATCAACATGCATGTGTAAAGAAATGCTCCTAGCAACAAGACTAATGAGAGCCTCACATTTAGTCAATAGTTGGTTCCTACCATCAAACGGCTACCCATTTCCTAGCAACAAAAAATTAAAATTATTCATTTATTTTCCATTGGTGAGAGAACCCAACCTTTCTATGTTAAATGTTGGCTATTTTTTGCGAGTAAAAAATCATTGCATGTGATTTAAGAAGATTTAATACCAAAGTCAATTGGTGGAAGTGGGAGAAATCAAGTTAAAGGTAACTTGAATTAATGCAAAAAGTTGAAGTTTTGAATTTGAAAGGAGCTTTTGAAGATAAGTCAAGTAGATTTTGCAACATAAAAGGGGGGCCAAGTGGAACAATCAAAACACATCCTCATTTTTCCAACTCCTATCAATTCTTCTACTTTCTAAGCTACTTTCTAATTTCTATACTTGATAGTTTATAAGAATATCATTTCTCTCTTCTCCTTTTGCCACCTCTTTTTCTCTTGCCTACAATTTTCAAAGTACTTTTTGTTAAGTGTTTTTTTCCCATTGTTAGCTTTTTTTAAAGTTAAGACTTGCTTTATGTGGACTTAATGTATAAGAGTTCTGCTTAGTTGATTAGAAAATGGCCAATTGCCTTAGAATACCAAGATCTTCTACTTTGGGCATTTGTAGTGTACTACTTCGTTAATATTTTGTTTTTGAACAAGGTACAAGAGTGTATTATTTTGTAAGTTGTATGAAAAGCTAAGTTTCATTTGTTTGGAACTTATGTGCAAAAGTTATGTGTGGTTGATTAAGTAGAGGTCTAAATCCACTACCGTGATATTATATTGTTTGTTTCTTTTCTTTGTGTCTTAGTCTTCTTGCAACATCTTCTTTTTTATATTAGACAATGAGTTGAAACTTCTTAAGCTTTTAGATCTTATTGTTGGGATTTTAGAAAACTAAGGTTCACATTGTTTGGAGCTTATGTTAGTTATGTGCAAAAGTTATGCCTAGTTGAGTGAAGAAAGGTCTAAGTCCACCATTGTAGGGGTTACATAGTGGATTTCTTTTCTTTGTGTCTCAATCTTCTTGTGACATTTTCTTTGTTATTTTAGACAATAAATTGAAATTTTTTGAGCTCCTAGATCTTGTTGTTGTAATTCTAAAAATCTAAGTCAATTTAGATTTGGAATTAGGAGGAGACTGTAACATCCATTTGAGTGGAGGGAGTTCTATTGTCTCTCTTTGCAATTATGGTAAGTTTTTTCACCTATCTTCATTCTTCTTTACATTAGTTATGAATGAGTTTTGTTTCTCATAAAAATAATTTTTTTTCTCACTGATAAACTAGATTAATGGTTTGTCTTGGAAGGAAACAAACACAAATCTTTTTAGTTTCATTGGGGACGCCTTTTTCCCTCTAGTTCTTCAATTTCTAACTTCTTCACCTCATGCTTAACTTGAGTCAAACAAAATTGCTTCCACAGGGACTTGTATATTAACACAACATTTTATTCCAAATTGAAAAGGGAAGATCATTTTGGATTTTCACCTACTTTATGAACTAAGAGGAGATTTGTCACAACATTTGTAAGTAGATTCAACAAAATAGGACAATTGTTAAGTGCTCCTACATCAAATACTCTCTTGAACAACTTTACAAATTTAGAAAGTGATCCTTCAGTCAAAGCCATTCTTTAGGTTGTACAATAAAAGATGGTCATCAACCACATCTTCTAATTTCAAGAAACTGACAAAAAAAATTATGGCATACATTTTGCATGCAATACAAACTCATTTTGCTTGGAGGAGTATTTGTAAGATTTGGCACATATGAAGGAAGATATTCAGTTTTATTTGTTGACATACCTTTTGCCAATGATGCTTGGATCATTAGCTAAAGTCTAGATCCTCCAATTGCTATGTTGTTTTTCAATGCAAGAATATGTGCATTCCCTTTTGTATGTTGTTTGGACAACGGTATCTACTCCCTAATAGTGCCTTCAAAGCTGCAAATTGTGCATCACCACAAGTTCTTGTCAATAATTTCAACACCTACCAACAATAAAGACAACACAAATATAAATTTGAAAGTACCATGATCAATTCAAAATGCAACTTAAAATTGTCAAGTTGATTGTGTTCTAACCTTATAAACAAAGGCTACAAAGTTCTATATGATAAAATACAAAGTCCCAATATTCTAAACAATGAATGCATTTCCTTAAATAATTATGTTAATATGTACATAACTTTTCATTCATCCCAAGTAATGCTTGCATCAAAGAGTGCATTGTTTTTCTCTTTTTGATGTTGAGCTTCTTTTTCCACATTGGTGCATTTATCTAAATACACCTTCAAATTCTTCTCATGTATAGTGGCCTCCAATAATATTACACGATTTTGAAGAAGAAAAATAACTTTTCTAAAAACTCTCTCTAGCTCCTAATACTCACAAATTGCACATCATAGGTTTGAAGTGGCTAAAATTATTATGACTAGAAGCTTGATGATTGAAGAGAAGATCTCTATCATTGGAATGCACCAAGCAAGTGCCAAGGGTGTGCAAATTGTTGCCAAACTTGGACACCTTTCTTTGACTATTTACACTATGATCAAGAAATTTAAGCTTCATAGGAAGATTGTGATTCCAAAATCTCTTGGAGTTGTAAAAAAGTTGTTGGAACATGATGTCTAACTTTTCATGCATATTCTTGTCAAAGATTGATGGCAAATACTTACAGATATCATGGACAAATCAATATTGAATGTATTAGCCAATACTATCTAAAATATTCTACATGAGGCTAACTTCTACTACAATGTTGCTTCAAAGAGGTTATTTTTAAGTGATAGGCATGTAGCTAGGAAGTTGGATTTTGCAAAATTGTACCAAACATGGATAGTTGACAAGTGGAAGTGAGTTATTTGAATTGATGAGTCCACCTTCAAGATCAGTGAAAATTATAGACAAATTCTTGTGTAGAAAAAGATTGATGAACACTTTAAGTTGTATTTTTTGGCACTAACTTTTAAGTTGGGACATACTATAGATTTTGTAGACCTTGTGTATGAAGGACACTTGGCATGGGCCCATTCTCAAAATCCCTAAAAATGCTCTTGAATTGATACTCATGGAAAATGATGCCCCAATACATAGGAGAAAATTCCCCCAAAACTAGTGGAAAAAGTAACGACTAGAAAAATTAGTGTGGCATGCAAATTCACTAGATCTCTATCCAATTAAAAACCTTTGAAGAATCCTAAAAGATATTGTATAAAATAAGCACATGCCTAAGAACATAGACAAAATGTAGATGGTTGTAGAGACAAAATGGAGGGCTACTCAAGACAACAATCTTGAGGCACTAGCTTCATCCATAAGGGCAAGAATCAAGGTTGTTCTCGCAACAAAGGATGGATATACTATCTAGTGAAGTTGTATGTTTTAAACTCTTTTCTATCAATAAAATGTATCAATTTTTGCAAGAGTGAAAAGCACTTGCAAACCTCCCTCTCGAGAGCCCCCAAATTTGTCTTTTAGGACCTAGTGTATGTTTTATTTTATTTCATATCTTATTATTAAGTTTTATAGGTCACAACCTCCCAAAAGATTGATAATCTATCATAGGAGAAGTACTTACCAATGTAGCATTAGAAAAAATTTCAGCCCTTTGAGAAGTTCCCCTCAAAGGAACGCACAGCCCCTTTGAGGAATAGTGCCACAATAAAAAAATATTTAAAAATATATATTTTTAAATTAAATAATAAAAAATAAAGAAAATAATATTAAAATAATAATAGCAATCTGACGTGGTCGCACTAATGCCACATCAGATTTCACAATTTTGTAATTTTGAATTTATTTTAAGATTAATGTTTTAATTATTTTTTTAATTCTTGAATTGAATTGTCCCACGTGAACGAGGCTCTATAGTTCACGAGACGGGGAAAATTTATTATTATTATTATTATTATTATTATTATATAATTTTAATTTTTTTCGAATTTTATTTTGACCACAGTTCCCTGCCGTTCCCTACATTCCGGGACTCACAGCCCCTTAGAGGGTTCATATTTTTTCTAATGTAATTTGTCCATAAGAGCTTGGAGTACCTACAATACTCCAATAAAGTCTCGCTTACAATAGAGAGTTTAGATGCCCTAAAATCAACAATAATTTAAGTGTATAAAATGAATTGTAAATACCTTCTCAATCTACAACCAACATCCAAACTTGTAAGTGCATTTGATAAATCTTGGCTAAATGAGATTTGTATTTCAAATGAGTAAATCCCGTTTAACCTTAGATTTAATTTGGAAACAAGGTAGAAGTCAATTTGTTAGCTTCACGAGTAAAGATCTCTAACAATATGAAGAAGAAGAGGATTCAAGGTCAAAGGGAGGTGCTTTCAAGTAAAAACATGCTATGAGTCCAACAGTGGAGTCAATTTGCCAAGAACCCATACCAATCAATAGATTTCTTAGAAGGTAATAAATAATGAACCTTCTTGGAACAAGTACAAAGTAATGAGCTTGCACTTGGAGTGTAGAATCCTTTAAAATTCCAGTCTTGAGTTTTGGTTTTTCTTAATAGTAGAAGTTTGGATTTCAAAAAGTCAACCACTACAATTAGACTCAATAAATTCTTAGAAAATACACAAGTTGTGGTAAAATTCCAATCAAAATTAGGATAGAGTTTTTTGTGATAATGAGATATTCCAATAAGTTTCAAGGCATTCCAACACTAATAAGTACCCAATCAAACAACTCCATCAAATTCCAACGTTTTTTTAAACTAATTCAAGGCATTGATAAGAACTACAAGAATATATAACATCCAAACAAAGCCAAAGAAGAGTCTTTTCATATTCTTGCAACCCCTCTAAACACTCAAGGCAAGTCAAAATCTTTAAAAAGTGCAAATTCCATCATCCAAAATTTTTACGATTTTAAATTTTGGAGATTACAATTTTAACAAGTCCAAATGAATTTGGAATAGGGGATTTCTGAGTAATTTAGGCTAATTTGGGTCTTTGAAGCCAATGTTGCATCTTTTTGCTATTAGGAGCTTCTCTCTGAAAGTTAGAAATGAGTCCAATAGTGCATTTGACTTATTTTGATAATTAGCGGTTAATTATTGAGAAATCTTGGAGTTAAACAAGAAGAAGAGGCCTTTGGAAAATGTGTAATTTTCCTCCCTTTCTCCCCCTAAAACACCCTTTTTCTTGTGTGCTACCTTGCCGCTCAAATAGTCCATTTTAACGGTTGGTCAATTTGACCAAATTATGTCAATTTGATTATTAAAGCATTCTTGCTCATTTTGTTGTGATTTGTGGAACTTGTTTTGAAGGAAATTGGGATCCATTCAAAATTTGTCTTCTTTCCTTGGTGGTGACTATTTTCTTATTATTCTAACCATTTGGTACTAACACTAAGAAATTTCAATCAAATCTCGACAATGCTAGTAGTTGAGATTTGTTAGAGCTTCTTCTTATTTGTGATGTCAAATTTGACACAAGCTCCTTGGTGTGAATTCCATTTCTTTTAGAAATTCCCTAGAGCCTTGAAATGTGAACTCATTGTGTTCAAAATTGTTTTATTTTCAAATTTGAGATTGTTGATGACAACATGTAGCATTCTATCTTTGATGTAATTGCCCAAAGCCTCCCTTGTTATTACTTTTCCCAAGCGCATTAGTATGCCATACAATGAAGCTTTGCCTAAGTTATCCACTGTGATTTAGACCTTGTATAAATTCTTCCATGCTCCTTTTTGTTAGCTTTTGCCTAACCTTTTAGATGATGTGACACTCATTCTTTTCCTTTTTTTTCCAGTTAATCTCCTTTATTAGAGTGGTGGTGAATCTTGACAAGTTCAAGATCAATGCAATTGGAATCATATTAATCCAATGAGTACTAAAATTGATATGAATTTTCAAACACATTTGGTGCAAAAATATAAAATTGTTAGTAGGTGGGGGTCATGACCATTTTAAAAAAGGGTTAAGTTTACTACTTTGCCCCCCTAAACATGTTTGATGCGTATTGGGGAAGCACAAATTTAGCATTCTAAAATAACCTCTTTTATTGCTTGAAGCTACAACTTATTCTAACAAGCTTTTGTTTACAACTACACCCAATTGAACCAACATTTAATGAACCATATCTTTATTAGTCTCTTACCATCCATAAACAGATATGAATCTAATATCATTCTTTTTTAAGAGCACCCAATTTCTTGCTCAAAAAAAAACTTACATACCCTACAAAAATGGATGCCATTTGTTGTGCAAATGGAAGGGTCCAATAGATGTTGGAATTGATACCACACAAACTAGCAATTTAAATATCTTGGGATCAACTCCAAGAAGGTCACATATTTTTCAGAGGTATGTGCTTGTTTAACAACTCAAACCTAAGTGACAATATAATTTTCCAATTAAAATTGTAATTTTTGTAAATTTTTGAAGTGATCTGCCCTAAAATTACAAAACCATTTATAGTGTGGAGTCATGGATATCCTATAAACAACCCATATTGATTGCTCTCCCATATATCCAATGACACTTATGGAGGTTCAAGATGCCATGCCCTATCCCCAAGCTAAAAGGAGTCTAAAATGATCCTATCTCCAACGTACATCTCCCCCATCTCTATTACCACCTTTTTGCAAGTATAAAATTGTTTTGCCATTGTCCTAAATAAGTCACAATGCAAACTCATAGTGATGATTTTTTAAGAAACTGAAGGATTTGGACAATATGTTAAACAATATTGGGGCCAAAAGTAGGATGACAAAATTAGGCAGCTAATGGAAATGCATTGGTCTACCTTGTATGTGCACTTTCATGTTGATATGATAACCCAGTTTGGGTTTCAAGGATTTGGTACAATAATGTATATCCATGCAACAGATAACAGGAAATGCAAAGCTGCAAAGTACAAGTAGAGGCACGACACAGTTGTACAACGGAAGTTGTGTGCAACTTCTTTGCAACAATATCAAAATTTCTATGGCACTCAAGGAATGCATTTCTTGTCATTTGATAGCAGGAAAGATGGTTAACAATGACAAAATAGTTGTTGTCTCCTTATTCCTTTTAGCCCCTGAAGGCCCAAGGAGTCATTTTTGAGCCTCTCACCTGTTCAACAAGTCAAGGTTTTAACTTCATATTCCTACATTCTAAGAAGTATATCTAGATGGACTTCATATTATGATGTTCATATTCATGGGGGAAGCTCAAAAGTACAATTGACATCATATAACAAGCTTGATGTACAATGTGCACTATCAATCAAAGTTCAAACTTGTGAAAAAGTAAAGAAATTGCTTAGATCTTGAGGGGTTAATGCATACCATTTGAAACTCTTAACCCCTAAAGTTTCTTGACTATGTTTTCACCAAAAATGCTCCCAAACCGCCATTTTTAGTACAAGTATTAAATTTTTGAAAAAAAAATTATTTTGCACATATAACTGTAGGATCTTGTATTCTTTTGACTTGAGAACATGTGGTAAAAGTTTCAAAAGTTTCCGCTGTGTGGATTGCAAGATATAAGCATTCAAATTCACTGAAATAATTTTTTTGGCCCTGTGAAAAACAGGGCAGCTGCACTTCACAAGCTCACTTATCTACGAAAAAATATCCAAAATGGAGGTGCTTCTTTGGATACTCTTTCCTAGACAAGTTGTCTATATGCTTGAAAATTTTCTGCTCATTTGGAGTTGTACAAGATGTAGGAAAAAAATTAATAAGTAGACAATAATAGAGAATGATTCAAAACACTAAATTTTTAAGAATTTAGTTATGGAATTGAAATATGACAATCCCAATGGTGGAAATGTTGTAATAAACAATCTCCATCCTAAAATTTTATTTTTTTCCAAAAATATTGAAAATTGAGTAAGATAAAGGACTTTAAAATTTAAATTTCTCTACTCTGTTGTCACAGTAGAAAAATGAATTCGTAACTACACACAAACAAAAAATTCTCATAACTTTTGATTCATTGATTAAAATGGAATGATTCAAATCTTTCCACATACACACAACTTTAGAAAACCAATTTCAAATTTTTATTTCTAAAAAAAGTGATTTTTTCTAATCTGTCTGGATTGCACATTTACAAAAGAAGTAACATAGTAAGCCATAACTTTTGACTCATATTTTCAAATGTCAAGAAATTTAGTGCATATGAAAGATATTCCTCATCCCCACCTTCTGTTAAAATTTGGGCCAAAAATATGGAAATCTCTAGTTACATGTACTTGCCCAATATTGTTATGTAGCTAAACAAACGTATGATGGTCCTTTAGGAGTTAAAAAAATTACAAAATAGACAATAGAATATTAGAAACCCATTTGAGGGTGGAACTTTATTGAAATGAAAACACCCGAAGGCGAGTAAGGTAGAAGCACCCAAATCTAACACTAGCCGTTTACGGACACCTAAAAAATCCCCTAAATCCAAGCACTTGTGGACCCAAAGTAGACAAGTGGGGTTCTAAAGTGGACATGATGGGTTCTAAGAAGTTGTCATTCTTCCAAAAAGCAACCAATCACCCGCACTTGATCCAAGTTAGGAGAGTGTTGCTTTTGGGTGTTTCCGTGTCCACTTTGGTGTTAGTCTAATGTCCACAGTAGGTGCATCTACTAAGTACTTTTCAAAAATTCGTCTAATATTCATACAAGCTCGAAAAAATACGAAACCAATTTTGTTGGTTTCCTAAACCATTTCCTAACACACTCACATAATTTTTTTTCTGTACACACCCTCCATATCAAGAGATCCAAAACAAGTGTCAGATTTAGGTGCTTCTACCTTACACACCCGAAGGCAGGAGCGAGGAAAAAGAGAGCCACCTAACGGCGAGGATGAAAGGGAAAGGAAACCCGGGGAGATGCCAGCCAGAAGCTAATGCTCATGAGATATAACTTATCGTTGTTACCGGAGTTAATTTTGTACTCCAAGTTTAGGTATGGTGTTTTGTACAATGAAACAAATGAGTGTTTGAAGTACGAATTTTCACAAACTGTTGCAGTTGACCGGAACTCAAGATTGAGTGCAAATATTTGCAGATTCTTGCTACAAAATGACAGAGAAGACATACTCCCTTTGTCCCATAAAACCATGTCCCATAACACTAGTCCCTTTTATTTTTTTCATATGTTCCAAATTACTTATTCCCTTTATTTTAGACCTCATTTCATTTTAGGGTTGAAAATGATTTCTTTTGTTTTTAGTGTTAACTTATGAATTGAAGCACAAGAAGTCTAGTTTATTATTCATGTTACAAATTGAAAGAATGTTGAAAATTCAATTTTCTATAACAATTGGTAGTTAACTAAGTCAAAGACTAAACTACAGTGGACTTTTATTGAATCTATTGAATTCCAAGCCTCTCTTGTGTATGGCTAAATATATAGAGAGGGCAAGGTAGCTAAATAGGAAGTCTTCTTTCTCTATGAAGCCTATCCTTATTTAAGAGTGGCACTTTGTATCTATTGCAAGCTCTTACTTTCTAATCTTTCTTTGATTGCAATTAATAGCCATGTCCATTTGTTTTGCACTTGAGAGGACACATTGCACAATCACTATAGAATCATTTGATCATAACATGTATTATTAAATCATTGACAAATCCGTGATGCTTTCATTACTACAAAAAAAGAACTAGTATTATTGGACCAAAGAAATATAAGATTGAGAGAATATTTTGTAGTTGTCAGACTTGGAACTCAAACAAAAAGACACAAGCAAGGTACACCTTCCTCAGCTACACCATCCACCAAAGTCACCCCGACAACATTGGTTAAGCTATTGATAGACTCAAAAAAAAAAAGAGATAAAACTTCAAAACTTCTATCTGAAGGACATCAAGGCAACAGGCAGATGAATGATCCTTTCTTCAGGTGTACTTTCTAAAGTACGCATAGGGCTTGCCAACTTATCCATTGGCTTATATAACCGCGAAATAGGGACAAGTTTTGCATTTTGTGGACCCAATTTGTATACTTGGAAAGTACACACTCACTCACAATGACCATCCTTGTCAACAGGCAAGTTAGCAGCAGAAGGATAATCTTGGTCTGATTCAAAGGCAAAATAATGAGCTCCACATTACAATGAGGGCGTGACTTGCCCCCCAGTTATAGATGAAGATAATAGGAGTCTAAGAAATATATAATGCTTCTCATAATAATCAGCAATTTGTCTAAATTAAATCTCCTCATGTACAGATACTTGGAAAACCAAGATAATATGGAGTGAAAATTGCTTGCATGTCAGCTCACTTAAGTTTTAGTCTTTCAAGATGATACTGATAGCTTGAATATCCTTAGAATTGCTGCTTAGTTTGTGAATTTCCTACCTGCAGTACGAACCATTCTGGTGAATTCATCAAGCACTAATAGTCTAATTCCACTGACTGCACAAATTGAGATCGTTAACAATTTAGAAATTCAATTTACAGCACTAAAAATTGCGCTCAATTTACAGCCCCACTGATCAAGTAAAGAGCATAACAGGGAACCATTCATTCAAGACTGCTGATATGAATAATTACTGCAGCATACTCCTGTTAGTACTCAGTGCAAAATACAATCACATTAGATCAGAAATGAAGTTGAAGGTTTTTTATAAAAACAGATGAGAAAGCATGCCTTGCATCTGTCTTACATCTCCAAGTAAGCAATTGCTGCAAAGCTATTCCCAATTCAATAAAGATTGTAAGATTGTAGTAGATTTTATTGAATTTTTTGAAGAGTTACACCATAGCAAAAGGCATTCAATCACGACTGTAATCAGTTTTCTTTGAAATACTCTCTAATTGTTCAGGAAATGTTGTATGGCCTCTCCATTTCCTCTATTGTCAAAGAACATAAAAGGAAACGAGAAGACGAACTCCAGTCCAAAGACATGAACTTCAAATTTTTTTGTTAAATTGGTGGAATTTCACTACTTTGGTACTTTTTGGGTTCACGGCTTGAAAACATATATCTAGTGCTAATTATTAGAGCTTGGTGTACACGAATGTCACAATTTTTGGCACCTAGAATTGTGTCAATATAACGAAACTGACAATAAGCATGGACGACTGAGAGTCTGATAGTGGTAGTTCTACTAAGCCAAAAGAACACAAACTCTTCTTGACACGTCTCTCTCACCCATCAGCAAGAAGTACATGGATTTGGACAAAGCTCCTCAAAACATGGATTGGCAAGAACTGCACCAAAGAAAAGCTTACTGGTAATTTAGGTTCCTCTTTCATAAACCTTTGAGATCATGAACTCTTGAAATTCATTCTTCTTGCTTGAGAGGAGTACCAACAGTGTCTTGATTCTGTGTTCGGGTATGGGTATTTGCAGTGAACACGAGTGATAGAAATTGCATCACTTGGAGCTTACTACTTTGGCTTCCACCAGTTTTAACTGGATGCAGTGGCTTGCACTCCAACTTGCGATTTGTCACTCCTTGTCCAGAGTGAAGTCATGCCTTGAAAGCATCGCCCGAAATAAATTAGCATAAATTTTGGGTTTTCTTCATGTGATTTGTTCCATGATTTGGGGGATCTGTAGTGGCACAGTCAAGATAAGAAGACGATACAAGATCCTGATCTTCTTGCTGTGGCTGTTACCAAATTCAAAATACTGTACAAAAAGAATTCATTGTCTTGGCATTAAAATTGTAAGAATTCATCAAACAGAACAACATTCTTGAAGGGAAGATTATAATCTAATATACTGTCCACCTGTTATGATAAAAACTGCATAGATTTTAACACATTCTAACTCGCCTTTACTGAAGAGAATAAACCAATTTTGCAGAATAAGAGTTGGTCAATAATCCCAAAGTGAGTGAATTCTTTTGTGAAAGTCTACTTTGGAAGCTCAAAATCATGTACTGTAATAAATTTCATAACATATTTTTATCACTGAAATAATGTATGACATGGTTCTTTCCTTTAATACATATTGTTGCTGATGTTTCTAGACTTATCACATATGGAAGTGACCAATTTTGACCACTTAGGAGTTAATGGATGAGAAGTGTGATGATATCATAATTGAGTCATTGACAAAAATTTACACTGAATAGTGAAATTGGGTTTCCCCTCACTAATTTCTTGACATTTTATACTATATAAATATGTGTTGTTATTGTACAAAGATGCAATAATTTTCATCAACCATGAACCATGTGTGTAGTGTGGTTTGGTGTAACAGTGCAAGGCTTGGTTCACAGTCACATGTGTGACTACATGGACAAATAGTGAGTCATGAGGTAACTTTTTATATTAGGATAGGAGCACCCAAAACCAACACTATGTCCAATCCTACAAAATCTTTTTTAAAATGTACAACCTCTATTCATGAGGGCCTACCATGTTTGCATTTGGGTACACTTATTTTCAACACTTTGGAAATTCATAATTTATTTGGATGGTGTCCCAAAAATGCATTCTAAAAAAAATCTAGAATCTCCTTTTGACTACCAACATGATCCTACAAATATTTTTCCAATATAATAATGGGAACCCTACCAAATTTTTTTATTTGCAATATTTAGATGTGGTTATCTTGGATACCTACACATTAGTTCCAAGAATTATCTTGTCAATTAAAACAACATAATTGTTTTTCTTATTAATTGCTAAACTTTGTTTGAAGAGCACATGTATCAATGTCTTGAAATGAACACAATCAAGACTCACTAATTGCACTCCCTTTGTGAAGACCAATGATTCCATAACTGCTTTGAGGAAATTAGCCAAATGTTCATTTTGGGAAGATTTTTAAATTTAACACTAAGGGCATGAAGAAATTATGTAGCAACTAAGCGAAATTTAGCTAGTTTTGGGATCGTTGATGAATACAATTGGGCTTTTAAATGCACTTCAATAACATGTGTTCATATCTTGATCCATATGTGAAAGTGTCCAATCATGTACATATTGAATAGGAGACGAAGCTAGAATAAAGCTAGAGACTCTAAAGTTGCAAGGTTGTTACCAAAATAACTTACTTGTATTTTATACATAAACTTTAACCACAAAACTCTTACAAAAGTGTATAGGAGTTTATACTTTGAAAAAGTGTTCCATTAAATTGTTTGAAGGAGAGTTTCACATTAAGCCCCCTCTTATGTGAGAAATTTGGGGAATTTATAAAGAATTGGTGCAATTAGACAAGGTTTAGTGTAGATAACAAAAGAGACATTTAGGATGCATAAAGAGTGTGCAAGTAGAGGTGGTTAATCCCTCAAGCCCTACATTTTGAGAACATTGGTTATAATTGAATTAACCCAATTCTTGCTTTCTATTTAGTGTACAAAAAGTTGTCTTATTTTAATTTATCAAACATTCATACAATAAAACATGGCATTGCCAACTTTGGGTGAAAAATTCTATGGATATAACTAAAAAGTGATTTCTTGATTAATAGATGGATGACTACAAAAATACAATGTTTTACGAAACAAATTAAAAGAGATCTTCCTCCTCCCTTTTCTCAAAGCTAAATAAAAGAGGGCTTGTGTTATTTACCCCCTAAAGGACTAAGTAGCATTTTGGGCAACAAAGCATTTTCGGTCATCCATTTACAAGTGTCATTTTCAAGGGTTTTTTTTGAAATATTCACACAACATGTGGTTGAGGAATAGCTTCAAGGTGCAAAAAACTTCATAACTTTTGACTACATCGTTAAAAAGTTATTGTATGATATCTATTTTCTTTTGGAGCCCAAGAAACAAATTTTTTATTTTTTATTTTAAGAAATCAATTTTTGGAATTGTTTTTCAAGATTTACATATAAGTGGAAAGCTTTGAATCATTCCATTTTACTTAATGAAATTAAAGTTATGAGGAGTTTTAGTTTGAAAGCAATTGTGGAATTCATACTTGAAAATTAAACTTTAAAACCCTTTAATAACTCAATTTTCAATATTTTAGAAAAAAATAAAATTATTGGTTGTATATTTTTTATTACAATATTACATCCATTCATTTGGGATTGTCATTTTTAAATTCCATGGCTAAATTCTTAATAATTTCATATTTTAAATCATTCTCTACTTCTTTTTATTTGCTATTTTTTTCAAGCACGAATATGAATTTTTTTTTGTTGAAATTTTGTATATGTCTTTCCAACTTATTTCTTCAATATATTTTAGAAAGTTGCAAGTTGTAGGATCTACATGTTTTTGGGTTAAAAGTTTGAAAGATGAAATTGAATCATTTGGGAAGATTTGAAGATACTTCTTTATGAGATCCAAACATCATGATCTTGCAATCTTATTCTAAAATTTTAGGATGGTATACTTAGTCTAGCAAGTACTTCAATGATCATATAGTTGGATTTTTAATAAAATATAAATATAAATGAAGACTTTAGCCTTGCTTTGAGAACTAGTAATTTGAAGCCTCTAAACATGAAAGAACTTTATGTGTTAAAGTGGTAGTGAACTTCTAAAATAACAATATCTAAGATTGACCAAATATGTAGTTGAAGATAATTCTTATGATAGTATTATTAATTGACTATCAAAGTTTTGTGTAGATCATGGTTGAAAGTCAAAATGAAATTCTAGGTTCTCTTAACATGCATTTTTTGCACATTGTATTACTAAACTAAGAATTTCCAAATTGCTAAAAATAGATGTACTCCAAATTGCCCGAGGACTCTCGTAATTTCCCAAAGACTATATACAGAATATGCAAGGTTGATTTTCAAAATGGGAATAAAGTAGGTGAAGTTCCTCAAAAGTGGATTTACACTTTCAATTGACACTTGGCATTCACACTTTAACACACTCAATACTAAACTTGACTAACACATGCTTGAACAGGGGTTCTAACAAATGATGAACTGCCAAGTCATCCGTCCCCTAAACCCACTCACCTTCGTCTCTACCATCTCTGCAGACGACCTTCACTTCGACGATTGGCACTTTCATTTCTATTTTGTCAAATTTCTTGAATTTGCAACGTCAATTTGAAAGTTAGATCTAGTGACTGCAATCAGCTGCTCCGTAGAAAAAAACAGTTCCGATCGGTAGTACTCTTGTTGCAGGTGGCCAGAGGAGCTCAATGGCTTTGTGGAAGAAGACGAAGGAATGGAACCCAGCTAAGTTACGGTGTTTTGCTGCCAATTCAGTTTCTCGGTAACGTAGATTTTTTGCTTGTTTTATTGAATTGAAATGAGATACGTGTCTCCTTCCAGTGGTGATTTGTGGTTGTGATCTAAATTGTGAGAGATTCATTTTAAAACTAGTACCGCGCATGTGAAGGATTGTCATCATTTGGGATGAGTACCGTCGTCGCTGGCGGATGCCGCGACGATGTGATCAATTGATGTAGAGAAATTATGTTCAAATGTGTGGAACGGCTAGGGGAGTAGGGGTTGCAAGGGGTTGTGGGATATTTTTGGACAATCGTTGGTGTTTATGATTTTGGGATTCGTGCAAAAAATTTCAAAATGCCGCTCGTTCTCATTCAAAGGTGGTGTAGTTTCTGTTTAATATTTTGCGTGGACGATCTGTAGTTGTTAATGTAATTATTCTGTCTTGGGTGAGACTGACATTGAGGCGTAATGAGCTGGTGAGTTAGAAACGTCTACGGCTCTACGCGGAAGCTTGTGTGTGTGAAGACGCCTTGTCATTAATGGCAAGCCTAAGAGCAAATGTAGAACGGGGTCACAGCGAGAGGCAGCCTATTTGTGCGGCTCACTCTGCATCAATGCCGGGGGGTTGTGCTCTCGAGATGCGCTTGTGCATGCTCACGACACCTGTTTGTAGCTCCTGGAGAGATGGTGGACCTATTCAAGGTGGGAAGCTCCGTCACATTGGACGTTGAATTCAATTCTGCTTGGTACTTTCTTCAAATTTATTATTTGCTAGGTGAAACTGACACTTAACTTATGTAATCAGCAGGTGAGACAGAAGCTTCTATACGGCAGCTCATGCGAATGATGACACACTTTCTTTCATTCTTCTTTTTTTTTTTGATACAAATGACTTGATGATACACTTTCAATGGCGCAAATGCAGTACGATGATATAGTTGCGAGGCCACAGTGAACGGCTGCTTATAACTTGTCCTAGGTATGCTCTGCTTCTTGACCGCTGGTTTTGCGCTCTCGGGATGCTCTTCTGCATGTAGACAAAACCGGTTACGCAACTGTAGCTCCTGGAGAGATGGTGGACCTGCCCAAGATGTAAAACTCGGTCACTTTTGAAGGAGAAACCTAAATTCCGCGTGGCTACAATTTCTCGGTCGCCAATCCTCAGACAGGGCCATCAGCTGATGTAATTGACATCTAATCTGCGGCTGTGACTACTTTCGCAGTGTGACATCCTACAACCGTCGTTGAAGAGTTCTAGTGACAGGTCGACGTGGTTGTGGGGTGGGCGTTCATTAGCCTGAAGTATACATTACGTGTTGGCGACAGGCGAGAGGTCGTGTGTCGAAAATCAGGCTCTAGTGAAGAGATACCCGGTCCGTGTTTGTTTGTCCCGCAGGGTATGGGGAGTGTAGCGCCCACAGTTGTTAAGAGCGGCAGAGAGATGAAGATCCTTATGGAACCTATGAAGATCGACTACGCCGGGATGCGAATTGGCGATAAATTGCCTGACGGCTACGAGGATGACGACCCTAATTTGACGAAGGACGAGAGGAGGTGCGGGATTCTGCTCCATCCATCATCTTTCCCGGGTCCCAATGGAATCGGCGAGTTCGGAGAGGAGGCCTTCGAGTTTCTGGACTGGTTGCAGTCGACGGGGTGCACAGTCTGGCAGGTGCTGCCTCTTGTACCCCCAGGGAGAAAGAGTGGCGAAGATGGCTCCCCTTACGCAGGCGCGGACGCCAATTGTGGCAACACGCTCCTCATTTCCTTGCAGGAGCTTGTCAAGGACGGCCTGTTATGTTCGTCCGACCTCCCTACCCCTGCCCCTCACGGCCGAGTGGATTTCGATACCGTGGCCACGGTGAAAGACCCCTTGATCGCCAAGGCAGCGAAGACGCTCGTCAACAGCGCAGGTGATTTGCGGGCGGACTTGGACCATTTTCGCAAGGACCCGAGAATCTCCTCATGGCTGGAGGAGGCTGCGTTATTTGCTGCCATCGATTCCACCATCGACGCACAGTCGTGGTGGGAGTGGCCGGAGGATTTGAGGGATAGGCACCCTACCGCGCTGGAAGCTGCTCGAATTGAGCATCAGAGCTTCATCACGCAGTTCGTTGCTGAGCAGTTTTTGTTTCAGCGACAATGGCAAGCTGTTCATAAATATGCGAATTTACTAGGAATTCGAGTCATGGGGGACATGCCTATTTATGTTGGGGGACATTCTGCTGACGTGTGGGCTAACAGGCGGATGTTTGTGCTCGATCCCAAGACAGGCGCTCCTGCTATGGTGAGTGGAGTACCCCCAGACGCCTTCTCTAAGTCTGGGCAGCTCTGGGGAAGTCCTCTGTATAACTGGAAGGAGATGGCGAAGGACCGTTACTCCTGGTGGTCCAACAGAATGCGCAGGGCCTTCGAGCTTTACGATGAGTTTCGCATTGACCATTTCCGAGGTCTTGCTGGTTACTGGGCTGTCGAGGCGTCCTCGGAGACGGCCATTAACGGGGAATGGCTAGTTGGACCGGGAGAAGATTTCTTTTCTGCTATCCGAGACGCCGTTGGGAAGGTAGACATCATTGCTGAAGATCTGGGGGTGCTCACTACGGATGTGTTGACTTTACGGAAGAAGATCAAAGCGCCAGGCATGGCGGTGATTCAGTTTGCATTCGCTGGCGGCTCCAGTAATCTGCATTTGCCTCATAACCACGAAGTCGACCAGGTTGTTTACACGGGCACTCACGACAACGACACCACTGTAGGCTGGTGGACGAAGGCAGCCAAAGCCGAGAAGGACCTCGCGCGGAGCTACTTGAGGTTCAAGGATGACAACGACAACGTGCACTGGGAAATCATCAGATGCGCGATCTCATCGGTGGCGCAAACTGCCATTATTCCAATGCAGGATGTTTTGGGCTTAGGCGACGACGCCAGGATGAACACACCGGCCATTTCAGCTGGCAACTGGGGATGGAGGATTGGTGAGCCTGGTATCTTCTCTGAACTCGACATGGAGAAGGAGCAGCTCCAAGCCTTGCTGAAGCTTTTCAACCGATACCCCAGATACTTGGCAGAGAAGGAGAAGCTGGCAGAAGAAACCAAAGTCGCCGAATCAGTTGTAGCGAATGGCAACCTAAATCTTCACCTTCCTCTGTAAATCCCAACAATCTAGAAGGGAGCTCACTCTAGGAAGACATCGTTGCAACAAGATCCTCTTCTGCCAGTTGCAGGGATAAGAATTTCTGGATTGAAGGAATCATTCCCTCTTTCGCAATATTGTTGATAGGAATTGTTAATACGAAGGTACATGTAGTGCAGATTTTGGACTTAACTGATCGCAGCAGTAGTATACATTCTTAACATTCACTGCATTTCGTTTCTCTAGTACAGTGACTATGAATTGCGATGCAAATTGACTTCCGGCATGTAGATTCGACGCTTTCCCCTGACGCCTTTTTAGGGAGGAGAATGTTTGACCGGCACTAAGTAGAAAAAGGCTAATTTTGTACACATCGCTGATACTAATATTGAAGATCTCGATTCTTCTTCTATGTTCCATTATTTCAGATGCTTGCCGAGCTTGGTACTGTATCTGCGTTGCTAATTTCGTTGTCCATGTATGTTTTGAAGGTGTCGATGTATGCTTCGCGTCAGTACCGTGTGGTACCGTACGGTACTGTTTCTTTATCCCCGCGAGGAAATTAGTACAGGTAGAGGTAGGACCTCTCTAATTGCTCCCTCCTTGATGTATAATATGCATTAAGAGAGCTTGTAAAGAGTAGGTGGCCCATGCCCATGATTCAAGATGAAAAGACAAGTGGCACATGCTTCAGGTTAAAAAGACATGTGGTTCAATGACTTCTCTAAATGCATGAACTTCTCTTACTATATTGTCTGGACACCATGTCGGAAGGTAGGTTCTACCTATATAGCAACAACATTGAAAGGTTGATTTGAGTGCCACTGAAGAGGCCCTCTTTGGGGATACAAGTATAAAGACACCCAAAATGTCCACTGAATCAGATCCAAATTTACCTCCCTAAAATCTTACTTATTGATTAGAAGGATGTACACTAGTATCACTTGATCATGTTTTCAAAAGACAATTGGTTTTAAATTTGGAAGCTATCCTCTAAGAGGGATATTGTTTTGTATCATTCGCTATATTCTAAGCATATTGGTGTGGAATTTGAAGAATTAAATTCTAAATGTATATTGATTCCACCCTAAAACCAAAGTTCTTTCTATCATCTAATGTGATTACATGAGAGATCATCCAAATTGATTTCAAACAATTTAATGCCCAATTGCCAAAAAAAAAGATGAGGGGCCTCTATAAAAAAAAGGGTAAATTTGTCCAAAATTACTAGACTAAAATCATGACCCTATATGTTGCTGCCACAGTGTTTTCAAAACCTCATTTCATTTGTCATGCACATCCAGCACATCCAAAAATTGCATACAAAAAATTGGCCTCCTTCAATTCAATCCCCCCAAAATGAAGGAGTAAGGAACCTCAAAACCTTCTTGAAAGAAAGGCTACAATACCCTCCTCTAGATTTGGCACATCATTATGAAATCAAAATTAATTTTAAAATTAATTTAAAAAAAAAATTGATACAGTAAATGCACGAAGATGTAAATGTTTGCAATTTTAGAAGGCACAAGGGGTTAGTTGTTAATTGTCAAAGGTAAAGGCTATAAGAGTCTTTAAGTGCAACTTAGAAGAATCCACATCCTTTGAAATGCACACTAGTAAAATCATTCACTGTATTAAATCATTGGCCAATGAAGGCACTAAATTGAAAATAATTTTACATAAAATTGTCCTCTTACAATGATGTCACCCTAGATTTCCATTAACAAACCCACTCAATACTATAAGTGATCTTCAATTGTACATTGTTCTTACCCTTGTACTATTCACCATTTTGACGATTTTGCTTGACCATTTTCTATACAATAGTTATTGACTTTTTGAAGAGGATGACTAAGTAGCACAAGTATACAAATTGGTGCCTAAATAAATGGTAACAATAGATAAATGTTCATTACGCAATATTCAACACATAGGCATCAAAATTAAGACAAGGATCAATTCAATGTTGACCTATTATACCTTTTACACAAACTTCACATTTTACAAAATATTCAACATGAAGTTTGAAAGTTTTGTTGATAGGGTTACGAAGGTGGTATCATCTAAAACTAGTCAAATTTGTGTATGTGATTTCAAACTATGATTGATAGTGATTAAAATAGTGAATGATAGTCATTTTGAGATTTCATTCACTAATTTTGTTGCCTTTTGTGTACAAATGCATTAGATCTCTTTCACTATCAATCATAGTTCCAACACAAATTCAGTCAATTTTAGGTGATATGACCTTAAGGTAATTAACCACACCTAATTTCGACCACTTTCTAAAACCGACCAATCTAGATTCTTGCCTAAAATGTACTCTCACTATTCATGAGAGTCTAATTGGTTTCAGAAACACTTATTTTCAGCACTTTCAAAATTCGTAGTTTATTCATACGGTATCCAAAAAATGCATTCTAAGAGAATCTAGAATCCCCTTTTGGCTACCAACAAGATCCCACGAAATTTTTTCCAATATATTAATGGGAACCATGCTGAATTGCTTATTTAGGTGTAGGTACTGCAGTTGCCGTATCAATCCAGCTTTCAGCCTTCATGCTGTGTATTTTGAAAAATGTGAAATGAATGAGATGCAGCGGATCAAATGCCATCTCATCGAGAATGGGGCAGGGAGGCGTTAATTTCAATCTAAGTTTTGAGGTTGATAGCGCGTGGACAGCTTCACCAATGTAAAATTGATAGGCTGGAGATATGATATCACTGCACAGAAGCGGATGCAGTTGCGCTTTCTGCACTTTCGTGCACAAGCAAACACAAACTTGACTCGTAGTGTGACGAGGTTCCATTTATATACAGTGAACAAGGTGGTGGAATTGAAATATTCTCCAAAGGCGCTGCAGATGTGTCACAAGCTACTCTACAAATAGGTCCAACTTAAATTTAAATGACGAAACCAACATTCATCAGTTTTTCTTTAATTTAGTTGAACACCAAAACATACACAAGGAAAATACTACAGAAGTGTTGTAACTTTTCAGAGACATTCACTTTCTATACAAATTATCATAGGATATGAACACAGTTTACGATATTGTGCGACACCCTGAAGATTACACAAGTGTATTGTGTATTGTTTGAACATGTGAAATTTGAACGTACGTACTGGGCTGAAACGTTACTAATCTTTACGGTCAACAGAATTTATGAAATCCTGTTAAATTTCTTAGGAGTTCGTAGAGCTGAAGAGTTTGTTTCATTACGGAGAATTTCTTATTTGTTTTTACCAAACATGATATCTGGAAGGAAACATAAGTAACAGATAATTCTATAAACTTTATCAAAATACTGTAGGAAACCTGACTTCAGCTTTTATATTTGATAAAGACTAATCTATGCACCAAGTATTGTAAACAAGAGTTCACGAAATATGTACGACCAGTAATATTTGAAAAGAAATATAATCGCCTAAACTCATTTTAAAATTGCACTGGAGTCTCATACAGTGATAAACAATTGATCTCCAAATTTCTACGACTCAAACGGACAAAGACCCCGTCAAATCAATACACAATAGAACTTGAAACGGTTAAACTGATGTAAATAGTATCCGCTTGCTTATATTCACAATTCGTCACAAAATTTTACAATAACTGCAACAGCAGGGAAACTAACCACATACAAAACACATGTACACAAAAAAGGCCACTACAACTCTCTCTAGTGATGTATCTTCTCCTTGATCTTGGTCATAAGACCCTTCTTTGGAGGTGCTGTGCCAGTATTTGAGTCATCGTAACCACTTCCAGTTCCAATTCCAGTTCCAGTTGTTCCGCCATAAGCATCAGCACCAGTTGTAGTGCCAGTTCCAGTTCCAGTTCCAGTGTCAGTGCCTAATTTGCTATCATTAGAACCGGCTGTATCTTCAAATCCTTTTCCTCTCCTTTCATCAATGCCGGTTGTGTCCGTGCCAGTGTTGTTGTAACCACCCAACCCTGTATCTCCCAGCTTCTGATGATGTCCACCTTGGCCAGGGACTACAAGAACAGAACAGAACAGAATTTCAGCGCAAATACAATCAATTGGTGATTTACAAAAACACAAAAAACATCATTAAAAACAATTGAAGTATTACACTCAAACGCCTCTAATCCGACATTCCAGGTATAAGCTAAGAATCTATCATGCTATAAACACACATAATTGGACAACTCTGGGGTTCTGAACATGTGATAAGAGCCCACTTGTAAGTGTACTCAGAGGTGCTTTATCCTTTAGGCCAGGTTCAGAACTTAAAGAATTGTGAGCAGTCTCATTGATGAAGAGCTACGAGAAATGGTCTCAGCTGAACCAATTGCAGTGTTCAATTTCTTTATCATTTTCTAGGTTTCGCTCCAAATAAGAAAACCCATTTACTGACCAACAAGATTCAGAAATGAATGTATACATCAAATCCAATTCAACACCATGTGAGAGCCAACAAGAAAGGCACGAAGCTTACGATGGCCCTTGGATGCGTCATATCCCGGTTCCGTGCGAGTCTCCCCCATCATAGACTCCGGCACATGCTCACCCTGCCTCTTCTCCCCATCCCTTCTTCCACCAGGAAGCTCTCCACCCAACCTGCTCGGCTCATTCACGCCCTCGACTCTGTCCTGCATCCCAACAGGGTGGTTGCCGTGCACATACGCATCATTCCCCGTCTGGGTACGCGCATCGTACCCCGAGTTTGGCCCCGCGCCAACAGCATCCTTCGCCTTGTCTACCGTCCCTTCTTTCCGCGGCTGCGATTGCGTATACGCATCTGCTCCAGTTGCCATGCCCGTGTTATACCCACCACCCAACTGATCCTGATCACCCTGAGGATACTGTCCGTGGCCACCCCCAAATCCCGTCGCGTCACTGGGGTGGTTCACATTGGGGTCGTACCCCTGCTGTCCCGGGGCTGCACCATGCGACCGGGGTCCAACGCCCACGGCGTCCTTCACCTTGTCCACGACACCTGCCTTCCTGGGTGGTTGATCATATCCACCGGCTTGGCCATACGAGCCTCCTTGCCCTTGGCCAGATTGTTCTTGGCCATAAGGACTTTGCCCTTGGCCAGATTGTTGTTGGCCATACGGACTTTGCCCTTGGCCAGATTGTTGTTGGCTATACGGACCTTGCCCTTGGCTCGTCAGGTCATGCTTGTGGGCATTAGCGGGAGGAGCAGGCTGAGGCCACAACGCTCCAGTATTCTGCCCCTCAGAAGGAGCTCCAAATCCGGGTTGGCCATAGCCAGGCTGCTCCTTCGCAAACTCGGACTGACCCTGGTGGTGGGTGCCGTACCCGCCAGTAGGTTGAGAACCGTACCCGGCTTGGTCAGGACGGGTATTGGGATCTACCATACCCGCAGCTCGCTGCGTCCCATACCCACCCGCTGTCGATTGAGAACCGTACGCGGTATGGGGGCCACGCGCATTGGGATCCACTCCATACCCTCGAGTCGTCTGCGACCCGTACCCAGACTGTGGATTGGGATTAGAACCATACCCGGACGTCGTCTGAGACCCATACCCAGACTGCGCATTGGGATTAGCTCCATACCCGGACGTCGTCTGGGACCCGTATCCAGACTGCGCGTTGGTATCCGCTACATACCCGCCGGTCGTTGCGGGAGATCCGTACCCTCCCTGACCGGTCCCCTGCTGCTGCCCGTGCTGCATCCCTGGGAAACGAAAACCTTCAGGTTGGTCCTTTTTGAAACCATAGGCAGCAGGGTTGCGGATGCTGTCCATAGGATCGTTATTGCCTGCATTGTTTATTCCTAACGATTTCAAAATTTCTCTGAAGTGGTGGCGACAATAACAAAATCCACCATATACCCATTTGGGGATTGAAAGCGTTTTTCATCTACAAATTTGTACTTTTATTCATTCAATTTCGGTGATCAAGTCTGCTACTAGATTCATGCTTGGGACCCAGAACTGAGTTTTGAAAAAAAAAAGAAAAAACTTTACTTTTGCCTTCTGAAGATTTTGCAGGTAAAAGAAATGCTAGTTACCTGAGGTGTTCACTGGGGCGGCTCCATAGCGAGACTCTTGTTGAGGCCCGGTGGCGCCCTGGGGCAATGTGCCGGCCGATTGGCCCTGGTAGCGCGGGTTGTCCACCAGGTTGCTGTCTTGTTGCCCCGTGTAGGGGACGTTCGGAGTTGCTCCGTATTGACTCATGGCGGTAGTGGGTGCTGTGAAGTCTTACTGCGTAAACAATGTCACGGAGTTAATTGAGAAAGGTTAGTCAGCGGCAGGAAGTAACTTTGCTAGGTCAAATTCGTCATGTTCGTTGCAATGGCGGACGCTGTCGACGTCGACATCGTTAGGAAAGGCTTCGTCACTGACGACATGGGCAGTTTGTCACATTGCAAACGATAATCGCCATTAATTGCGTTTATATAGTAGAAATTGGTGATTGTCTAGATGATCTGTGTGCAACCTGAGAATTATATCACCCCTACTTCGAAAGGTTTGAGCATGACTTTCACGAATTTTACACCATTTTAACAGATCCGAGCGTAATTTCTCCTTCTCTGACCACGTAAAGACCATAGCCGACCTCAAGGACAAGTAGCATGATCGACGTTGACGACTGACTTCTTCTACCACATCAGAACTGCGATATGTACATTTCCCCACTTACCTTTGAAGACACAGAATAAAACATGCAATGACAGGGCAATGAAGATAGTCTGCAAGACTGGTATTCAATTCAATGCACAACATCACCTATATCACGAAAATGGGTACCACAATCAACCACTACTCACTTCATCTACCGACACGTCAAGACTGCCATATGCACATTCCCATTCAGTGCTAACTCAAGTACATCACGTCGGATGAAACACAACATCCGGAAAAGCCAGAATAGATGCAAAGGGGAAGAAGTTAAAGCAAGCTCACCTTCGAAACGCAATTCAGTTACACTAGTAATCCAAAAACTCCTGCAAACTTCCGCTCCAATAGATACAAGCTGTGATCTTTTCTGCAAAATCTGATCTGATCTTCCAATATGGTATCCCAAAATTCAATTGAACATGAGAAGTTCATGCGCCGGACCCCGAGTTTATACTCTCTCGCATGCAGAAGTGTGGCGATCCTAGAGTGTGATATTAGGGAGCGGATAGCGCAGCTGATGCAGCCACGCAACGCCGCATCGACACGCACTCCCACTACTGTGGCAGCTAGCCAGAGTCCACCGACCGCAGGGGTCCAGGTGGCGGCCTTAATGGGAAAAGCTTTTGGGGTGGTGGCACGTGGAGGCAAGGGTTCTGCTGATGCCTCTTTTTCGACACAAAGCAACTCACTGCTTTTCTAGGGGTTTGTGAAATAATGCCGCTCCTTCTGTGCATTTGGGATTCAGAATTCCTTTGTTGGAGACACGTTTGGGTTCGGAGATTATTTAGAATAGTTGCAACTGAGTCAATCAATGGATGCTTCTGAAGTTGGTGTTATGAGTGCACCGACGGCATTTTTAGGGTTGTTCTGACACTTGGGTGTGTGGTGGATTCAATCGAGGATGGTGAGTGCACAATAGGATTCGAACTTTACTTCTCTTTGCTCACAAGTGTCATCAGGACTTTTAATTCAGTGCTCACGAGTGTCAATTGGAACTTTTCTTGACTCACAAGTGTCATTTCAAAAGCTCTGTTTGTTGATGTGATTGGTGTTATAATGTTTCTTAATCATGGAATGACAGACGTATAGACACTAGTGTCATTGTGGAAGCTCTAGAACATTCTTCATCATGGAGGCAAGGGGACCCTTTGCTTCATGTGAATCAAGGCTCCTTTCACAGTAGAAAATCTTTGAATGCAAGCTTGGCCATGAATTGTGGACCATTAGGGGTAGTCACAGTTCCTCCATCCTCTGGATTTTCCGTGGAGAATGGGGATGTGCCTATTTGGGGTTGGCTATTGGCATGCGTTGCGAAAAAGAATATTCTTTCAAGAAGAATATTCTATTTCGGACTATGCTATGGCTCCCCATTGGCTCCCATCGATTTTCCACATCTCATTCTCCAAATCTCATCAACTAAACGAATAAGGGGTGTCACACTTCCTTCACCTGCTAATGCTTCCCATTGGATCCTATTACATCTCATCACGGAAAATTTTGATGGTGGGGGAACTATGACTACCCCTATTGTAATAAGAATTGTCCTTGGGATAGAGATATTGTAGAAGAACCCTCCAACCCTCCCTAGTTAAGCATGTCAACACTAATGGGAAACTATAGGTTTTTCCTTTGACCACATGTTGTATTGTGTCTTTTTCACTATCAAAATCAGTTAATTGAAATATAACCATGTAGAATGCTCTCTCATTTTTCTTTATTTATTTAAGTCAATTAATTGTGAATCCAATAAGTCTAATTATGTGCAAGGATAAAAGTTGAGGTCATAGGAACATCTATGTATTGGTTCTCACCTCATAGTCTCCCTACTAAAAGTCTAAAGTTTTAGTTACTTGCTACCTTGAAGGTTGTTGAGTGGGAGACCATTCTTTGAAACTCACAATCGATCAACTTTGCAACAAATAATGTAAATATTCTCTCAGGGCACTTTTGAAAAACTAGCCTTTGATGCATTCTAAACATGAATTTTTTTCAATTATTTTGGATAGTTGCAAGAAGTGATCATTGTTAGAGCGATGCAATTGTTTTCATCTATATAAGTGGATAAATCCATAAACTATTCATCTAAAAGAATGTGCATTCATCCCCAAAAGAAAGATATTGTCCTAAGAATATGTAGCAATTTAACAGTTTCATCCACTGAAAATGGGGGAATATATCATCTAATATTCCCTATAAAAGAATTTTTATTGCTCTTGAGTAAAATATCACTCAAAAAACACACGTTGATTCCAAGTACTTTGGAGGATGGATGTTGTCTGCAGGGTTCAGACTGAGATAACTGAAGGATCAAAGCAGCTACCACAGCTCTTTTCATTGTGGTAAAGTGATGACCCTTCAGACGCACATCATCACACATTGAAGAATGATGCCCGAATATACTTCAGGTAAGATTCGAGCAGGAAAAGATGCTTTGCAATACTGCAATACTTTGGATCATTAGACAATTGAGAGACCTAGATTTGTTCGATACAGAAAATCTCAAGGCATACAAGGCATCTGTCAAATGCGCAACAGAAACTGCCGATTGCAAACAGCCTAACATTATTAGGATATGGCTAGAATATTCCACAGTTGTGAAACTCTTAACCATAAGCAAATAGAGATCAACAAAGCTACACTTGTCTCAGCTATATGATTTAATAATGTTATGACATCAGCTGAAAGGCAAGACGGGGCTTTCGCCTATCAATCTCCAATATTTCGCCTTGTTACCAACAAGGACTCCTCTGATCCAATTCACTCAGTTGGACTTATTAGTGTAAACATGACTTGGCTAAATATTTGTGGTCACAGACTGATCTTGGAATAAATAGGGATGTCTCCTGCCCCTTCAAGAACGGCTTGTAACCACCCACCTTCAATGATTAAATGAAATGAACATACATCGAGTAAGAGAAATTCGATCTTGAGAGCTTCGATACTAATCTCCCTATGAAAGAACACTCCTACATATTGGTTAAAATGATGAAAGTGTCCATAGAAAAAGGGAAGTCGAGGGTAGAAGCACTAGCTCTATGAAAGCTGATAGTTGCTCTCAATGAGAGATTGTAAAGGCCGGAACACCGGCTGCGGCATGTTGGGCCACTCTACCCACTCCCACCCGTCACATTTCTCTGGCTCCATGTTTTCTGGCACCGCATTGGGATCCACAAGCTCACCACGCATGAAGATGGTGACATAGTGACTTGGCCGAATTTCATCTCGCATCACGGTGTTGGTCACATATGCGAACTTCACGTTGTGAATGGAGAGGCCTGTTTCTTCTTTCACTTCTCTTGCTGCACATTCTTCCCATGATTCTCCTGCCACATGGTTCATTGGGGTTAACACGCCGTAGTCTCTATGAGGTCACACTAATAGGAAATTTCTACAAGTTTACCTTGAGAATTCTCTCCAAATACAGCAAAGAGCACACACTGATGGAAAATAGGAGCTAAAGCTATGAGTCCATTAGCCCACAGTTATTATATGACAAATAGTACCTTCACTTGAATTCATTCTACACCTCGGTTTGGTATCGTACAAGGTATCTGATATGATTTAGGAATTGGGGTTTTAGGGTTTGGGGCCAATTCGAACCTTCATTACATACGTATCCAAATAACGCCCTCTTTGATGCATTGGAATCTTCTCTATTCGCTAACAAGAGCTTACAAAAATTTGTGCGATTTTAAGGTCCCATACTCATTAGAAATATTAGCCCTCACATCTTAAACTCTCATTTGAGAATCACTCCTACAAGTCTCGCAATCTGACCCCCCGCTAAAGGAGTAAACCCTCAAGTTCGTTTCCAACAGTAAGCTTCTTGTGCAGCATCGCTGCATCTACAATTTCAGTTGACAGAATAAGGAAAAATACAAGCAGATATCCAGCACCAGCATCGCAAACCCAAACCCCTACCAGTTTATAATAAGCATCGCAAACCCAAACCCGTTTCTACGAGCAGATATCCTAGCAGATATCCAGCACCAGCGTCGCAGATACGCAACAGATTTATGCCCCAAATACCAAATGAATCGAAGAAAGTTTGAATCATAACAGTAACAGAATACAACAGAGTTTCCCATCGAAAAATTAAAGAACAAACCCCTTCAAGAGACTGCGTGACATGACTCGACGGGATCACAGGGTTTGTTCTTAAACTCGTATTTTGGCCAATTGACAATGTTGAGAAATTGAGACAGCGCTCAAAAAATAAACCTCACGATTATGACTTAACATTGCTTGATAGTTTGAATGCAAGATTCTTCAGAAGCTACAATTCTTCCAAGTGCGAGATTCTCTCGACACGGTAGAAAAATTTCGGAGGCAAGTGGGTGAAAACGAACCTCCAATCGTACCATGTACCCTAAAAACCTAAACCTCGTAAAGAAATTGAGAAAGGAGATGGAGGTACCGAAATCAAGATGACCTCCAGGCAGTGCGAAAGTGCCGTCGCCAATAGAGGACCGCCTCTTGCCGATCAAGACATGTGATCCTTTGACCACCATCACCCCAACTCCCACTTTCGGCACTGGCTCCGCCATCGCTTGCGCAATCTCCTCTCACTACGGCAACAAAATTCTTCAATACTCAAAGAACGCTCTCCAACAATGCATTCTACGAAAGCTCAGGTGCCCCAAACCTTGATCGACTGAAGGATGTCATCCACCTCAAAGCATGTGAATAATCATTCCCTTGGTTCGGAGCATGGGAGCAGTTCAGTCACTCTTGTCATTTAGGGTTTGCTGAAACAATGACACGATTAGGATTATTAATTCTGGCACCACGAACAATAGTTGCTTGAGGAAAGAAAATGTGATTGAACTTTTTATTGATAAATCATTACATTTGACAACATGGAAACTTGGAGGTTCCCAAGCGGTACTTACCTTACTTATCATCATGTAGTGATCGAGAAGCTTACGTACTCCGTAATTTACAATAGTAGATTTCACAGTTGTCAGTTCAAATATTGTTGAAATGAAAATCCTGCATCAGTAGAGTTTTCTGTTCAAGGGACTTCTTTGCATTAATTCTCATATTTCCCTTGGCCACCGGTCATAAACAATGATGCACAACTTCATTATCAATTCAATATGGTGTCATTAGCCAACTGAGAATATTGTGGATCACATTAAAAACTTTAGTTTCCTCTCCCAAATTGCCACTTAAGCATACGCATTCACAGTAGAAAGCGAATGCACAACATTCAAAGAAGTTTCATATTTCACCAGGCAATCCCCTGTTCGCCAAGTTTTAGGGTTTTGGTCTCTGAAGCGAATCGTACCTCGCAACTGCCGAGATTCCAGTGCATTTGGTTTCTCTGTAGTGTTCTGTCTTCTGACGGCGTGTCTGCAATGCCTTGTGACCTAACGCAGGACCGAATCGGTTATTAGCTAAAGCAAACCACTTAAAATCCTAACCCTAGCCCTAACTCTGTTTTTTGGACACGCAGCAATTACAACGGGGCAGAGATCAACTGACCCGCTTGCGCGACACGCAGTATCAGGAATCCACCCTTGCGCATCGATCTCCGCAGGTGAGAGCGGCTCCAACGGACTCAGCCGTCGTCCTTTCACATTCAAGTTGAACACTATGTCATGTCGTTTGGGCACTGCGGAAGTCGCCTTCAACGCCGCCAGTTCACGCTGCAAGCTCTCCACTGTATCCGCCTTGGCCTTGTACCGTGCACAGATGGCCTTCTCCACTCGCAGAAGCTCTGCTAACATGGTTTCGTTGTTTCGGGGTTGCAAGCTCTGGGAAATGTAAGGAGTTGCCGTTGTTTCCATGTATGGATATGTTCGGGTTAAGTCCGCGGTGCAATTCTCCACCAGGGTTTGGACTTCGCATTGGAGGGCGCAGGCGAGTTCCTTCGTTTGACGAAGCTCGGTTGTGAGGGTTTTGTTCTCGTGTTCCAGATGTTTCAATCTTTTGGACATGAGTTGGTGCTCGAGCTTCAGCTTGGCGTAGGAGCTATCTTTCATGGCGAGCATCGTGTTGCACTCTGCCTTGCATTTGGGGTGATCATTCAGGCCATTGGAACACTCGTTACAGGGATTCATAGCTTCAAATTCACAAGGAAACCACGACTTATCTTTAGAGTATTGAGTAGGTCATGCAGGGACATTCTTTGTTCGAGTTTTTCATGGCGAGCTGCGAGTGCACTATGCCTTGCATTTGGGGTGATCGTTCAGACCGTTGGAACACTCGTTGCAGGGATTCGTGACTTCAAATTCACAAGGAATTGAAGCAGTTATCTCTTCCTTTTTCTTTACAATATTGAGGAAGTCATGCCGGGACATACTTTGTTCGTTTCTCAAACAAAAAAATTGGACCAACATATCACTGATTCTGGTGATTTAAAATTTGGATTCATCTGAATGATTGATGTTTGACAATGTGATCAATTGAATTGATGATTTCAAACCTTGAATCCTTGGTCTCTTAGGGTTAGTGAGAAGTTTATGTGATCTGGTAGCAATTCCTTGCCATTCGAATGTCTGGTTGCGCATGTTACTGTTTGATCAGCATAGTTCGTAAGTTGGGATGATTGTAATTGTTGCAATTAGATGAAGGTGTTTCTGGGTCAGACCGCAAGAATTGACATCAGCGATAGCGACGAGGAACTGTTTAATGAACTCAAGGGTATTATGAACGGATGTGTCTTTTTGTAAGTTATTTCAAACATCAAGTAATTTTGTGTGTCTAAATCCTCTATAACTATCTCAAAATTGTTACTCCATACAAGTGTGTAAAAGCAATTTATGGGAGTTGAAGAGTTCTTTGAGGCAACCAATGGGAGTTGAAGCATTTTGTTCTATAAGAGTGGGGTTAAATAGGAGTCTCTAGTGGCAGAAATAGGTGCCTTTCAACTTTGAAAAATCATGAAATATTGTAAGTGTTGGAAAAATATGAAACAATTTGGGCTAGGGTTCTCTCAAGGAGACTAACAATTTCATGTCAAAATTTCATGATTTTGACCATTGAGCTATATGGGACAAAAAAAGTGATGATTTTAGATGTATATACCCTAGTCACATATTAACCCTAGAAGGGCATGATGGAGTCTAAGAAGTGGTTGGTAGATGACTTTTGAGATTATTGTAGAAATGAAGAATACATTTCTAAATCAAATCAATTTGGGCAAAGTATTGTAGTGATAGGTCTCATCTTTTTAGGGTTCAAGTTAAAGTATGCTAGCTAATAGTCATCAAAATTGCCAAAGTCATGGTTGCAAAGATTTCAAAGAGATTTTTCAAATCTCTATAGTCTATGAACTAACTTGCCTCAATTATGGCCCTCTCAAACTCCATGCCAACAAGTACTCAATTGACTCATTTTTGCAATCATGCAAAATGCTAAAAGCCAAAGAAATTTCTACATTGTTCCCTTTTCGCATCTTCTTTCTATCTTCATTTCCACTTCATGTGTGATTGCAACCACTCTTGTCCACTCTTGTCATGGGGCATATGGAAATCTTGTTTATATGGGATCTTCATTAGATTCACACATCAATTCCCTTTGGCAATAGACTTGTGCTTTTCAATGTTGTACTTGGCTATTGCAAAGAGCTTCAACTTCAACAATGGTGGTCCTTGGTAGTTGTCAACCCCATCATGTGTGAGAATCAATTATTGTTATTCCTACTTGAACCTCTACCCAAGTTCGCCATTGACAATGACACATGGTACCTAAAGTATTATTGTGACCTGCTAATGGGCCTAATTGCAAACGTAGATTCCAAAACTTACAAGGTTGTTGTGCATTAGAAGAACAATAATGTGGTGCAATTATTTCATTCAAGATCCCATCAATGGTCCTCTTTGTTAGCTCCTTCAGAGATGGAAGCTTACACAAATTCAAGCAATGAAATCACGGTTTATCACAACTATCGACAAAGACAATGCATTCAGATTGAGTGTGTTTGACATCGATCATGGGAAGCTCGTTGGTTGTCACTTCAAAGAGGATTTTAGGGTGGCCAATGTTATCCCATCTTGGGAATCAATTCTCTACAAGGGAGCCCACAATTGTTGACAAATCATGCCTCTATGCACTAGGCTATAACGTGTTTCTAGCTACTTTCGTATTCATTCCCTAAACCCTAAACCCTACATTCATATTCACAAGGAGCAAAGTAGTGTCAACTAGCAACTTGTCAAAGAAGTTCCATTGAAGGACCTGTTTTGGCCTCTCTCTGAATTGCAAAGATAGTCTTGGTGATGGAGCTCTAAGTGTGGACATATTGGACATCTATAAATGTGAGAAGCATTTCTTGTTTGCAATCACTTTCCACAAAACTTGGGGTGGAGCGCTATATGATTTGGAGAAACAAGTTTGAAATCTCCATTTTGTTGTGAAGAAGAATCCTAAATCTTGTGGGCTTCATCACGAACATGATATTCTTTAACTTTGGGATTTGAGAATGAATCAAACAATTGTACCCCAAGCCCTAGAACTCATCAAGTCCGATGACATGTTTGGAAACAAGGTTGGTCTAGTTCCCAAGCAACCACTCACACCTCAATTCGTAACTCCACCTGGTCCGTCCTCCGCAACCAGACATGATATTCTAGAACTTTAGGGTTTGAAAAATTATCTAGAAATTGAGCCCCAAACCCTAAATCTCATCAAGAATGATGTAATCTTCGGCAACCATGCTCAAGCTCCCGGGCAACAGCACCATATCCTCGCTCTTCGTTGCGTAACTCCTCCGGCGACATGCTCCGCAACCATCCATGAACTTTCAAACTCCAGGGTTTCAGAATTCATGAGCCCCAAACCCTAAAACTCATCAAGTTTCATGCAATCTTTGCGAACCACGATCAAGCTCCAGTGCAACCCCTCGCACCTCGTCCCTTAACTCCTCCACCTCCGTGCTCCCCAACCACCGCTGAAACTCCACCGATCCCAACTGCCCATGCTCCCCACGCACCTTCCTCAACACCTCTCCCACCAACGCTTTCGGAAACTCGGGGAACCAGCTCTGAATCATTCCAAAGTTCAGCAACTTTTTACACTCCTTCCGCATCTCCACCTCTTTCTCTTTCTCCGTCCCCTTCCCTTTCTCCGTCCCCTTCCCTTTCCACTCCAGATACCTCTCCCTCTCCCCGAAGAAATCGACCCAGGCTTCCTCGTTACCGCAATCGCACGTTTGGTTCCCTAAGGAAGATTTTCCAGCAGTCGAGTGCCACCACTCGCAGAAATTTTCAATCATGGGACGTCTCTTGGAGGAGGTGGATGTATAGCCTGTTTGAGACCATGTGGTCATGGCGGAGGCGTCGAAGGCGCGGGAGAGGGAGAGGGAGGCGTGGCCGTCGAAAGCGTCGGGAGGGAGACCGAGGAACTCGCCTACCTGCAAATTTGTGAGACAGTTGATTAGATGTGTGGATGGGGAGTGGAAATCTCAGTTGTCAATGTGGAGAGGGAATGGTCTGGAGAAGAAATTTTGACGATGGAGCGGTTTAGGGTGGCTTTAATTGCGAGGATTGGGCACCGGATAAGTTTTGGATTCGAGATGCACGGAAAGCATTCGTTGGTGCATTGGAATCCTCTTCCAGTAGTCAACAGGAGCATATAACTACGATGCTTCTGACAAGAAATCTTGACAATGTAGCATTGTGGGATTGGCTCCAAGCATGAAGATTGGGCATACAATAACTTTCGAAATCGACATCCAAGAAATGCATTCGTTGGTCCATGGGAATCCTCTCTCAGTTTGCCAACAAGAACATCTAAAAGTTTCACAGTGACTACGATGTTTCTGACGATATCCCTTGACAAATGTAGAGTTCTAGGTTTGGCTCCAAACAAGAAGATTGGACACACCATAACTTTTGCATTCAACATGCAAGTAACGCATGCGTTGGTGCATTGGGATCCACTTTCAGTTGCCCGCAAGAACATATAAAAGTTTCACAGTTTCACAGGAAAGGAACAATGAAATTACACGATAATAAGAAATACGAAAACTGACGGTGTCTTTTATTTAAAGGTTTAGGGTTTAGGATATCCCTTACCTTCGTGGGATCTACAGAGAGCAAAAACGATCTCTCCCGCCTCGACACGTTCTCCTCTCGCTCTCTCCTCAAAAATAACCCCTGCGTCGTCAATCCCAACCCTCTCCGGCTCAACGACACTTGCAGCAGCCTTGCGAAGTCCCCATTCGAGTGCACAGTAGCGTACATGCCCAACTGCGCCGCATCCCTTACGAACCCAACATCCACCTGGTACCTCTCCACCGTCAGGAACGACACGGTACGTCCGTTTCGCACGGACTTCTCGGGGCTACGCAATGTTTCCACCAGAAACTCTGTCATGGCGTCGAGCACGCGGTCGGGGCTGGTGCAGGTGGGATTGCAGGAGGCGTAGAGATCAACGTCGCCGAAGGAGGGTTTGTCGAGAATCTCGGCGGAGGATGTGATGAGGAGAGTGGGGGAGAGTTGGGGGGATTGGTGTAAGGAAGAGAGGACGAGGTGGCGGATGCGGGAGTGCTCCGAAGGGGTTAAGCGCACTGTGTCTGGGAATGCGTTGCCGCCCATTGGCGATTGCAGTTACGTCTCGTGATTTATGTGCAGATTGATGGTTTAGAACTCCAATTGGCTGTCAATTCGAGCAAGTGTTGTTCGATCTGAAGATCTCTCACTGAAATTTTGCCTACGATCAAGCCAAAAATGGTGGCCGCAGATCCTCCGAAGACCGAGATTGACGCTAGAACCCCTTCGCTGTGCTACTGCAAGTACACGATACGACTCTAGTGGTAGAATACTTTGCACTTTCGCCGTTCTCAATTTAAATTGGCTCTCAAATTCTACCAAATGCCACCAATCTCTCACTGGAATTTTGCCTCTGATCAAGCCAGAATGATGGCCTGCGGTCCTGCGAAGATCGAGGTTGAGCCACTGCAAGCTAGAATCTCTTCTCACTGCTGCTGCAAGTACTCGTTTCTAGTAATACAACACTTAGCAATGGCCCGTCGTTCGCAACGCAAAGAGGCTCTAAAATTCGGCCTAACGTCGCCAATCTCTCAGTCTCTCACCCGAATTTTCTCAGATCAAGCCAGAATGATGGGCTCCGTTCCTGCGAAGATCGAGATTGAGCCAACTGATCGTACTTCTAGCTAGACTTGAATCTCTTTACTGCGCTGCTAGCTGCAAGTACACAACACATTTGCTCGTTATACGATACTTTTCACTCAAACTGGCTCCCAAATTCGACCAAATGTCGCCAACCTCTCAATCTCTCACTTGAATTTTGCCTTCGAACAAGCCGGACTATTTGTCCCAGATCCGGCGAAAAATCGAGGTTCAGCCACCTTCTAGCTAGAATTGAATAGAATCTCTTCACTGTTCTGCTGCAAGTACACAACCCATTGCTTGTTTTCCAATACTTTGCAATCAGGTTGTTCGCCAACTCTATTCTGCTCTCAATTGTTTTACCTGTCTGTGTTCTCTCGATCTTGAATTTCTTTCCATCCACTTCAACTACAGATTAAGCTTCCGGATCCTCTGGAGGAAGGAAATGCATGGAATTGGGCGGCTATGTGATGCCTGCATTGATGTTCACGAGGATGGTGAGTTGTTTGATTTTTTATTTTTATTTGCAAGTTTGGAGGAGCTTTGGTTCAGTCGTACTTGTCGCCTACTCTACTTCATGGTTCTGCGTTGTGGAAGCTTGTAGGGAACTCCAAGTCAAGAGGACTAAGGTAGGAGGTTCATGAAGCGCTCATCTAAGAGCTGGAACCGGAATTTGTGGAGGTAAAACTTCTTGAAATATTTTCAGTAAATTTTCCTTGAAAGACAACTGGAATTGGCATCTAACCCAAGTCATTTCATATTTTTTGGAGTTCTGTAGAATTAGTTTTGAATTTTTGAAGTTGAAATGGCAAAGGGCTCTAGAATTGCCCACCTCTGTAAATGTACACTATTTGTACATCACTAGTACGATACAAAAGTAGCATGTTTAAATAGTATACATTTACAGAGATGGGTGATTCTAGAGCCTGTGCTTTTAGAGCCTCCTACCTTATTAACCCTTCACCGTTAAGCGCTCCGTCGTCCATTTTCTGGACAATGAACAAATTGAAACTCAAATTTCATCCTCCTTATGGTTGAAAGTTATTTTGATTTGTGTAGATACTTTATCAAGTTGTTGTCCTATCTAAGGGTTGGAGTTGGTGTTACTAGAATACATATTTTTCTAAAATTACCAATGTATAAGCAAGGTTGTCATACTGGGTGGGTCAAGGTGAACGGATAGGACAGATGGACGGACGGACGGACAAACGGTCTAGACAGTCTAAATGCCTTTCATTTTTGAAATTTTCGAATTGGCAAGTCGCTTCCACGCTGGAATCAAGGTGCAAAAGTGGAAGTCAAGGCGGGGACGTCAGTGCACTACAACAAAACGGGTGTTTTATGACTGCAAAAAATGACTGCAATGAGTCATAAAATCTCAAAATATGACTTAGACAGAAAACACTATAGATGACACGCGATATGACTAGGTCTAGTCATTATCGACTAGTCAAATTTTTCATGAGTCATATTTGCAGTCATTTGTATTGGGGGTATACTTAGCCGTATATTGCTTATGTGGCGTATATGTTGACTATTCTTAGAGTCTTGACTTTTCCTTGAACTGCCCGGGCAAAAGAAAAAAAAGTCTACGTGGCATATGACTCCATGTAGTCATATTTTTGGCTGACATGGAATATGACTACGTTGAGTCATATTTTGGTTCATGTGGCATATGAATCTATGCAGTCATATTTTTTATTAACGTGGAATATGACTTCTATGAGTCATATTTTTGATTGATGTGAAAAATGACTCTCATGAGTCATATTTTTTGTCGATGTGAAAAATGACTCTCATGAATCATATTCTTTATATGTTGATGTAAAAATGACTCTAGTGGGTCGTATTTTTTGTTGATGTGGAATATGACCTTCATGAGTCATATTTTTGGTTGATGTGAAAAATGACTTTCGTGAGTCATATTTTTTGTGATTATGAAGAATGACTTTTATGAGTCATATGCTCTACATGTTGATGTAAAAATGACTCTAAAAAGTGATAATTTTTTCTGGATGTGGAATATGACTTTCATGAGTCATAATTTTATTGATGTGAAATATGACTAATGTAAGTCATATTTTAGTTCATGTAGTAGTTCACATGGAATATTACTTATAATTTTATGATTGAATGTAGTTATAATTTTAAAAATATAGAGTCACGTTAATAACATGATTGTGAGCATTACATAACTACAAGTCATATTTTGGCTAAGATATATTATAAAATATGACTCAAGCAAGTAATATTTGTAATTGGGGTGACTTGAGGTTTATAGTAGCTTTTGTCATAAACTACAATCATATTCCATACATTCTAAATCGACTTGAGGCATTGCAATCATGCATCAACATGGTTTAGCAGCTAAATAAATGACTCCATCAAATAAAAATTGAGTACATATGATTTTTGAGATGTATAAGAGACAATCATATTAAAGAAAAAAAATGCCATAAAAAATGTGACTCTTTTCAATGGCATTTAATAGTCACTAACACAAAATATATGACAATGACATTCTATAAGTGTATATTCCTATAAGCTTTAGGACCTATATTTCTTACTGAAATTTGAAGAAGTTGCCTCTCAAGTGTTGTAAGTAGCCTCCGATAACTTCAATCCAGCTTTAAGTGCCTACATATACAATGAAGGAGATTAATTTTTAGTGAATGAACAATATAGCTCAACCTTCAAAGATTTAAGGCAACAAAAAATATGAAGCACAAGTTTAAAGTAAGAAAAATTCATAACCACTATATCTTTAAAAAACATAAATAAATAAGAAGAAATAACAACAATAGTGATAAAAGAAACAAAAACTAAAAGGTGGCAAGTGTTAAGAGGTAATAATAAACAAGAATAAGTAAGAATTAAGGTGCTACAAAACAAAAAAAGAGACACAACTTAAGATGCAATAAAATAGAATAAAATGCAACAAATAACAAGAGAAAATAAGAACTAAAAGGCAACAAGAAGCAACAAAAAACATGAATTAAGATGCAATAAATAACAAGAAGAAAAAAGAACTAAGATGCAACAAGAAGCAACAAAAAACACAATTTAAGATGCAATCAAATGCAATAAATAACAAAAAAAAAAGAATTAAAAAAAATAAGAAACACAAGTTAAAATGAATCAAAAAGAAATTAAAATTAACAATTAGGAAGCAACAAAAGACAAGAACTAGGAAGCAAAAATTAAGATGGAACAAGAAAAAACTAGAAGCAATAATCAAGAACTAAGAAGCAAAAAAAGTAGAAACTAAGAAGCAAGAATTATGATGTAACACGAAGAAACTACAAACAAGAATCAAGAACTAAGAAACAAAAAAAGTAGGAACGAAGAAGCAAGAATTAAAAAGTAACAAGAAGAAACTACAAACAAGAATGAAGAGCTAGGAAGTAAGAATTAAAAGGTAATAAGAAGAAATTAGAAGCAAAGATCAAGAACTAAAAACCAAAGATCAAAAACTAAGAAGCAACAAAAAGTAAGAACTACAAAGCAAGAATTAAGAGGTAACAAAAAGAAACTAGAAGCAAAGATCAAGAACTAAAAAGAAACAAAAAGTAAGGATTAGGAGGCAAGAAAAAACAAGAGCTAGAAAACAATAAGAAACAAAACGGAAGAGGCAACAAAAAACAAAGAAGAAGAAATGGTGACTAGGGTTTCAAAACCATAAATCAATGGCGGCTAGGGTTTTAAAACCCTAGTCATGCACATGACTTGCTCTAGTCATGCGACTTAACGTAGTCATGCAAGTCAATAAATATGACTATACTAAGCAATTAAGTTATTTTAACAACAAAATTTGCTACAAAGTGGATGTATGTTGCAATACAAATCTACTAAATGTGTGAAGGGAAGTTACAAGGCCTTAAGCACCTATAGTTATAGCAAAAAAATGTCATGCATGAATCAAAGTATCTACGTCCATGCACTAAGTATATAAGAGCAAAAGTATTTTATAGAGGCAATATTGAAAAACATTTTTGAATTTTTTAAAAGGGATTATGTTTTTATACTCTATATCCTTGTAGAAACATTCAAACAACCATCTTTTAATTGCAATTCAACCATGTATATCATAGTGAGCCTCAATCTTTATATAAATAATTCTATAACTTCTAAACAACCCTATAGAGATTCTTTATAAGTACAGCTTATATGACATTACGGAGAACCTTTCTAAAAAAGAAACAAACTTCAATATATGAAATATATGAGTGTTTTATCTATATCCTTGAGATAAAATAAATACAACTATATTTTTTGTTGTTCGACTTCAAATCCTAAGTTGGATATTTAAATATTGTTCAATGGGTATTCTAAGCAATGAACAATTTTTTTCTAATGATAAACTATAAGTGATTCACATCTAAACTAAAACATACTCAACCTATAAAAGTCAAAGGTTTTAGATGGTTTTGACCAATCACAGTCAAAATTCTAGACTTCCAAATCTTAGTTGAGAAATTTTAAATTTTTTAAATTTAAGTTGTAGAACGTTGTAGGCTTATTCTAAAATCGTAAAGATATTTATAAGGAAATATTTTTAGCAAAAAAATATAGATGGATAAAGGTTTGTTTTTAATTTATCCTTCAAGATTTCATCCAACATTTTCTCTTAGCCTATAATTTTAAATTCATTCGTACTTTCAAAATTGAATTCTAAATGTCACTAAATTTCAACTTTCTTTTTTTACTTGAATTAGATGAACTTTAGTATTTTTTATCCAAAACTAATGCAATAGATTATCTAATTTCATCGTACTCTATCTTCCATAGTTTTTCTCTATTTTTTCAAGTGTGATATGTTACTGGAATCCTCTACAAATTAATGAAGTGTTCTTGAATTCCAAATTGGATTTAATAAATTCTTAGAGGTTTGATTTAAACCTTTATTTTCTAGCACAATTATAGTTTCTACAAGAAGAGAATAAACTAAGTGCCAAATTTAAGGACATGCCTTGAAATTTGTTTCCATAACATCCCTATTTTTCAACATGTATATTGTAATTGTATCATGAAGTCTGCTTTAATCCATTTTTGTTACATTTTTTGTGTTTTTGGATACAACTTAAATAACAACTTTTACAACAAGGAGTATAAATTAGATATATGATCTCATTCTTTTTTTTTCAACCTATTTCTTTCTACTTCCCTCTCTTGACTTTCTCCAAATTATTTTCAACATTTTTTGTTTTTTTCCTTCATTTTTTGAAATGGTTTAGAATTGCAATCTTTGACTTCTACTACTACTAATTGATTTCTAATTACTCTAAGAATCAAACAATTGTAACGACATCAATCTCGTAAGTGATAATTGAATATCTACTTAAGACTTGAAAAATTCATTTAATCAACTACGTGTATTATAATCAACAATCTTTGTTTAATACATAGTCAAATTCTTATAAGAGGGTCATATTAGTCTCCCAACCATGTCCAAAGCTTGGAGTAGCAACTTGGACCTACGCTTCTTCTTCAAACACTTAGAGACTCTCAACACAAATCACACTCCTCACTTACTCTTGTTCCATGGCCACTCGGGCATGAATTTTTCTCACACTATTCTTTCTTCTCTTTGGATTAGATTTTTTCCAATCTTCAAGTAATTTTTCTAAACTCTACAGCCTTCAATCTACATTACTAGTTTAAATGCATTAGATTTCGCTTTGCATTAGCCACCACAATCAATTAACATAATTAGCCAATTCCACAGCAAATTCCAATAATGAATCAAGGCAGGCCCGATTTCTATCTTAGATTCTCAAGCTTAATCCTACCTTGGTGCTTTGGTTTGTCCATAGACTTTTATTCCTCTCTAATTTTTTCTTAAATACTCAAATAAAAATTGATTATCTCCTGTTATTAATTCCTTTATTCCTCTCTATTCCTTTTTTAATTCCTATAAAAATTTTAAATATATTAATTAAAATATAAACATGTGCCATCCCAAATTATTTGGACATTAATTCTATAATAGACACATTATACAAAAGAAAATAATTTTTTTTAATAGGTATTAAACAAAGTCATCCCAAGGAATGGCCTCTAGGGACAAAATATAGAAGACCCATCTTACATTGCCAACCTTTTCCTTAGGCTCCTACCAAAGAAACAAAAAACAACTACCAAAGAAATGTGTATACAAAATATGATTGACTAAAAAATATGACTGCAAAATATGACTGAAGTGAAATTATGACTAGCAAATATGATTTAGTACTCTCCAAATATATTTCCCGCCCAAATTTTCTTCAAGCTGCCTAAAAGAAAAAAAATGTGACTATTATAAAAATATGACTATAAAATATGACTGACTCAAAAATATAACTGCAAAATATGACTAAAGTGAAATTACGACTAGCAAATATGATTTAGCACTCTCCAAATATATTTCCCGCCCAAATTTTCTTCAAGCTGCCCCAAAGAAAAAAAAATGTGACCATCATAAAAATATGACTACAAAATATGACTGATGCAAAAATATGACTAATAAATATGACTGTGCGTTCCCCCAAACATGTTCCCTATGAAACTCTATGAAGTATTTTGGAGTTCCCAACGAACATATACTAAACGCCCACAACGTACAAGGCCAAAACATGACTAGCAGTCATATTTGTAGTCATATTTTTTTTCAAAGAATTGGCCTCCAAAAATATGACTACGAATAGTCGCCAGTCATCCTCAGTCATATTTTTGTAGTCATAAAACACCCGTTTTCTTGTAGTGGTGCAAGGCACAGACGTCAAGGCGGGGACTTCTTGTTAGGGTGCGGACTTTAGGTCAGGGCGCAGACGTCCCACTCCTCAGCCATAGTGGGGGGAAGTCAAATTCACATTGAACTTGGTCATGGGATTCTTCTTTCCCATGGAGAGGGGGAACCTATTAATGCAGCTAGGCCTTCGTTTGAGTTCAGGGAATATCTTCAAGTCAATGGCTGCATCAAGAGGTCCAACCACTTTTTGAGTTCAAAGACAATGTATGGAAGCATGTCACTCCCTTCTTGGGCTTGGACTTCTCCTTGTTGCCTTCATCAAGCACTTGACAACTAGAATCCATCCAAAAAAAAATTTAGAAAATGAAAATGAACTTCCAAACAAGAAGGACAAAATTTGTGTGAGTAGAATCCCAAAGGGTTTGGAGTCCTAATGAAAGACAAGGTACATATTTGTTTAAATTCGAATTCAAGGATTTATTTTTTATTCTTCTAAATAGAACCTATTTGGGATTTAGGGTTTGGAGTTTACAAATCAAATCATAACCAACTTATACTTTTTGGATTTTTGTTCAAGGCTTTATTTTTGAAATAAATAGCTACAATGGTTTGGATTGAAATCAAATACAAATTATAATGCATTGAAATATACTTGAAGGGTTTGTTTTCAAAGAAAGATGCTACAAGGGTTTGGGTCTACAAGACTTGAACAATATATTCTTGTAATGGGGATCCTAGAATAGTTTGGGATTGAAATTAAACACTAATTAGGTTTTTTTGAATTCAAGTTCAACGGGTTATTTTTGTAATGGGTAACCCAAACCGATTTGGGTCTTTGGGAATTGGGATTGAAATGAAATACTAGTCAAGTTATTTTCAATTCAATCATTCAACTAGAAAATTTTATTTTTGTAATGGGATCCTAGAATGGTTTGGGATTGAAATCAAATACTACTTAAGTTATTTTGGAATTCAAGTTCAATCGTACTTTTTTGTAATGGGGATACCAAAGTGATTTGGGATTGAAATGAAATACTAGTCAAGTTATTTTCAATTCAATAATTCAACTAGAAAATTTTATTTCTGTAATGGGATACTAAAGAGGTTTGGTATTGAAATCAAATACTAGTTAAGTTATTTTTGAGTTCAAGTTCAACAGTGTATTTTGGTAATGGGATTGTAGAAGGCTTTGGAATTGAGATGAAATACTTGTTAAGATTTTTTTGGAATTCACCTTCAACAAGTTCTTTTTGTAAGGGGCTACGAGAGGGTTTGGGATTGAAATGAAGTATTCGTTAAGATATTTGTATGTTCAAGTTTGTGAGTGTGCATGGGGAAGTTTGTCATGGAGAGAGTTCAAATTTGGCTTGGAGGGAGTTCAGGTCTATCACTTGGATAAGTTTCCACACATATGCCTAAGTTAGGGTGTGGACACGTGGACAGAGTGCGGACGTCGTGGAGGGGCATGGACATTGAGTAGGACAACAAGGGGGAGTAGAATTCAGCTTCAATGTTTGAAATTGGCATGGGATTCTTCCTTCCTATGGAGAGGGGGAAGCCATTAATGTAGTCAGCCCTTAATTTGAGCTCGGGGAATATTTGCAAGTCAATGGTTGCATGAAGAAGTCCAACTACTTTTTGAGTTCAAAGACAATTCATGGAAGGATGTGGCTCCTTTCTTGTGCCGCACTTGTTCTTCTTGGCTTCCCCAAGGACTTGAGAACTAGTCCCCAGGTGCCCCCCCCAAAAGGAGATTTTAGAAAATGAAAATTAACTTGTACACTTGAAGAAAAAAAATTTGAAATTAGATGCTAGAAGTTTTTAGATTTATAATAAAAGACAAGGTACACATTTTTTTTAATTCAAGTTGAAGGATGTATTTTCGAATTCTCTAAATAGAAACTAAAAGGGTTTAGAGTTCCAAAAACAAATCAAACATGGCTTATATTTTGTAGAGTTCTAATTGAATGGGTTTATTTTTGGTAATGGGGGCTACAAGGGTTCGAAAATTGGAATTCACATCATTAACATATTACAATGTATTCAAATGTAGTTCAAGGATTTATTTTTGAAAATAGAGGCTACAAGGATTTGGAAAGGAAACAAAATGCAAATTCTAGTGGTTTTGAAGCAAGTTCAAGGCTTTTGTCTTGTTACTGAATGCTACAAGGGTTTTGATTTCAAATCAAATAGAAGTTATGTTTTGTTTAGTTATAGTTGAAGGCTTTATGGTGTTAATAATTTTTTTTCCAAGTATTTAAATTTTAAAATTCAAATCAAATACAAGTTAGATGTTATGTGCTTGTACTTCAAGGGCTTCAACTCCTTGAAGTTGAAGTATGGGTTATAAGGGTTTGGAAATCCCTTCAAATACAAGTTAATATTTTTGGGTTCTACTTCAAGGGTTCATTTGTGTTAATGGAAGATACAAGGATTGGGATTTGGAAATTCAAATCCTTTGGTTATTGCTTATAAATTCGAAAGGAATTAGTATTTTTTTTTGCCTACAATGCAAAAAAATATGGTTCAGTTAAACAAGGGCCCCTTTATTGCTTCTTAATGGAGAATGAATGAAATTCATTCGCCTACACAGAAAAAAAAATACAGGTCCACGGAGCAAGGTTCCTCTTCCTTTACTTTTAAATTTACAAGAAATTAGTTCCACTTGACCCCAATGGAAAAAAATATGGTTTGGTTGTACAAGGTCACCCTTTCATTCAAAAATAAATTAGTTCAATTTGACTCCAATTTAACTCTTGAAGGACCAAGGCCTATTTTCTGCCCAAAATCACTCAAAACTGCTATTTCTTTAGCAAAGAGTAAAAAATATTTTAAATTGTTGTTTTTTCACATCTAACCGTAGGATCCCGCACCTGACTAGTATGAAAATGTGTGGAAAAAATTTCAGAATTTTGGACTACATAGATTGCAAGAAATCTGCATTTGAAGAGCAAAAAACATGTTTTTCAAGACATTGTGGGACGAGATTTTTTGACTTTGAACATTTTAAACTTTAAATTTTTGCACTATAGAGTTTTGAGCTTTAAATCTTTACAATGGAGAATTGAGTCAAGAGTCTAGCAAAAAAAAGAAAATTAAAAAGAAAATTATTATTATTATTAACAAAATTGTTATGTAGAAGTAGGTACGAGATAGTAGGAAAATCTAAAATATTAATATCTTTTATATGGAATTAAAATGCATTAATCCCAATGGTGAGATTGTTCTAGCAAAAAATCTAAACATCAAGGAACTTGTTTTTTTTTTAAATTGTAAAAATTGCATTTGGAAATGATTCCTACAAGTTATTTTTTCAGGAAGATGCTCTAAGTGCTTGAAAAATAAGATTGTCTATAACTTTCTCATAACAAATCCAAATGGAATGACTCAAAGCTTCCTAGATAGACAAAAATATAATCTATGGCAAGAAAACCTAAAAAGAAAAAAAAATCAAATTTCTGCAAATTATTTTTTGTTGAAACCCCTCTCCCCTGTTTTGAGCTTATTTGGGCATAACTTTTGTCCCTAGGCACCGATTGAAAAAAAATTAGATTCTCACAAAGCTTACAAGTTTTTCTATTTGCATAAAAAGTTTCAAAAAATCAGGACAAAAATTCAGCCTGTAGATACCTACCTCAAATCTCATTTGTCCCCCAAGGGGACAATGGTCCTTTAGGGGTTAAAAAACTGTGGTTCATGTGAACAAGGGTCCCCCTTATTGCCCATAAATTCAAAAGGAATTAGTAATTTTTTGCCTAAAATGCAAAAAAATATGGTTTAATTGAATGAGGGCCCCTTTATTGCTTCTTAATGGATAATGAATTAAATTCATTCGCCTTCAAGGGAAAAAAAATATGAGTCCATGGAGCATGGTTCTTTTCCTTCATTTTTAAATTCACAAGGAATTAGTTTCACTTGGCCCCAATGAAAAAAAATATGGTTAGGTTGTATAAAGACCCCCTTCATCCAAAAATAAATTAATTCAATGTAGCTCCAATTTTGAAAAAATCATTTGCATTCCAACTACTTCCATTCGTGCCCTAACCCACTCTAGTCCCCACCCTGACACAATTCCGTCCCCGCCCTGACTTTCGTCTGTGCCATGGCAAGATTATGTTCGCACCTTGACTAAAGTCCATGCCCCTACCGATGACATCCGCGCCCTAGATCCTACTTGGCAGCCAAGTGGCGTCAAAGTGGCAACCAAATCATATGTTTTTTCAATTAAAAAAAATCAACTTAGTGATGACCACATCAGACGGCAAGACCTCTATCGGATGGGCGAACCAGACGTCCATCCAGTATGACAACCGTGTGTGCAAGTATGTCAAGTGATTGACCAAGCCGAAATTGCATCGACTCTAGTTCAAAATTGGATTTGCAAAAATGAGGCCATAGGTTTGAAGAACACAAAATTTTCGAAAAATCACCATATGAAGAGAACCTCATTTCAAATCCATTGCAACAAATTTTACTCCAAAAATGATAATATTTGCTTGTAATTGAATTTTGAAGGAATTTTGAAATTTTCCTTTCAAAATTTATAAAAAAAATATTGGTGATAGCATTGGTGAATCTAACCATACAGATGGAATCTAGTCATCCACAATTCTTAGTCCACAACTTTTATTGGTATGGCAATTCTCAAATATGCTTCCAAACAACACTTGATAATGATTTTCTCAACTTGTGAATTTTGGAGATGAATCTGGACATTTAGGGGTTAAAGTACATGACCTCCATGACGAAGGTGGTCATCAAATTGCTTCAATTATAGGATCAATAGGTGCATTCTTTGTTTCTAAAATGAGAAATGAAGTCATCTATTGACCACTTTTCGACCTAAATGTCCTTCAAGGATTAATGGACATTTGAGGTCCTAGGAGGGCTATGCAAATTTGGATTTTAATTGACCCCTAAATGCCCAAGCCTTTTCAAGTGTGTTTTTCCTATTAAAGAAAAGAGCATGGGCTTATCTCCAATGAAGTAAATAGATGTTGTTCTTCAAAATCTAATCATATAGATATTTAAAGAGCTTGATTATTAGTATGCCAATTTTGAGTGTAGAATTGCATAGGTGTTGTAAGCTTATAAAAAGAGAAATGTGCACATCCTATATTTAGTATTCTATTCTTTTTCACAGTGTTTGAGAAATTTGCATATAAGAGTTTTGGGGATTGGAGGTGAGGTAAAAAACTAAAATATGTATTAGCTCACTAAAATGCACTTTCAAAACCTTAAGTTCAAATGAAAAACCATCAAATTCATTACATGAATTGTTGAAATGTGATTGTTGAAAAGTGATTTTATTTTTGTTTTTAAACTTTGTAAGTGGAATTGCAAATAACTCCAAATCAACACTTGCATGCTTAAATTTTCAACACTAAAAATCATGAAAATACTTTATTCTTTCCATTGGAACCATGTTCAAAGCAAATGGATAAGTACATTTTTTATCTCAAAAGTCAAAATCAAGTAAAATTGGCAAACTTTCATCTTCTACAAATGGTACATATATGCACTTGAGGACTTCTCAAAAATCATTTTAAAAACTTTTTTGGTTAAAATAAAAGCTTCCAATAGTTATTTAACCTTTCATATTTCTAGAAGTTTTCTTAAATGGTCAAAGGAATTTTTATTGCCTACACACAAACTAGCCAAAATTTTAAATTGACCATGCGTGGTTCCTCAAGCAGTTAGAAGTTAAATGACCAATCAATGATGAACTTCTACCCTCCTCAAGGGCACGAACAATATATCCTCAACTTTAATCTTCAATAAAATGCTCATTTCAAGGGGTTCTTCAAAATTTTCAATCGGAAGATAAATCAGATTTAAGAAGCTTCATTTGGTTAGTTTTGCTTCAAAAGTAAAAGAACTCATTTTGAATTTGAAAATCAGTTTTAAAAGAAAAAATTAGATTGCTTAAATACATTGCATAGATATACCAATTAAGCAATATGAAAATAAAAAGTGGGATAAAAATTTAATCCCTAAGGGTCATAATGGACACTATAGACTTGTTCAACAAGTCATTTTCTTAATCCACCTTTCACCTTGATTTCAAATATATTTCCTTTCAATTCTTTGATGGAAAGCTTAATTATGATAGAGGTTACTTGGTTGTACATTTATTATTTTCTTAATCCACCTTTCACCTTGATTCCAAATACATTTTCTTTCAATTCTTTGATAGAAAGCTTAATTATGATGGAAATTACTAGGTTATACATTTATTCACAATCCATTTACCTAATGTACAACAAGAAACTATTGCTATACATCAAAATTTTAAAAAGGGCCAAGAATAACCTAACCTTTAGGAGTTGAGAACAAATGACCTTCAATAGAGTTACTTTGAGATTTATCAAATAGTTATTTTCTTTATTATATCCAAAACACCTTTGGCAATGGCATTCAAGCCAAATCATCACTATCAATCTTAATTTAGACTTTATGTAATTTATCAATAAATTCAGTGAAATTACTATAGATTGCCTAAAAGAGTATCATTGGCATGTATAAACTATGAATTATCAAAGCTCGATCAAAAATGCCCCCCTATGCTCTCATCTTATGAACCAGAAGCCAATATCTTGAGGATGAAGCTTGCTTGGACGTGCACTAAGTAACTTAACCCTTGAACGCCGGGCTGGTGACTATGGAAATCAACCATTTTGGAACCATGTGACATCATCCACTTTAAAAAAAACAAAAATACTCATTGGGAGTCAAACTATTGTAGAAGATCTTTCCTTTCCACCCTTAATTCCTTGGATGAATAGTTGCAATTCTATCCTACAGAGGAGAATTCCTTGTTGTTCATCAAACAAAAAACGTCTGCTACGTCGTTTAGGGGTTAAACATCAAAGTAGACATTTTGTGTCCAAGGATGACTTCACTGTTCACTATAGAAAAACAAAATGCACTATTGGTCCAATAAATTAGAGCAGTTTTGCTAACTACCTTGGTCATAGGGGCTTTGTCCTTTAAGGGTTAAATACTTGTTCCAATCTGCCAATTCGTTGTCTTTCTGTACAATACAGTACTGTACAGTACAGGGATTAGGCAAAACAACTTCCGGTTAGAATCTAGGATAAGCTTGGATTAGGAAACGGACGTTTGAGGGTTAAGGCCTACAATGTCCTTAATACCTGTTTGCTGTCCCCTCTCATTCTTATTCAGTGAATGATTCAAGTATTCGTTACATGTCTAATATACAATGCCCAAATTGCAAATATATGGCTTAGAAAACTGTCATTGGTATCCTTAGTTCAAATCAAATATTGCATTATCAATTATCCTCACGAAACTCATCCTGATTTCTCTCCATCCATGATAACCACCACACCAAAATCTCGTGCAACATTGACAATGACGCTGGCAAGTATCCAAATATCATTTTGTTAAATGATGATTCACGAAGAGTACATAAGATCAAAGTGGTGAATTTTACAAAACATTGGCTAAAAAGTACAGGAGTGACCAAGAAATTTAAGGATTTAATGTAAGCGGTCTATAGGAAAGACTGAGGCTCAAGGGATGCTTGACAACCCTGAAAGTATCCACTAACTTCCGAAAACCGCTATGACTTGATTGCTGCACGGATGCCTAGGACGTCACATGCGTCGGACGTGTACACACAGTCCAACGCAGTTCTAATGTACAAATTGAAGTTCTAACCTGCTGAAAGTCTGTATTTGAAGTAGGCATCCCGATTGGGCAGTGGTTCATCCAATTCTGGTATACGCTGGCACTTGGGCAGGGTCTTTCGCAGCACATCCTCGGGGTCATTGGAGTCGATTAAAAGACACAAAAAGAACCGTTGTCTCTTTGCCTACAGGGAGAAGCAAGTTGGAGGCTAACAATTAAATTTCATTTGATATAAACAATGCAAATAATGCATTGACTTGGGTGCTCCATTTTAACGTACTCACCTGCAACAACAACTAAGGTCACAGTCAGCATACCAGATTGCCAAAAGCGGACAAAAGTGGTCTGAAAATGCAACCCAGTGCCCCAATGGCCAACAGTGGCGACTTTCAGAACTATAGTACCGGTAGTTGAAATAAACGTTTAAGAAGCTCCAAGGAAAGCAATAAGAAACTGTACAAATGGAATGATGAAGTCCTGCACTACATTATTGATCGATAGGGGTTTGAAGGTTGCTAAAATCGACTATTACCTTCCCTTTAGAATTCTACTCTTAGACAGGGCACTAAGGAATTAAACTTAGGACATTTCCATGTTCCGTGTTCATTCTATATTCTGTTAATGGGTGACAAGAGCCACACATTCACACCAATGCCAACTGCTCTCAGTGATGAAACGAAAAGATTTTTAAGTAGAAGGAATCTTATTTTTTTTAATATCAAAAGTTACGTAGATCACATCCTACCTATACACAAAGTTGAAACGGAGCCATCTGAGTCAGAAGATTTGGAAGGATCCGGATTGGTGTTTTGCTTTCACTGACCCCAAAGAACGCGACCTCAGCCGTGACTCGAAGCTATTAGCAACAGCAACCCCGTGTGTCTGATTTGATGTCAAGCATCTGCCAAGAAGCCCCTTTTTAGGAACCGGCTGCAAAAACGATCCAGTCTTAGATTAGAAGACAGCGGGAGAAACTGCACTTCTCAAAAAGAAGTAAATCTTCAAACATCAATCACAGGCGCAACGTAATACCCGAGCCAACTTCAGCATTGAGTTTTTTAAAAAGACGGCATTACTCATAGCTATTTTGACAATGATGCTTCTAGATAAATACCAAAAATGTAGGCGAGGGACAAAAAATGTAATAGAGTCACAAATAAGTGACTTTCCCATTCTGTCATCAAAGCACACAAGAACCATTAAGGGTACATTCGCACCAACGGGGGTTATCTTAGCCTTAAGATGAATAAAATAACCCCCACTATGAAGAATATAGTTGGTGTGAATGAACCCTAATTGAAACAAGTCAAAGAAAGAAAGAAAGTTCACATGTACACAAGAAGTGTACCAGGCATTTGCAATTAGCATATTTAGTGGTATTAGATAGCCTCCTGGAGCTCTTGCTGTGGGCCTCTTCCACGATCCGGAGCAAGACATCAGGAGTCTTTTCGATGTTGTATCGCGAACTCAGGTGGCGTTCAAGTCTCGGTCCCCTCTGAAGGTCGATGCTAAATCTTCCAGAGTGGTTAATTTCAATATATCCATTGAACACACGGTTTGAGGTTCCCAGTTCCACAATCTCCACGCTCGGGCCTTTGATATAATGAAAACTCTTCGTGGGGATCCAGTCAATCTCAGGTTGCAAGAAACCGCTTTCCAGCGAGTAGGTGTGAGAGCCTTCACTTGCAGTTGACATAGACTCTTGGAAATCTTGTATCTCAAAGTTGGAAGACGCGAATTCGTGCACAATGGGACCCACAGCTCTTGGAATACCGTTTCGGCCGCCTCGCTGTGAAAATTCCACCGAGTTGTTGTGTTCGCCAAACACAAAAGAAGATGCAATGGGTGAGAAGGGAAAGTCCTCTTCATCCAATGTGTGCACCATCTGCTGATAGATGCAAAATGTCACCACTATTAGAACACATGCACTAGCTAAATACTAATGCAAGCTAAACAAGGTGCCATGTTGTGATTAACCATGATTTCTGAATGACCAGTCGATTGATCATTCGTGAGAAGTTCATTCAGACAGAGACGAATTTTGAATCACCAAGATCAGGGAAGGATATTGCATGTGCTGGTCAAAAAATGAAACAAATAGAGCAATAGATAGACTCAATACACCCCTCTCAAAAGTGCTAGAAAGAACATGAGGCCAAGATTAGATTTTACTGACAAGCAAAATAGAGCATGAACAGATAATTCATTACCTCGCCGGGTCGATCGTAAGCCTCAAAGCCTATATCTTCAACACTGGGCGACGAACTTGAGGAGTCTCGCTCCCACTTGTGCCGCCCATGTGCATCTCCACTTCGATCGTATGTCAGCACTGTGGACGAGCTGGCTCCATTGTGAATCTCTCTCAAAGTATTACCATTAGAAGAGTGTCTTTTAGAATGTCGCTTAGGCTTGCTGCTGCTGCTGCCAGGCATCGGAACATTCGTCACAGTGGCCTTGGGCTTCGCCAGCAAGGACAGGTTCCATGAACTGCTGTTAGAGGACCACCTCTCAAGAGTTCTACCGTTTTTCGGTGAATTTGAGCTACTTTTGGGATGCCTGTGGTGCGGTCTTGACGGCGGTGCCTGGAATTGCACAATGGGCCAGTCCAAATGCGGCTCAACAGGCCGCTCCGGTGGCGTGTGCCACAAGGGAGCACTTGTACTCGGCTGCTCAAAAATGATGTCATCTTCATCTGTTGTATCGTCCGCCATAGCTGTGAGCGAGAGTAAGCACTGAGCAAGCTGGGAGGAAGGGCGAGTATTGGCATCCTGCCTACCTTTAGGTGTATAAGCATCCAGGTACCGAGTGAGATTCGGGGTCCGAGAAGGGTAAAACCTGTCCGACTCAGTGGAAGGCGAAGATTCAGTTGTGTCATGGTGATCTAGTGTGCTAGTTGGGGAAACGGAGTCATTGTCCGGATCGTACCTCATGTCAGAGCTGTAATGACCAAAGTGACGATCCAACGTCTCACTTGAGCCTTCACCTCTCGTCTTCGACTTCACACCATCATACTGCATCCCAGTGGGCGCGGCCCTCACTAACTTCTTGACCAGCATTTCAGAAAAGTGAATCCCACCAGCAGCATACTGAGCATCAGGCCCCATGTCGAGCTGACCAGGATAGACACCTCCAGTTCTCCCACTTGGGGGAGGTCTGTAGTAGAGCAACCCGCTTGGCGCAGAACCATTGCCAAATTGACCAGGATATAGAATCCCACTAACAGGTCTGCTTCCAGGAGGGGGAATGAGAGGTCCAAGACTCGACTCCTGCCTCACAATACCCGCCTGGGATGGTCGCCTGGGATCCACCTCCAAAGTAAAAGGCACAGCTCCTGCATTGTGCACGATGCTGCTGGCGTTACTCACTTGCCTGCTGAAGAACATCTCCGTCTCATCGTCGAGGATGTGCACTCCCATGAGACTTGCGGCAGCTGCAGATCTGATCGGTCTAGGAGCAACGTCTCCAACAATAACCTCACCCTCAAAGAAGTGATTTGTATTGGATGACTTGCCTAATTGCATGCCAGCAATAGAGGACGCTGACGTGGTGGTAGGACGGGCTGCAAAAGCACAGCAGACGTTAGTATACACATTTAAAATCAGCAGCAGGGACTAGCAAGCAACCACACTGAAAAAAAATTCGATGAGGCCAAATAAACGCACCTCTAGAATTATAGACATCGGTATCCAGGCCTGATCCAAATCCAGAAGAATTGGTTCTCAAACCCCCACCCATAGAAGAGTTTGGGTACCCGAAGCCATTGTCGAACCCGCTGGAGCCCATAGTGAGCATGGATGAAGTAAAGCTACCCTTGTCACCTCTTGACTTCTCGATCTGCATTCCCCGTAAACATGCTTTAGAAGAGTAATGGAAACTTAGACCACAAGTTCGACAACCATAGACTATTAAATGCACCTTCATGAAACTCGCACATACCGTCAGTTCGTCAAAAACAGACTGAAAAAGGAAGACATCGGGGTCTACAATATATCTATCAATCTATCTTGGCCACAGATTTCATAAATTAAAATTCTAAGCCCCGAACTTCTGCCGATCAAAAGATTGACACCGCTGACAGACGTTGGTTAGAGCTGAACAAAATAACCACACAAACGAATGCTCGAACTCTAGAAGACATCAATCTACATAATAGCAGTGCACCTCGAATGTCACGAGTATTGAATGAGGTTCAAATTGGCAGTGACCAAGTATAATGACAAACTAATCAGACGATTGAAACGTACTGCCTACAGAGGCACGCTCTAAATAACACATACCCTGTTCTTCTCAATATCATTTGCCTTGAGCTTCATGATATCTTTAGAGTCGTTGATTTTTCCATCAATGATGCGCTTGCGCAGTCTTTCCTCGTGACTCTCCATCTCCACGTACGGGTCGACTTCTGCATTAGTGATGTTCTCTTTGCGCCCTAGTGAAATCACTTCATCGAACGCAAATATGAGCTCAAAGGCCATCCTGCAGATACCTTCCTCATCGAGGGACGGTACATATTCAGGTACCTGATATGTGTCAAGGGTTAAACTCAGTCCCATGCCCAAGAAACACTGACCAAGCATATGTACACATCCAGATCCCGAACCGGAATAACATTGTGTAGGATAATCACAAAAAGAGGAAGCTTAGAGAAAGACTTCATCCCCTCAAGAACCCAAGCTAACTCAATGGAAAGCGTAATCGATGACCACCATACAACAATAATTCCGCATCTGTACACTAAAACATCTAGAATTTTTAGGAATGGCAGCGTGACAAGAGTGAATGCGAGGAGGATACAAGCTTTGAAAGCAGTCGTGAGGTTTCCCGATCTTCCAGAATGTTGCTCTGCTTGTTAGTCACCAAAAGCAGGTACAGTGACTCCATTGGCTGATAGACATAACGGACGTTGTGTGTCTCGACATACGTGTGTTGCTCGCCAGTAGCAACAAGTTTCGGAAAAGTAGCCAGCAATCCCTCCATTCGTATACTGGACATGTCCACATATTGACGAGAGACCAGAGCTGCAAACAATATCTTTCCAATCTCAGCTGCAGCTTACAATAAACTAACAATGTGAATCCCATTCCTACACATAAAGGGGAGAGGAACAAAAACGAAGCAACCAAAACTCAACTCTGTCTGCTACGACACAAACTTGCAGAAAGTTCAAAACCTAAGAATAGGCAATTCCAAGAGGCATCCAAATAATTGGAGAGACCTGATTGCAGTTGCATTCTAGCTCAACTGTTTCTCCTAAATAAAATCTTCCAGTATTTGACCAAGTCCAGGCTCTAGATCTACAGAATAACGTCATCGTTCACATATCCCAGGGAAATCTCTTCCACGATGCCATCCGAAACCTTGATGACGGTAAAGAAATTCAACTCATTCTCTAATGTCCAGTAAACCCTAAGATGCTCATTGAATGCTCCATAATGCCATAAAGCATCTACGACACGGATAGTGATGTCCTTTCAACTCTAGATTCCATGGCCAAGCTCACGACATCGAAATTTCAAACCAGGGAAAAAAGAAAATTTCATGATACCCGTACCTCTCCCAGATTTGCTGATGATAGCAGCTGCCAGCACCACCTGATGCAATAACGACAGTGCTGACTCAGCTCAAAACCACACGCAGAAAACTCAAACTATCGGTCACGCAAAAGCAATCAAATACACGAACAATTCAATAAGAAGTAAACAAACCTACCATTGTGGCCGGCTTCAAATATGACCTCCAAATTCACCAACCTCCCGGACAATAATCCCGATCGCTACTGATGTTGTCCCCCTGTCTACTTGCTACCTCCGCAGCCACATTCGTCTCCGCACTGAACACACACCTCCCTCGGGGAAAGCCACATCACTCCACCAAAAAACTCGGGAAAGAGCTCAGAGTCGCGCGAGTGAAAGAACGACGACATTCGGAGGCAGTCCTCAGATCTGTCAAGGCAGCACCCCGAGATCTAGCAAGCAAAGCTAAATGTGGCAGCGAGCGTTCCACAGAACGTGAATTTCGTAGTTCCTTAATTTTGAATTTCGTGACCTCTCCTTGAATTCGTGGTCTCTGATTCCAAATACGAATTCACATCTCCGAAATTCGATCATCAGTACTAAACACTAAGCTCCTGCCTTCCCCCTAACAAGGAGATTCCTCACATTAACCCGTCCCATGAATCCACGACTATTCATAAAAACAAACTAATCATCCGTACAGTCATTAACACCAAACACACTCAAACTCCGCCAAATCCAAGAAAAAGTGCCTCCACCACCAAGATCTCACACTCAAAATTGTAAAAAATCCAGTGTAGCTAATTAATGTAGCTCTCCTCACCACCGACTCGTCCACCACAACTCCTCACCGCCCCTAGCCCAAGTAGCACCGAATGCACGAAGAAGCTCCTCTGTGGTGTTGTGGCCGTGCATGCGCATACCACGGGATCCCAGTCGAGACATACAGAGCGACAGGGATCTGTTGTTTGTTATCCCACATCCTTCCATTCGGAATGGAAGGATGCGCGCAATTGGATGCGCGCAATGGATGCTTGGTGTCGTGGTGTGGCCGGCTGCGAGGCTCCGGATCCTCGCAGGCCGCCAAGCCGATCGAGTAGGGCAGCGTGGGCACTTGATGCAATGGTGCGCTGTAGGCCGGGCTTGGCCGGGAGCATGGATGGTTTTATTATAGTGGCTCGCAGCCTTTGCTGCGGGACGGGCCATATTATTAGCAACAAGTTGCCGCTAATAGCCATCGCGAGTTTTTTTGCTGGACTGCGACCGGACGACGACGAAGTGGAGGGTGAGAAAGGAAGGGTGTCCCGCCATCGCCTGTTTGTACTGTGAGGTGCGAGACACGGGCGCCGGGGCGGCTGGCCGGGGAGGTCGATGAGTTTCAGCGTGATTTCGGGGAGGGATTCAGGGATGAATATTCTTGTTTTCATTCGTTGATTCGGGTCGTTGTTAGTTACTTACTGGGAGGGGGGGTATCCGGTAGGGATTTGAGTATTACGTCACCCTTCCGTCATTTTATGACTGCCTCTCTTACCGACCCCCTCGCTCGTCCGCGGTTTTACCCCTTGGCAGTTGGCACTGAAACACTGGACCTTTGTCTTGTTTGTGTTGTCCTTGTCGTGTTGTCCCTGGCCAGGCCACTTGTGGCTGGCTGGCTTGTACCTTTCCTTCTTTGCAATGAAATTCCGTTTCACTTGTGTCAAAAAAAACCAAAAAAAAACACTGGACCTTTTTATTTGTCACGTATGATAAAATTTGGGAATTTTTAATTCATATTTGCAATCATAGGCCCCACATGAGTTATCTGTGGTGTAGAAAATAGATTAATCAAGTACAAAATATATAACATTGTTAAGCAATTTTGGGGTCCCTTTTGCTCCCCTAAAACGCAAGTTCTCCTACCATTATACTTAGCCAATAGCTTGTTGCATGCATTCACTTTTTGCACAACCAATAGTTTGTTATTGAACATGAACTCAAATCGGAAAAGTCAAAATTGGCTTGCCATTGGTTTCTCCTTTACTATAACAAAACCTCCTCCCTTATACCTAAGGATGAATTATCTTTCCTTCAAGGGGGAATGCATTTCCCTTGTTAACAATGTTATCATTAGGAAAATTATGAGCTCTAAACAAGGTTGTCAGTATTAGATTTTTGGCAGCCCCGCGGTGCAAGTACAGAAAAAATAAAAAATATTTAAAAAACAGTCACTCTGACATGGAGCTTATGTGGCACCAGTAGTGCCATGTCAGATTCCAAATTTTTAAAATAAATAAATAAATTTTTTATTTTTATTTTTTTCCATAATTGCACCACAAGGGTGCAGAATTCGCAACCCTATTTAGAGTTCAGAATTTTCCTAATGATAGGGTATCTTTTTTTAACAAACACCCTTGGGGGAAAAAAATCAAGGACATCGAGAGGACAAGTGAGGGGGGCAATTCACCCTCACCCTCTCTTCCCTATATTAAGAGGGAAATCAATATATTTACTTTGAGGAGGATCAACTATTAAACTCACAAAGAAGAAGGGTCAAAAGGGTGATATCCTAAACTTTGAGAGTGTTACCACCAAGCCTAGTGGATTAGCCTAAAAATTGAATGATAAAGGAGCCAATGTTTTAGCCATGTACTCAAATACCAATTAGCTAAGACAAATTGTTTTTATGCCAAGATAAGCTTGCCAAATGAGCCTATTTTTAGGCCTAGTTGCCTAGTCATCTTGCAAAGTGGATGATCTCTTAACAAATTCATTCATTTTTCAAGCTTAGTAGGCATGCTCTAAGAGTACGGCCAATAGTCATAGGGGATCTTCTTGTGGGAAATTTGAGGATCAACTTTTCTTGCTTACTAAAAAAGGTCAAAATGAATTTTAATTTTTCACAAACAAAAGATGTTTTTCAAAAGAAGCTATTAAGAATTACCATTTTTTTTTTCATTGACCAAATTGAAAATTGAAACTTTGTTTTTGAAATTCAACCTTACATAATTGTATTAGACTGCTATAGCAATGTGTAGAAAAAAATTCAAACCATTTGACAATGTTGATTGATAGATTATAATGTTTGAAGCTTGTAAGTAGGTTTTTTCATTCCTATATAGACAATAGGTTGTGAGCCCCATTGAAGTAATAAAAATTCTCCTAATGAATTTGCATCTCTCCACCATTGAGTTTCAAATCTTCTTAGATACATTCATGCAAAATTTCATATGCAAATAAAGAGACTAGCTTATTCTAAACCAACCTTTAATTCAAAGAGGTCTAAAATCCAACAATCCACTAGCCAATTTTTGATGTTTTCATGGGCATTGAAGATTCATTTTTGGAAAATCTGAATGGTTAAAAAATTAGTTCTATTACTGTCTACAAGTCCATATTTTTCTAAAGTAAAAATTTTTTTATCTCATTTTCCCAACTCTTTACTTCCCAACCTCCAGTCCAAAGTCCTTTTTTCTCCATTATGTTTGTTCCTCCTCTTTTGTTCCCCACCAAGACCTCCAAGGCCCCTCCAAAAACTATCCATCCCCTCAAGACCTCCACTAAAGTCCCATTTGAAGAAGCCCCCGAGTTGGCTTCTAAGAAGTTGTCCTATTATTTATTAGTGTTGAATTCCCTCCTCCCCCCAATCAATTGTTATTCATCAAGTCCCTCGATTTCAAGGGTCTATAACTTTTTATGTGGGCATTCAATTCAGGTAAAAAAATCTCCCACAAAGGTTACACTAGCACCTATCTCGTGTCAAAAATTTAGTATCATTTGTATTAAATTAATTTTAAAGGTACCTACCCAAATTTTCAATTGGTTGTTCAATGACCACTTAGTCCTTTAGGGGATAAATTTAAAATATATATTGAAACTCAACTCGAGAAGTTTTATTTTTGATAATTAGAATCAAATTAAATCAATACAAAAAACAAATATTTCAAGGTAACAATCAAATTTGACCAATTCTATAACCTGTAGAGAATAGTTCAATAATAGGAATTCTATAACCTTTGAAGAATAGTTTAATAGGTTAGTTTATTTTTTTAACTCCTATCCATTGTTGATTGTTCAATGAAGTTGTCCAATAATACTTACATGATGTTGTTTTAAGAGTACATTTTGTTGTATATCTTCAAAAGATGTAAAAAGAGAGATATAAAGCCTAAAGATATGTATACTTCTATATGCATGTTTTAAAAGACCATTCAGCTCTCATCTTTTTCTTCATTTAAATTAAAAAATCAAGTTACAGGTGTACTCTTATTGGAAACTTATTTATCATATAGGGAGTATTTCTCAACAACAGTATTCAAAACTTTCAAATTCCAACTCTACAATGAAGGTTAATGGCACATGATTATGCAAAATTTTAAGTTCATTGCAAATAAAAGAGATCTGTATGACAAAAAAGGATTTTGACCATTACTCTTAATTAAAACCAAACATGAAGATTGTTTGTCCATTATAATAAGAATTCAAGAAATTTTTATATCTAAATAGAAATTATTGAAAATTCAAATAATTGATTGGTTTGATAAAAGAATACATCCAAATCGTATTTTTAGTATTCGAAATCAATCTGAAAAATTGTTCATACAAAACTTTTTGTGTCATCTTAATTTTTAAGCCAAACAATAGTATTTATTCTCTTACAAAATCAAACATATTTTTCATGTACTTAAAAAAATTAAAGCACATATTTTGATCTTTTAATTCTAATGTTTGAATTTTAAATTTCATTTTAAATTTTATTAGAATTTTTATTATTTTAAATGATTATCTATGGTGGATTTCAAAAGTTAATGAAAATAACTTATGAGTGTAAAAGTAATATTAAATATATTGCTAATGGCATTATCTCTTTGATAAAGCCATTGCTAACCAAATAACATTGCAAAAATATGTATATGTTTCATTGTGACAAAGTAGATGCCATAAAGAAGGGAACAAAATATATACATGTATATGACAAGTATATTATCTCTTTGAAAGGCCCTTGGGGTCCCTCTATACATCCCATATTTAGATTTATAACTCTTCAATTATGGTGTAATATATGAATTATGATACATTTTTATTGAAGTATTATCATAATCATTAATTTACTTAATGTGAAAAATATTTGGTCGATGATTTTTTGATCAAATATCATCAAATACATAATATACTATACGGCCACAAAGGGCTTTCGGGTCCTTTGGGGGTTGAAAAATTGCAATTGCAATGACACAACTAGAATAGCATAATTAAATTGAGAAAAAAAAATGAAAGCATAATTATTCAGCAAACAAAGGTTTCACTTGTGCAATTAATTCTATAGCAGTTAATAGTTCTTCACTTTCTTCCGTTGTTGTTTCAACTTCAACTTTAGCCTGCAATAAGGTAAACCAATCTATGATAGGCAAACTACATTACAATCTTGCATCAATCCATGACAAACTTTTTTTTAATAAATAAGATTTGGACCACATTAGGTTGAGTTATTCACCACAATCATAGTCATGGATGATAGTGATGGAGTATTTAGTGACTCCTATAGGAACTTCCACCTTTGTAATATAAATTCATCACATGAAGTGACTTTTAAACCCCTAAGTACTCCTATGTTCACTTTCTTGACAATTAGCAAATTGAAACTCAAGTTTCATCCTTATTATTGCTCGGATGAAAGTCATAATAATTTGTGGAGATACTTTATCAAGTTATTGTCCTATCTAAGGGTTGGATTTGGTGTTACTAGAGTACATATTTCTCTAAAATTACAAATGTAGTCTAAGTATGTCAAGTGGTTGACCATGTCAAACTTGCATTGACTCTAGTTCAAAATTGGATTTGCAAAAATGAGGTCATAGATTTGAAGGACACAAAAAATTCAAAAAATTACCATGTCAAGAGAACCTCATTTTAAATCCATTCCAACAAATTTACTCAAAAAATGATAATATTTTGCTTGTAATCAAATTTAGAAGGAATGTAGAATTACTACATTAGAAGATATTTGAGGGCATGAAGAGTCATCTAGTTATTTTGAGATCCCAAGGTGTGGGAACTTGCCACATGAATAGTATGATGTGGCATGGACATTGCCATGTTAGAAAATAATAATTTTTTTAAAAATTCGGTTTGAGCTTAATCAATACTTTTTAGAAATTTTGGAAAAAGCTAATTTCTGTTTTTTTCTGATAATTCGGGAATTTAGCCCATTATGGGTTGGTTCCTAATTTCTCGCATCACAAGGAACAATGCAAGGAACAAGCCTTGAAATGGGCTCTTGAAGCCCCCAATTCTCCTCTAATTTTTTATAAATTTATAAATTTTCCTTTCAAAATTTATAAAAATATATTGTTGATGGCAATGGTGAGTCAAACCATATGTATGGAATCTACAACCCACAATCTACAGCTTTTCTTCTTATACCAAATCCAAAATATTCTCCCAAATAGCATTTTATAATGATTTTCCTCAAATTGTCAAATTTGGAGAATACTCTCGATGTTTAGGGGTTAAAAGCTTTCTCACTTATATTTAGGAGCTTCCAATGAAAATTTTCAAGGTTTTCGAACAATAATTAATGCATATAAAAATGAGCATCACCGATCATGCCATCGTAATTTACACAAATTAAATGTGGTTGCCTTAAACTTACCACAGATGCTTCAAGTGCTGCGAGAGCTGTCTCCAACCGTTTCCTGCAGTTTGATATCATCAAACAAGACTCCGCAAGCACATGTTCCTGAACCATAAAAAAAAGACTTCTAAATTCTTTCAATTGGTGTGTTCAAAAGACCTAAAATTCAAAACAATTTCACATGCAACACTTGTACATCTCACCGTGATTTCAAAGTTCATTTGCTTATCATAATTTTTTCCCTCAACATGAAAATTTTCGGTTGATGGATAGTTTGCAACTTTGTTCACTTAGGTTATCGTTTCTCAATTGATTTTGCTGCATCATCAATATGGTACTTTTCTTGCAAAGCAGAGAAGATTTAGTATGGTAACAAAAATAGTGTGGCACACACCTGTTGCTTGATGTCAAATGGGTCAGAGTGAGAGTTTTTCATATTATCAGTCTTGACACATTCGCGGTCCGCTTCTGTCTGATAGCTTTGTAATTCCTTCATCATCCGCTTACAAACTCCAGTCTTGATTTTAAGATTCTTTGTGGTTGCCATGATTCCTCTGATTAAAATATAAATTTTAACCTCTTTTGATTTGAATCATGAAGTACTTGGAGCCATTTTCTTTAAAATAGTGAATTTATATTGTGAGATTTTATTATGTGATCATGAATGCGGTTATTTCATAGTTAATCTTCCTAACCTCTTTTTATACAAAAGCTTAGTAATATAGTCATATTTAAGTTAGTCAATTAAACAATACTTTCATTAAATATTCATTTACGGGGGGCGTGGGTGGTTGAATGGGAAGTGTTAACTTGCAAATTTGAAGTATTTTAATAATATCATATTTGGTCTACTAGGGCTCTAATGTTCTCTACACTACTGGTGACGCACAAATGAAGGTTTAAATATTATGGTTTGGAAATTATCAAGCAATGTTACAGATGTTCAGTACTTGTGTGAAAACTATAAATTTTCGACCAGGTTTAGAAAGAAATACCTCCATGTCCTTAACCCCTAAAGTCCCAAGGCCATTTTTCATTAAAAAGAAAACAAAAAAATTGCTATTTCCAATGCAAGGAACAAAATTTCTAAACATTTGATTTTTTTTGCTTATCCAAGTATAGGATCTTCCACTAAACTTATATTAAAATGTGTAGAAGAAATTTTGGAAACTTTGAACAAGAAGTTTGTGAGATATTTGCATTTATATTAGCTAAGTAAATCCTACTACATCTAGGGTTAACCACAACTATTATCAGGTAATGGAATAGTCAAACCATATAATCTATATATTATTCTTTATGAGTTAATTCCCACATGTGGGACACAATTTCAATAGACAAAAATAATTATAAATGTATTGAAAAGTTGTGTTGATGTTATGTAGTGTTGAAAACACAACTTCAATACACAAAAATAAATTTACAAATGTGTTGGAATGCTCTTTTGATGTTGATGTGTTGTTTTGAAATTGTTTAGATGTATTCAAGTGTGACTTTTGCTCTCATGATTAGTTAGTCTTTCTAAAACATTCTCAGCATTGGCAACAAAATATTGTATACAAAATAAATTTACAAATAAATTTGGGCTTGAAAAAACTCTTTAATTCTTGAAGGTCAATTTTTATTTTATTATTAGAGTGCAATTAGGGATGAAGGGATACAAAAAATGTTTGAATATACAAAATCAATTTTGAAAATAAACTTATGCCTTGAAAATAATTCTTCAACTCTCAAAGGTCTAATTTATTTTTACAAAAACAATGTAATTGTGCATGTCCCTCTATCCACAATATTTGAAGCAATGCTTGTCTACCTTCATTTTAGGGCTTCAATCATGTGACATCATAATTCTATTATCATATGCCCATATCATTGGTTCAATTGGCATAGCTTTGGTCATCTAGCCTCAAATCTCCATGAAAAAATTGTGTCTACTTGTCATCTCATACTTAATGCCCCTTGTATTTGTCAATACAAAAATATATATCACCAAACATTAGCTAATCAAATTCCAACATAAAGATTGTTACTGAAACTATTTGATTTGTCTTATAAAATGTTAGCTTAACAATTTTGACCTTTATATACTAGAGAAATTCATTTTCATTTGATAATATATTTTATATATTACAAAATATAATATATTCAAATTTAAATCACACATTTTGAAGAACAATTGATTTTTTTTCAATGATTTTTTCGCCAATATTTTATCACAACTTATTCAAAATTAATGTGAAATGTAGAAGAAAGTAAATATTGGTAATGGCTTTAGAGAGATTGACTTCATTATTACTAGTGTGTTTGTGCCATTGCCAAAACCAAAATAAAAGTAAAAATAGTTTTTGAGTTTTTTAATTTGTAAGAAAATTTTTGAGATTCTATATTTGTTGTGTACAAATTAACAAGTGCAAGGGCTTTGATGTTGTGTGAGAGGTTGCATTCTTGATACAAATAGAAAGTTTTATACACAAAAGAGTACAATGGCTTTGTTTCATGGCATTTGGACCTATATATGGTGTAAAAGTTATGTTTTTTCTAAAAATAAAAGATAATTTAATTCAATAACTTTCACACCATCCATATATAGGTCTAATTGCCATGAAACGAAGTCCATATATCCCTTTGCCCAAAGAGTTTTCCAACGGTGCCAAGAATATCACAAGAAGATTTATGATTTTTTAGATATCAACAAATCAAACAAAACCAATCAACCAATTTAAGGTATAGATTATTCCAATGACAACCATAGAACTGATTTAGATGATTTTTGGAGTGACCTTTGGGATTTATGCATTGATATATGTAGGATTTGCTTTGCATCTACATGGAGACTTTGAGGCACCACAACTGAAATGAAATGAAGATAGGAAAAAAAATGGTGGAATCAAGTCAAAACAAAAATAATAGGATTTCAAAAGTCATAAGATTAAAATTGAAGCATCTAGTGTCTTTTCCATTGTTTTTTTGGTAAGATCTTTGTCGACAAGCAACATTGCCAAGTGTAAACCACTTTTGGAGAATCCTCCATTGGATGAAAAATAGAATGTGATTGGATGAAAATGCATAATACCTGATTTCGCGAGCAAAATCACATTTAATCAGACAAGACACCCTAATTACAATGTAAAATACGCCCCAAAATAGAATAGGACATTTCCTACTAGTAGTTTCTGGGTGAAAAGGAAGGCAATCCATTCCTAATCACCACCCCATTTTGGCAACCCAAGGTAGAGTACTTTCGATCAAGAGGTGATTAACAATGGTTAATCCTGATATAGTTCGAGGTGCAATTGTGGCGCATTATGATTGGCTTCAAGACTATCACAATTGCAACCAACCCTTGTTGGATTTTAGAACTAGCCCTTGGTCATAAATAGGAAGGTTTGTATGACCACTTTCATTGGAACAAAATCTTCTACTAAAAAATTTGCAATAATTATGTTTTGAGAGATAAAAATCTGAAAAATGATGGAAACCTTATGAACTCTATTTTGGCACATGGAAAAATTTCCCCACTATTGAAATCTCCCTTGTAGATACATGTATTTGCTTAAGTGGTCAGAAATGGGTTGCCTCCCTCACTAGAGCATCATTATAAGGAATTCTAAGTTCACAATCAATTCCAACTTTGCTACCTTCTATTCTCTATTTTTTTTACTACAATAATTTATGAATTTCATCCCTCTATAATTTAAAAATAGTTGCCTATAACAAACAAAGAACTAAACACTAAAAAAACAAATACATCATTGATGCCCTATCATATTTAACCCTTAAAGGACATACTGGTGACCGTGGAAATCAACCCTTTTGAAACCGTGTGACATCATCTACATTAAAAAAAAATCAAAAATACTCATTGGAGATCAAAGTACTATAGAAGATCTCACCTTTCTGCAAAAAATTCGAAGGATGCATAGTTGCAGTTCTGTCCTACATAGAGAGATTCCTTATCATTCATCTAGCACAAAATGTCTACTTCGATGTTTAAGGGTTAATATGCACCCCAATATTTAAAACCCTATTTGTCACTTATACCAGTTCTAGTACTATAAGTAGAGTATAGATGGAAACTTGAAAGTGTAGAATAGCACTCTACCAACATAAGACACCAATATTTAGCCAAATAAATTTTAAATGCAGTAAGACACCATTATGACCAAACACATTATGCACTTGGCACCAAACGTGAACCGGATAGATTAAGTGAGCACAATGACACCTCAAAAAAAGGGTTCATTGCAAAAAATATTAAGAACTCAAAAGAATGCAACAATACTTCGTACCTTCAAATAAAAAAAGTTAAAAAGTATTTGAGAAAAAACTCAAGCATTCCATAAGATGTGATGTGGCAATGGCCAACTAACAAGTGGCTTCAATATCTGAAGAATGAAAAAAAAAATTGTTCTAAGGTAGGAGGCTCGAACTCTATTTAGGCATTTAGAATCACCCCTACTTTACCTTTGAAATGGACACAAGGTGGTCTTTAAATCAACCTCTATAGTCATTTGAATGGATCGAGAAAAAAAGTATAATTTATTGCAAGAGCCAATCATTGTCCTTGCTTTTCCCATTTCTCTTTATAACTTCAAGTGAACAATTTATGAAAGACCTAGTGTCATAAATAGGGACCTATGACACAACTTGTTTGAAAATTCATAACTAATTCAATAATGCTTCAAAAAAATATGAAACCACTTGTGTTGCAATCTACACTTATTTATCTTTGTCTGAAAAATAAGATAAAAATATTCCCATGATAAGAAATACATGAAAAAGGTGGACCAACCTTTGGATGAGTGGTTTATGAGCCTACTACCTTAACTTTGCAAATACAATGTTCTTATGCAAGGGGGTCCATTTTTAAAAAATTCATTTATTTTGGGTAGTGTAGAAAGCAACATTGGCACTAGAGTGATGAAGCTATTTACATCCATGGAATGGATGAAACTTGCACTATATGGATGAAAAGTTGTTTGTTCATCTAAATAGTGTACATTCATCCAAAATACAATGATATGATCCCAAGATTTCATTGCAACTTAGTCATTTCATTCATTGAAAAAGGAAGAAGATCTCATCAAATATTCCCTATAAAAAAATTTGCATTGTTTTTTTAGCAAAAATTCCCCCCAATAATCCCCGGGGAGCTAGAAACAAAGAAATCATATGAAGAATGAACATTTAAACCCTCAAACATTGGATTGCTTAAGTGTGGAAATCATCTATTTCAATTTTGTGGGAATCATTTGCTTACAAAAATCCAAAATTACTCATTGGAGGTCAAACTACTATGCAAGACCTCCCCCTTTTTAGACAAAATTATGAGGATGAACATCTATACTTTTGTCTTAATTACAAAGAAGGATTCTTTCTCATCCATTTAATACTTGGTGTCTGCAACAACTTTACATATTTAAGGACATGCACTCACAATCATTATCAATAGCAACTGAATATAAGTACCATTTTTAAAAATAATTTATTTTTATTGGATATTGTTGATAATTCAAAGAGGATTTCAATAAACTTTCAAATGCTTTATTGGTTTTCTCCCTTAGAAACTCACTATGGCATCGATTCTTGCATTGACTATGGTTTTTGAATCAAAGTTTCTAAATCCTCTCTACAACTACATCTACATTGAATAACAAAATTAGGGTTTGGTTGGAAGGGTCCGACTAGTTGAATCCAAATTCCCTATCCAATTGGTTGGATTGGGGGGGCTCATTTTTATTTTTTGTAATTAAAAATTATTATTTTTTATTTTTTATTTTGCTTGCATATCATTCATTCAATACTTTCTTTGTTTAATTTCCCTACTATCCACTATCAATAAACTAATATTGTTGTTTACCTAGGACAAAGTTTCACAATCACACCATTCTCATTTGAATAAGTTATGAATTTTCAAAATATTGTCTTTGGGTGTACCAAAAATCAACAATACACTTTCTTAGGTTCTCATATACATCTTGTGAAATCAATATCTATGTTTTAGTGTCACTTTTTGGTTTATATTTAGGTGCTATATTTTTGCCAATGATGATTGTAGGTGCACATATCTTAGGATTTTTTGGAGTTACATTATTTGGTAATTATCTTGCATTCCCCATATATACTATTATTCAACAAGTTTTTTTGCATACCAACTTGGGTTATTGCTTTTATGTAAACTATTAGGAAATTAATCATTAATTTTTTTTTACTTACATTCAATATTTCAAGGGTTTTATTCTTGTTTTCACAAGTTCATGATACACTATTTGTTGGTTCTCTTCAATCATTGTCATTGTGATGAATGTCATCATGCAATGACAACAATTCCATGTAGAATGAAAGCCATATTTGATACTTAAATGTTCTTTATTTATAGAAATAAAGCAATGGACATTTTTAGGATGTGACATACTTAGAACTTTTGGGGTGTGCAAGTGTTGGCTAAGGAATGTTTTAAAAAACACAAATTGAATATAGTCATGCATATTGTATGATGGCATATAGTACTTCCTCATTTGAGGGGATAGTGATAAATTGGATACATAGTGTTGATTTCAAAGAAAACCACACATGATTTCCCCAAAAAGGACATGTGGCAATGTTCCCATTGGTTCTTTTACAAAACTTTTGAAAGGGGTACACACGTAATTTTCCTACTAGTTGTAGAAACTTTTGCTCAAAATTTTAAGCTACCCCCTTATGATATGAATTCATGAAACCCACCTCAACCGCTGATATTTGTATTCATAGGGAACATGTAGAACTTGCAAACCATATGGGACATGTCTGTATTTTTTGCTTGTGAATACATATGTATTTCATATCCATATTCTACATTTGTATTCTATAAGCTTATCTATATTTGTATCTTGTATTTTGTAGTCTAAAACCAAACTGTATCTGCATTTTATATCCATATTTTGTATCCAAATTTACATGGGTAAGATTATTTGTTTCATAGACATTAATGGCTTTGTTTTTTCAAAAAGATCAATGACATTTAGGGGGGGTCTTGAACTCAGATCAACAGTTCGTATTTTTCAAGCAGAGGGGGGGATTGAAATACAAACATCATATTTGCATTTGTTCGGGGGATAGTCATGCACTTATTGGATGTAATCTATAAAACAATATGGCTATTATAGGGCCTTGATATTTTGACCATTTTCAAAGAATATTATAACAAAATTCGTGAAAAAAGACAATTATTATAGATTCATTTTTGTTGTTTTGGAGGTGAATTTATCAATGGTACTTACCTATCATAGGGCACTTCACTTCAATCAATAATTAATAACTTATTTATAGTGTAATAAAGAATCACAATTCCAATTTCAATTCTTTTGTATATATTATTAATACTCAAATAATTTTTTTTAATTGTATAAATGAATAACAATAATATTTGGATGATAAATGTGAAATCTATACTTGGACCTTTTTAAAGATTCTCTTTAGGATGACAATAATAACTCTTTGTTTTAGTTTTGTCAACTCTAAAATTTTTTATGTCTTTTGCCATTATATATTAACATAATAAATGATTGAGGTTCTCTTCCATTTGCACTTCAAGAGACTATTTGAAATGAAACATACTTGTATTCTTGAAGTAATAGAATATTTGCAAATCAAAGTCCTAGAGTTTATTGTAGAATCTTGAGAGAGCTAACACAAGAAGTATCAAAAACATATATAGATGAAAAAACAAAGAGTCCATGCCTTTGGACATGTTTGTGTTCATTTGTTTTTAAAAATTGAATGGTATGGTCTTTAAGGGATGAATAATTATGGAGTGAATGAAAGCTTGACTAGTGTCTGTGTACTTATCTTAACCTCTAAAGTCCCATTGTCCCTGGGGGGGACAAAATGGATTTTGGGAAGCTTCTTATTATCTCCATTTTTAGTGAATTTTTTAGAAAATTCCTCAATAGATAGAAAATCTTATTAGCTTTTTGTAAATATAATTTTTATTTCAATTAGTGCTTGGGAGCAAAAATTATGCCACAATAACCTCAAAATGAGGTAGTCCAGGCAACAAAATAAATCCACAGAAAATGGAAATAAGAATTTTAATATTTTTTTTCTTGTAGATTATATTTTTGTCAAAATGGGAAGCTTTGATTCATTCCATTTTGGATTAATTTAGTAGTGTGAAAGTTACGGAACTTCTTGTTTTTTAGGCAATCAAAGCGACTTCTTGAAAAAAAAACTTTTTCTTTTACTTTAATTTGAATGCTAATAGATTTCAATTTGTATGGTCAAAAATCACGAAATTTTTACTATGTGATCAAAGATAAGTGTTGAACAAGTTCCTACAATTAGATTCTAATTTTTAAAATTTTATTTCATGGGTGAATGTAGTAGAAGTGGCAATTTTTAGTGGTTCTGGAGAGAAAAATGGCCTTGGGACTTTAGGGGTTAAACAAGGATGACTTAAAAGTAATTAAAGAATACTATTTTTAATTGCTCAAAAATGACAAAAAAGTCCTTCAAGCCTTCATATAGTTTTTTGATGCTCAATGGCACATCATAAAAAAATCTTTATGTATGGATCTTGCCTATAGAAAAAATTCAAAAAATGAATGAAAAAATTGAAGTGGCTGGAATATACCTAAAATAAGCTAAAGACCAAAATGATCTTTAATCCCTCGATGTTTACAACTAGTCATGATTTATCCAAAACCATTCAAAAAATGTCATCTCTAATGCAAAGAGCTACGATGAAAGATAACTACTTTTTTGCATATTGGTTCCAATGGTATGATCTTGCATTAAACTTGTATGAGAAATGTCATTAAATATTTCAAAATCTTTTGATCAAATAGTAAGATTATGAGAAATTGGTCTCCAAACTTTTATGTGAAATACCTTGTCGTATTAAGTTATGGGACTTTGAATCCTTTGAATTAAAAAAATTTGGAATGCAAAGTTTTGAGGTTTGAGTCTTTATGGTTTAGAATTAAATTGAAATTTGAAGATAATTAATTAAGAAAAACATACTGATTTTTGTTCCTAAATTTTTCATTAAAACAAAAATTAAATTAAAGACAAAAGGAAAAATCAAATCATTGATAGTTTTAAAATAGGATTGAAATATGTCAAGTATAATTAAAGTGAGGTTGTTTTGGTACAAAATCTATACCCTACAAACCTTTTTTCAATGAAAAATTAAGTTTAGAAATGAATCTTGTATGTTATAGCCAATATTTGTTTAGAAAATGTCTTCCTTCCTAATAATACAAGTCTCATTATTACTATCACATCACTTATTCAGATGGAATGAATAAAATCTTTTCACATAGGTATAAATATATTCTAAGAGGAGAAAAAATATAAAAATATAATTTTGACTTTTGACTTTTTGTGTTGTCTAGGTTTGAGCATTTTGTGCTTACAGGGGCATTATTTTTTCTCTATGATACCAATTGAAATAAAAAATTGATTAGAAAGTTAGTATATCCCTTAGTTATCTTCAAATAATGTTTTAAAAATCACAATAAAATTCGAAATCATAAGAATTTGTCTAAATTCCCCAATCTAGGACTATGAACCTTGCAAACCAATGAAGTCACTCCATATTCTCATAGCAATAATGTAATAGCCTTTTCGCATGCATATAAAACAAGATTTTATCTTCATAATAGATTTTCTATTTGTATATGTTGACCAAGTTGGTAAGAACTCCAAAACTTGATGTGTGTTCAATCTCAAAGGGTTGTTATTATGTGAGTATAGGAGTGTGAGTCCATGAGCCTATAATACTACATACCTATGTTATAGGGGTATATACCATAGAAACCATCTATGATTATAAGATATATAATAAAATATTACAAATACCCATATTATAAGTGTTTATGATACATACACCTTCTATGGTGTGTAGTATCTATATTATAGGTACCTATAATGTAGAGTCAATGCTCATAAGCTCGCATTCTTGGGCTCACATACTAGCACCATTATTTAGTCTCACAAACCCCCAATGAAAACATGACATCATGGGAACTTTTCATTCCTAGTGAGTGATGTCCTACAATCTATACCTCAAGATAGGTTGTTTTGTTTTGTTTTGTTTTGTTTGTTTGTTTGTTTGTTTGTTTGTTACGTTGAGATCTCCCGGACCATATGTCCCCAGTCAAGTTCTTGGTACCGTTGGAAAGCCCTCAGTGAGGAAGGCTGCACATGCTTTGTTTCACGATGTTTGGACTCATGGTGTGAAAGTTATGGAATTTCGAAGTTTTTATGAATAAAAAAATAAAAAAAATACTTTTACTTTTATTTTGATTGTGGCAATGGCACAGGACACACTAGTTAACAATTGAAATTGTAGGGAATCTTGGTGAATACAAACCTCCCACCTGTATTACAAGCCCTCGAAAACTTTATCATATGGCCTCTTGTGTGTTGGGTTATTCCACGTGGACACTCTCATCTACTCTCTTGACAAGTGCCCCGTTACATTGATGTGATGATATTTTGCTGCACCGGTGGAGATGCTCTTGAGAGTATTGACAGACCACAACAAAATATTGAAAAAATAGGAAAAAGAATTTTTTTAAAGAAAAGTGAAAAGTCTTGCGGATGGGGGTCCGCTTTAGTGAACTCATCACTCTCTGGTGGGAGTGATGACGGCGAGCCTTTCACTTTGCCTGCGCCTGGTCTTCAGCAATCCTCAGTTCAAGGGAGAGCGAGGATGACGACCTGGGCTCGCACGATCCATCTTCAATGTGTTCATCTTCGTGCGCCAATTGTACAGCCTGAATTCCCGTGAAATCAATTCTCCGGCCTTCTTTGACCACTCGCGAAACCCTAAACTCCAGTTGAAATTTGAAGGAGATTTGAAGAAAATTCAAAGAAAGAAATCGGCATTGTTGCGCTCCATTCTCGGTACTTCCCATTCACTTCCGCTAAATTCTGTGTCCATAGTGCTTCTACGGGTCTCTTTGATTTGCTTCTTTGTCGTAATTTAGTCACCGAAATCGATCACCAATTAAATCACAATGTGTAGGGTTTGTTGAGCTCTGATTGTGCTGAATTTTCAAACATTTGTAGGCCTAGCATATTGCGCTTGAAAGAGGGAAGCATTTTTGCTCTCCATTCTCGGTACTGCCCATTCACTTCCACTCAATTCCGTGAACACGGTGTGTATCTTTGATTATGGTCGTAATTTAGTCACCGAAATCGATTATCAAAGGAATCGCAGTGTATTGAATTTCTTTTTCTCAAGAAATAGTATCACCGGGGAGATTGACAGGGTTGGAATTCAGGTGATTCAATTCAGCAAAGGAGGTTCGAATTAGAGTGAGGAGTTCACAGACTATTTACCAATATTGGGTACCCGTGTGTAGGGTTTATTGAGGACTGAATTTGCTGGAAATTTCAATTCTTCGTAGCCCTAGCATTGCGCTTGATATGTACCGACGGGTGTTGTAGGACATCATGATTGGGGTGGCTCATGGACTTGTTGGTGCTGCCACGGCCGTCTCCGGATCCAGATTTTGGCGGCAGCGTGCGGGCTTTAAGCATTGTCGTGTAAGATGCGAGTCAGAAAGGTCAGTTGTGTACATGTTGGTGCTTTCGTCTTTCCAGCAGTTTTGAGTAGGGCAAAGGGAATCTTCCTTTTGTTTGATTTTTTGTTGTTTGAACAATTCATGCGCTGTTCTTCACTGATTATGGGAATGTAAAATTCGGCCTCATTTGAATTATGTTTACCACATTAAGATCAATTGATTTGGTCATTTTAAAACCAGAGTCCTTGGTCTTTCAGGGGTTTAAAACCATGAATGCTCTTTAGTCTTAGCACCTGGGATCCCAACTTTTTCATCGTGACATAGTTTGAATGTGTGACAGGTTTAGAGTGGCAAGTGTGTGGAATATTCTAGAATGTCATTTTTGGAGAAGGTTATAATAAAGAGGTTTGAATGTAATCTGTTTTTGCAAAGCTCCGACTCCTTCCTGGTGAATTTTTGTTGTTTTCAAATCTTGGCTGACTGGAAGCTTGCTGGGGAATAGAGTGGTTGCTGATACGCCATCGCGTACTAGTGGTGGCAATTTGGAGCCAGGGAAGTGGAAAGAGATTCAGGTGAGTATTTTGAACATCATTTCTTCTGACCTCAGTGTAGACAGATGCCAGTCGAATCATATTTTTTCTGAGTACTATGTGTAAAATTGCACGATTCCCGATTGCAGGCTGGGACTGGTTTGAGTATTGAACAAGAGTCTCTACTGGTTGAAGTGACTATGACCTAAAAGACAGGGTTCTGATATGAATTGCAGAGCCAGCACCAATCGCCTTTAAATGTTAGTGATGCGGCGAGACCAATCGCTAAGCCTACTGCCGACGACGATGCGGAAGTTTTAATCGAATGTCGTAATGTGTACAAGTCTTTTGGCGAGAAGCACATTTTGCAAGGTGCCAGCTTTAAGGTATGCTATTCTCTGCTACTTAGCCCCGAAGAAAATTTTCTATGCGATTAGGTTATTGAAGCGAATGATGTCTGTATTTAGTTCAGCATTTGATTGTCACATTTGATTGTCAGCACACATTGCAGCTCGGACGTTTCAGCAGTAAAATCAAATTTAACCTAATTGGAGTTGTGTAATATGCTCGGATTGCTCTGGTCATCAGATACGGCGTGGGGAAGCAGTCGGCATCATTGGCCCTTCTGGTACAGGCAAATCAACTGTACTTCGAATCATGGCTGGACTGCTTGCTCCAGATAAGGTGAACAAATGAATGGAATACTTAAGGATAAAAACTGCCTAGTTTAGAAAATATGATGAGGTGATTTCCTCTTGTTCGGTATGAATGTACTTTTGTTTTTTGGTCTCCAAATATACTGGTTTTATGGATTGCTAAGTCATTGAGAGGTATCAAGACCTTTTTTTGCCTCGTTTTTAGGGAGAAGTTTACATACGCGGGAAAAGGCGAGAAGGTCTAGCTAGTGATGAAGATCTTGATGGACTTCGAATTGGTTTGGTGAGTGCGGTGAACCATTTTTTGTTCAGTTGCATGGAAAGTTTTTAACCTTCCTGTTAAATTCGTTGGCCAGCCGTTGTTTTTGACTCTATGCGCCAGTTTCCGAGGATTTCGCGTTTGTATTTCTATATATTGTTCTAATTCCTTCGATTTAATGCGGGGTGCAGGTGTTCCAGAGCGCGGCATTATTTGATTCATTAACTGTTCGAGAAAACGTCGGGTTTATGCTGTATGTGCCCTATTCCTTGTGACTATTTGTCTCGCTCATTGATATCCTTGATTCGATATGCTGTATGTGCCCATGGTATTTCTAGATTGAAGACTTCTGAGGACTTCTGTACTTCACAAGCAAAAGTGACTTCTAATATTAATTCCATGCAATTATTCTTGTATCACGTGTGAGGGTAATTTTCTTCTTATTCTGCTAACTTCTGAGCACTTGCTTGTACTGTTGTACAGATATGAACATTCTAATTTGTCTGATAAGAGAATTGCTGAGCTTGTCCGAGAAAGCTTAGCGGCTGTTGGCTTGAAAGTAAGTATGTAAGGATTAAATATTTAAAGTTGGTAACTAGCAAACGATTCTTTCCAGGTTTGATTAGTTTTTTGAGTGTATTTATCGTAGTTTTCAGCAATGGTTAGACTCTCAGGAACTATTTGACAACGTTCTAAAGAGAATCTTCCTCATGAATCATAGGGATGTCTCCGTGATGCATACTGATCATGCAGAGGCCTCATACGGGAATCCTTTGAATCATGGGGAAGTGTCTCTTGTGGATGATGCCTAAAATTTCCAGAAACAGTCTAAAGCTTAATGAAAACCCTGGTACTTTTTTTCCTCTAATTTTATGTGAGACTGATTTTTCTCTTTTCTTGTGCCAGGATGTTGAAGAGCGGCTTCCGTCAGAATTATCCGGAGGTATGAAGAAGAGAGTAGCCCTAGCCCGTGCCATCATCTCTGACGACAATCCAGGACATTCTGAAGAAGAGGTAGGCAGGGATTTGTCCGACTTAAGTGTGACACCCGCGCATTTCCTATGTCATTTTTGCTACACCGCAGTCCTTATCAGGTCTGGCCCATGACACTTATTCACAGATCTTTATGATTTCCTCTATGTAACGAACACCGGATGTTATTCTTCAAATGAACGTATCACTTGAGGAAACACGCACAAGAATAGTAGGAAATAAATTGTGATGCAGCTTAATTGTTTCCCCAATCCTAATAAGGATTTTGGTCGGGCATTCATGGAGGAGAGAATAATGGATTAGAACCGGGTGGCGAATAATAGGCATTCGCTTCAATTGTTTGTGAGGTTTGTGTGAGACTCGTGTATGTAACAGACTTTGTGTGGCTGCAGCTGGTAATGTACGATGAGCCCACGGCAGGTCTGGACCCAATCGCTTCAACCGTAGTTGAGGATTTGATTCGATCAGTTCATATAAATGGTCGTGATGCTGAAGGGAAACCTGGAACTATATCATCTTACATTGTGGTCACTCATCAACACAGTACTATTCGCCGAGCTGTTGATAGGTATTTTTTTTGTTCCTTCACATCTGCTAATCACATTCGATTACCAAATCAAGTTCCTGTCGAGCATTTAAAGGAGACCTGCATAAAAGTCAAGTGCTTTATTTGAAGGACTCATGTGTTCAACAATATTGCAGAATACTGTTTTTGTATGAAGGAAAAGTGGTATGGCAAGGTCCAACTGCTGAGTTTGATACATCTACAAATGCGATTGTGCGGCAGGTAATAATTGTAGACTCGCCACTTGAACATTTTCTGCAGTTCATACTTCTGCTTGTGTGGAAAATGCGTTGTGTGGAAAACATAGGAAAACCTAAGTTACAATTCCTAACTTTAATTTTTGAGTGGTTTGTACTTGATCGAGGCTTTGTGAGCTATTGCTGAACCTTATTTTTCTCTCAATGCGTGGTTATGTAATTGACTGCTTGCGATTTGGTTGCTTGTGCAGTTCGCAGATGGAAGCTTACTTGGACCAATTCGGTACTAAAGTTCAGACTACTTATTGTCAGGGATGATAAATCGAATTACAATTTACATATTATTGGTTTAGCAGTTTTGAAATGCTTCCCAGATTTGGGCAATGATTGTTAATTTGATTCAAAGCTTCAAACAGCGGATTTGAGGGACTGATTTGTAATTAACTTATTTTAGTCATTATTGAGGATTCTCTAACTTCGCTCATCTTGATCTTCTTCCTAAGCATATACACTTGCACCTTCTCATGTACAGCCTCATCCAAGCATATGCCATGTATTGGTGAAGTACCTCACAATTGCGTCTCTTCCACTATCAAATCTCCACATTTACTCTTCCTCCTTCGCTGCTGGTGGGTAATTCTCTTATAAAACCAGGGCTTTGTGTCTTCGCTTTGCTAGTGACAATCAATTGAAGGTATTCGAATGTTAAAATTTCAAAATCACAAATTCTTAGAATGCTGAGAACGTGCAAATTGTGACGGTTTTGAAACTAATATTTTGTTACTTTATATTTTGTAAACTTATAAATTTAAGAGTTAGCTTGGGCAATTCAATACTTTTGGATGGGAAATTGTGCAATTAATGCTTGGACCCTTCCTTGACTATTCTATTTCCCTTCAATTGAGCAAATTTTGACAAAGTTGGTTACTTTCCTAAACACTCTTTTCACTTCTACAATCAACAATTCATTGAAATAAATGATGGTGTATATTTTGCTTTTACATAGTAGCATACTTGTGATTGGTTAGAATTTAGCAATGCTTGGGCCACCCATTAGGTACTCTTAGCCATCAAAGTTGAAATTTCTTCCCAAAATTATTTTTTCACCTACAATTGGTACACTATCACAATAAGTGATGAAAAATCTTATAGCTCTTGCAAACTAGAAGACTTGAAATTGGTTGGAAGTTAATATAGTGTGTTGCATGGGTGGTGTAAATAAGATATGCACCCTTAAAAAAGTTTTCCGGTATAACCATTTTGTTGTGACAACAGTTTGTCACATTGATAGAGATGCAATTATATGAGTGCTTTGGTTGTTGTTGCTACTATATTTGCAAATTCATTAAAGCTATGAGAGTGAACAAACCACTTTGTATAAGGGCCTACTTGTTAGTCCTATATCAAAACCACCTAATGCAACCAATGGGATTGCTTAAATTCTTAAATTAGGCCATCACTTGGGCCCAAGTCTTTGATAGTGAAGTTTACCAAAGGTTTGATTGGATGATATAGTAGCTCATGTTGCAAGCATATGGCATTTCTTCTGGCAACAAAAATTGAACCTAAGTGGAAAAAATTGAGTCATCGTAATCCTTAACTCAATTCTAGAATTAGGTTATGATTTGGGAACCTACCAAATTAACAATACCTAAAAATTGTCTAAATTAGCATTCAAGTAGGGTTCCCATTATGGTTTTGTTGAATATTTTTGGAAAACAAGAAGAGAATTGAAGATTCTATTTGCATGCATTTCAAGGCAACATGATAGTACAACACTATGAATTTTCAAAGTGCCCGAAATGGTTGTATCTAAAATTGACCCTAGGCCCTCACATTCTAAAGTCCTACATTTTATATGAAAACTAAAGGTAGGAGTTTTTTAATGTAGTTAGGCTCTAAAATTGCCCACCTCTTCAAATGTACAAATAGTGTATATTTGAGGAGGTGGGCAATTTTAGAGCCCTATGCCATTTCAACTTCAAAAATTCATAACTAATTTCAAAAAGCTTAAAAAAACATGAAACAAATTGGATTAGATGTCAATTCCATTTGTCTTTCAAGGAAAATTTACTGAAAAATATTTCAAGAAGTTTCACCTCCCCAAATTTAGTTTCAGAATTTAAATGGGCTCTTTAAGGACCTCCTCCTTTAGAGGAAATTGTTTACATTGTTTGTACATGGGTTTTTTTCATCTTTATAGGGATGTACTAACAATGTACATTTCAGGAGGGTGGGCGATCTTAGAGCCCTATGCCATTTCGACTTCAAAAATTCATAACTAATTCCACAAAGCTCCAAAAATTATGAAACTACTTGGATTAGATGTCAATTCTACTTGTCTTTCAAGGAAAATTTACTGAAAAATATTTCAAGAAGTTTCACCTCCCCAAAATTCAGTTTCAGCTCTTACATGGTTGCTTTATGGACCTCCTACCGTAATATAAAGTGGGTCCAATGCTCTAGCATTTCATCAATTTTGTTGCAGCAATGAATGCAAAACAGATTGGAAGTAAGAAATATTTTTTTAAAACAGCTGAAATTTGTAAAAGAAAAACGAATCTTGCTAGTTTTACACATCTGTCGAATCACATTTGTCAACTTCACAAAAGTGTTCAGCAAGTTTTGTTGATCCTTGAGTCTTCGCCAGTTGCTCTTAGGGCCGGTTTATACTTGGGGCTGGATTGAAGGCTGGCCAGAACTCTCCAAGTTTGAACCAATAGGGTCCCTCAATTTCTCCAAATCCCGCCCCAAGGGAGCAATTGGGATGAGGTTTTGGGTGGCCCGAACTCCCGTCTTAGGCCGTATTGGGGCCAAATTGGGCTCCTCCATTGGATCATGCAAATCTATACCATTGATTTTTAGAAATTGATTTTTACTTTTATATTCTTCTTATGAACTCCTTCATTGTGCTTCTTGCGTGACTACCTGACTCCATGTCTGCTTATTTCGGGCCTTGCTTGTGTGGCCTTGAGGTTATTTCATACCTTGAATTAAATTCAATAAAATACCAAACGTTTCTTGATTCTTGATAAGGATTCATAATGAATTTAATTTTTGTTTAGGCTGGTAATTTTTTAATAAATTACATTAATTATCAAGCATTTCTGAATTTGGTGCTTTGGTAATTTGATAATTAGCCCACCAAACCTTTCTTGATACTGTGATTAATTTAAGAAAGTCGTGATTAAAAATGGCTTGGTGGGCTTACTGATTACCTTTCTTGATAATATATTAAAATATTAAATTAACTTCAAATAGTTAAATAAAAAAGGATTTTACATCATTTAACTATTTGAAATAAAATTTAATTGCCTATTTGTAAGAAGTTACCATTACTAAATTGTTCATAATTTTCTATTTTATTGTTGGCTTTTGAAAGAAAGTTCATGCACACCAAAGAATGTGACATTTAAATACTGTATTATATTTGTATGTTCCAAAATAGTTTTTCCAAAGTAAGGTAGTCTGCTCTTTAAGCAACCATTGAAGATTTGATTGCCTTTTTAGGGAAGTTGGACTCTTTCAAAAAAAAAATCAATAGATTGTAGTAGGAATAAAATTGAATTTGGCATCTAATGCAAGTCATTTCATATTTTTTGGACCTTTGTGTAAGAAGTTACTAAATTTTGAAGTTAAAACGCAATGGTCACTAAAAGTGATCACCTCCTTCAATGTACATTCCTAGTACATTGAAGAAAGCAAAATGTACCTTTGTGTCATTATCAACTCTAGAGCAAACCACATTATGCATTTATTGATTTATATTATGCTTTTGAGTAGTTACCATGTTGCAAAATCAGGAAAATAGAGAATGTGACTTGATGAATATTCAATAAACAAATAATCTACAAATGTATATAAAAATGAAGTTTGTTTTCATTTAAGTATGATTTTAAAAAATAAAAAGAATAAGAAAAAATAGGAAGAAAAAGGAGAAAGTTCCAAAAAATAATATAAAAAACTTTTTTTTAAAATACAAAAAGTAGAAAGAGAATGGAAAAGGTTCAAATAAAGTAGAAAAATATTTTCTTCAAATAGAAAAATAGGAAGAGAAATGAAAAGTTTTAAAAAAAGAAAAAAACTCTCTTCCATTTTTTTCATCTTTGAAATAGGATAAATAGGAATAGAAAGGAAAAGGTTACAAGAAAATAAAAAAAACTCTCTCTTCTATTTTTGGATTAGAATAAATAGGGAAAAGAGGTAAGAGAAAAAAAGAAAAAAAATTGTTTGAAAGGAAGACAAAGGAAAAGATGCATATTTTCACATTTTTTTAATCGAGCAATAAGAAAATCCAAGAACACATGAATCAGAAATTGGGCCCAGAATCCGGCCAAAGGGCTTTACATTAACAGGGGCCGGATGGAAAAACTAGGGCCTGATTGAGGGCCGGATTGAAGGCGAATCCGGCCGGCCTTCCATCCGGCCCCAGGCCTAATGTAAACCGGGCCTTAATCAGGCCCGGTTTACATTAACGATGATCCGGTCCTCCTTATATTACGCAGGAATGGTTGCAATGGTCCTTGGTGATGAGAATTTCGCTTCGTATGCCGAAACTTTGGGAAGGCGGCGTCAACTTGCCATTGAGGATTTGGTAGGTTGTGCACTCCTTAGCTTAGTGGTGAGAATCAATCGAGCTTCGAATTATAAGCTAACAAACGTGTCTGCAAATCCGTGTTGTTGCTAGTGTGGTTTAAGCCAGGAGTGAAGATTTTGGGTTTAGGGTTTGATCTTGTTCCCACGGTCACCTCAACTTCACAAAATGGGTGCATGTAGAAACGACCTCTCATTTGAGAACTGGAGCGGTTTAGATCAGTCTGAAATATCAGATTAATATCTTGTTTAGATTTAGAGCTTTGAGGTTTAATTGGTAAACCTCGTACGGAATTTCAGCAACTTGAACGGGCATGTTACGGAGCACTAAAATTCGCCAAACATAACGAATATGAGATGGACTCTTTGAGCTTGAACCAGACTGAGTAGTACGATTAGATTTTCTATTAGCTTTGTACTATGGGTTATTTGAATCTGTGTATTAGGTCTGGCTATAAAGTTTATAAATGAGGTGTTGTAATGTTGAGGAATCTGGAGGTGGTTTGAATTAGGGTTGCGTAATAGTACTCAATGTCAGCTTGCAGGGTGATTATTGTGTATTACTCTAGCACTTAGATTGGTTCGATTAGTTGATTGATTTCATGGCCAGTATTTATGCTGTTTTGGGAAGCGTCTCTGACACAAAGGGCTTGCTTGCTGTTTGCAGAAGTTATCCAATTTGACTTGAGGACATCGTGACAGAGCATTGTGTTGATCCTGGTGTCGAGCAGTGTTATGCCTTGAAGGCAGGGAACAGCGCAGGGTCCAAATTCAAGAGAGTGCAGTCTTTCACTGCGGTCTTGCTGTTCCCGAATTAGCTGGTAAGTACCGATCGCTAGTTCTGTTGCACTATATCCTTTCCAGCATCGGGAATCTAGGGTTGTCATATCTATCAAAATGCCAAGATTGTGACAAATCAAGTACTCTCAAAACTAACACTCGTAGACTCTGAGGTTTCAAATGGGCGACTGAAAGAGTTCCACTTTCATGAATTTTTTCTATTTTCATAAATATGATGATTAGGTTTCTGAGTTTGCTTGGTGAAAAAAGTATCAAATTTAAAGAGGTTAAGTACTGACCATTTTAGTATATTTGTACATTAGATCTTTGGATTTGAGAGCCAAATCTAATGAGATCATTTATCACTAGACATGTGTGAATTTCACATGCAATTTCTAGTGGGAGGTTGTAGCCCACTAAGAGTGACAAAGACAATCCCATCTCCATTCAAAGAGGAGTGCACAGAGACAATTATCCAAGTCATGCTTACACCACTTGAAGGCCAAGTGAGTTTATGAATAGATGAGTTGTTGGTACCTGGGGTGAGTATAAGTGACGGGATCAGGTCCTTGAAGGTTTTATATCTTCCACTATAATCACAAGATCTTACCCTTGGTTCTGTCATTCTAGCAGGATGTCTAAGAGAGTTGACGAATTCAATGGCGCTGGATCCGGGAGATTTTGAGGCTCAAGTTTCGAATTCGCTGAGCTTGGCTTCTCCAGATATCAAAGAGGAGAAACAATGGGCTGCTGCTCTGAACTCACGAGATTGTAATCGTCTGATGGCGCTTTTGCACCAGCACCCACGTCTATGGCTGAAAACAGCTCCTGAAGATCGCAATGTGTTGCATGTGGCTGTCAGGCAAGGCTGTCTAGAATTAGTGAAGCAGGTACTCCTTGGTCCACCTATGGCAAACGGCAACCGACAAGAGTTTCAGAAGAATTTAAAGAAGCTTCTTTATGCAAAAGATGGCAAGTGCAGGGCAGACGCGCTCAAGCTCTCAGCCATTGTGGGAAACGAGGAGGTTATACAAGTCCTGAACTCTGCATGCAAACCGGGGTCCCTGAATGGATCATCAGGATCCATACCATACGACATAGATTCATCAGATGCTTCACATCACATTGACATGAAATCAACTGACTTAGACTCTTCTCTTGAAGTCGTGATTATTGACTTCTTGAAAGAGCTGCCAAGCAGTAAGTTACACGAATCGTTGCAGAAACAGATGAAAAAGGATGTGGACTACAACTTCGCGGAGCAGCGGAAGGGGTTGATTTTCAACTTTGCTTGCAAAAAAGCTCACTCCAACATTGTTTTTTTAAGGAGTGTGGCTTCGAAGGCCAGGGAGAAACCAATTCTGTTGCAAAAGCTGTTCACCCAAATGGATGCGCAAGGAAGAACCCCTTTGCATGTGGCAGTCGATCACTGCAATGGCGTCGAGCTCAAGGGCATACAAGAGCTCTTGGATTTGATGCCTGATGAATGTGTAAATGGGCGTGATGGTGCTGGAAGGACTCCGTTACTGCGAGCTATTGCAAATGGAATGAGCATAGAAGCAAGCAAGGTGGTGAAAGTGCTTGCAGATGACATTCGAACTGATTTGAATGCGGAATGGCCGGGAGGATCAGGAGCCACTGCGCTTCATTTGGCTGCGCTGCACGGGCATGGGCCTTCAGCCAGATTTGTATTGGAGGCCCACAGAGACAATCCCATGGAACGTGCGGACGTGGAGAAGCTAATGAGTAGGCGCATCAAGGTGTTCAAGCTTCAGTGGTATTTGACGTGGACTCCTCTGGAGCTTGCTGCTGTCATGGGACGCCATTCTGTGTTGGTGAATATTTTGCAAGCGTGCGGAGAGGTATGCCCACATTCCAAATGGATCAGAATTCTTCTGCGCAGAATTTGTCACTAGTAGGACAATCGTTGCAGAATTTGCAACAACACTCCGTTGCATAAGAAAATACCATCTCTTCTTTAAGTTTTGCTAGAACTGTATTTAAAACTCATTGATTCTTCCAAACTTTCAATGATGAGAACGTGACAGTGGGTCGTGACATGTGACAATGTGCACTTAATATAATAGATGCGTGATAAAATGGCATGTTTCAGAGTGCCAAATTTTAACGTTTATGTACCCGTTGCTATGATAATTAGGTCCTTTAAGTGTCCAAAGCTCTAATACTTAGGACTGGTGTGGATCTGAGGTTTTAGTCGGATGGTTGAATTGCAACCAACTTTATTGACATCCGCTATTTTAACGAATATAAGGTCAAGCATAGATGGGGTTTTGATGATTTTTTATTACAGATACAAGCCAATAACCTACCTGCATGGTCGATAATTGTTCAAATGGTATGTTTTAGAGCGTCGGAATTGTGATATTTAGGCGCACAAAGCTCTAAAACTAGGAGTCTCATATACAGATCTGAGAGTTTAGTAAATGGGCCGCTGAATAGTGCCAAGTTCTTGAAATTTCGCCACTTTGACAAATACGGCGATCGTCATCAGGTCTATCATAGCTTCAGCATTATAGAGAGACTTTTCCATTGGCCTCTTAGTAATATATTACCGTCTGACAAATAATTCTCAATTTTTAGTGATTTTAGTGATATTTTGCATATTATCACGTGTACGCATGTGTTCTTGAATGGGAAGATGGTCAACTCTTTTTTGCTGATGACCGTACTGACGTTGTCCATTGTAATGGAAACAGCGTCGCAAAGCAATTTGTGACCAACGATGTTTGCATTTAGCCGCTGCAGCTGGGGATCCTCAAAGCATCCAAGCCCTCCTTCTGAACCGATCGGACGATTTACAAAACTTTGAGACCAATCACAACTTCGGAGGCTACTCATGTCTACATTTCGCAGTCTATGCATCTCTACCCCATCAGCCTTCCTATGGTGGCAAGCCCGCAAGTGTGAAAGCTATTGATGAAGCATTTGATCGGTTCCTAGCTTTTTCAGATTTCGCAAGCATATACTGGTTGCAGCAAGAATTGACAAGGGCAGCAATCAAAGGCCCTCAGAAAGTTGGAATGCCCGTCCCTGGCTATGGGGGCAAGAAAACATGCACCAATTTGCTGTTGCAAGCAGGTGTTGACATTTGGCCGAGCGGAAACTTTCTGAAAGCGGCCTCTGGCTCTATTGCCAAAGACTTTCTGGAACCTGAAGAGGATTCAACAGAAGATGGCCAGGATTTTCATCACAGTACAACTGTAACCCGCATTCCTCCTATGCCTGATCCTGGAATTGATGCATCTGATGATGCTCGAATATGGTGGTTTGAATTGGTTGCCAAGGAAACACTTGAAGCGAAAAACAGCTTCAATGCAGCTGGAAATGCGACTGCTGTTGTTGCAACTTTAGTTGCAACTGCTTCGTTCATTGGGCCATTAACTCCACCTCTTGGCTATGGATCGGATGCCTCAAGTATCTGGACATTGGATCACATACAAATGGTGAGTCTGCCTGTTCGAGTCTTCATGGCAAGCAATAGTTTATCATTCTACCTTGCTATTGCATCCATTATGCTGGCAATCATGCCCTCTCTTCCTATGCCTCAAGAAGGTTTAAGGGAAGAACTTCGCCGCAGTCAAAGAACTGTGGCACTGGCCATTAGTGTGTTGCTTTTATCTATTTTGGGTTTGTTGGTTTCGTTTACTTCGTGCTTGATTGCGGTATTGCCAAAGCATCATTATTGGAGTTTTAGATTTTATCCGGCATTTGTAGGATGTATTATTTGTAGTGTAGTCATTTTTCTTTTTTTCTTGCGTTTGTTGAGACTAGTATTCAATAGGAGTGCAAGGATAAAGAATTTTTATCATTTATTTGGAAAACTATAAATTAGACCTTAATGTTCTAAAATGATTTGTTATAAGTGATGAAACAATTTGCAGTCAATGAAATACAATCATTGATGAGTTGTGCATATCTTTTCTAAAGTACAAAAAAAATCTTCATTTGGAGAGATTGAGTTGTTATCATGATATTAATATAGTTTGCATGAATAAACAGTCCAATAATATATTTCAATACAATAGTTATAGTTTGGATATAGTTGCAATGCAATTAGTAGCTAGTTATGTATTGCTTTATAGATCTTGAGAAGGTTTATAGACAAATTGACAATGTTATCCTTTGTACTTGTATAATTTAGTGAACTTGGGGAACGAATAATCTTTGACCCTACTTGAACTTGTGATTCAAATCATGAATTCAAATCACATTGACCAAATCATGCATTATTGTTTGATAAAAAATTGTTTTATTATGAATCTACTTTATATTTACAAAAAATAAAGAAATAACACACCAAATAAACAAACTCAACTTCAAAGTAACCACATTAAATGCAAGGAATTTCTCAACAAAATCTATATTCAACAAGATATTGAGGATCAAGTTTGTATAATAGCTCAAACCATTCTAAGACCCAAAATTCTTTCTAATGGCCATTAGTTTTTTTGTCATAGATGTTTATATAGTTGTCATAGCTATATTGACTAAACAATCCAAACACTTGCATCAACCTAAGATTGCCTAAACATTCTTGTTGGGGTCTTTTCATCCTTATGAAAATCACATTATTTTGAGTATAGGGCAATGCTTTTTAAAGTGGGCATTCAATTAGGGAAAGCATGCCTCTTTTGAAATATACAAAAAATTATCAATAGAAATGTACTTTAAATGAATAGTCCATACTTTCCAATTGTGCTAAAAAAACTTGAATCAAACTAGTTTTGCTTTGGAATCCATCCTCAAATGAATTATTTGGAGAATTTTTGATAAATCTTATTTTATATTTTTAAATTGTTAAATTTGTGCAATTGTTTTGTCTTGATTTGTGTAGTTGTTCCCAAATAAACCAACAAAGCATGTAATTTCTACTATCCATTATTAGGGGGGCCACAATTGGTTCACCCCTTTCTTGATTGTTTGCTACACTAAACAAATTCAAATATAAAATGTGCATGTCGAACTACTAAGAGAAGTTCGTCGAGTTCAATGAGGATTCTTTGAAATGGCTAATTATATGATCTTTATACTTGCTTTTGGTCATTGCATGTTACCAATGCAACTATCCATTTCACTTGAAATTGTCCAACTCTTGTGGCATTTATTTTACATGGGCCTTTTGGGGATAAGTTTACTTGTTGATTCACAAATCTATTTTTACTTTTTGAAATCTAGAGCAACTTCTTCAAATGTTGTAATGTGTACTTTGTCTTGGATGATTAAAATTAGTTCTCATTCTATCACACACAACACTTGCTAATTGGATGACAAAAGATTGTACATTAGTATCCCACTTCAAGTGCAACAAACTTGTTTACTATCATGACTCTTACTATTTTGTTCATTGCATGGAAATTTGTGGCCATGAAACTAAATGGGTCAAGACAACATTAGTTGCAGTTTTCTCTTCTATACACAATCATGACATGAGATCCTATGAGAGCCTAATATCAATTTTTGGTATATCCTTAGACAATCTTTTGTTCAATATCATGTCATATTCATACAATACCTACATTTTGTAGATCAAAATACATTCATAATATTCTATACCAATGGAGCATAGATCCCCAAATCACTATTGAAGCACCTAAAAATATATTCTCAAAGAAAAATGATGCTTATTTTGAATCAAGGAAGTGTAGCCACCTCATCCTTTTGAAAACACATTCTCTTAGAGACCTAACTTTTTCTTAAGGTTATGAAGGAGGCTCTTGACTTGGTTTAAAAATGTTGTGTTGAAACCCAAGAAAACAATTGATGATTAATAATAATAACTATATTCAAGTTGCTATAATCAACAATTATAGGTGCATTGACCTTGGTAAACTAAATTTCAATGGAATTGAAATTACAAGACTTCACACGTAGTTTGTGTGTGTGTGTGTGTGTGTAATTTATTACTACGAAGCTACAAAATATTTTTTCAGGAAAAATTTGGCAATAGATTTGGCAATAGATTTTCTTATTTTCAATGGATGAAAATATGAAATCGTTGGATTGCAAAATCTAGGGACAATATCACTCTATCATAAATGAATTTGCACATTCATATGTGTGAATGTGTATTTATCCACATTGAATATATATTTCACCCTTGTCTATCAATGTAAATTGTTTCCCACTTAGCATTGGATATCTCTTTTTGTGTTGACCAAAAATAATGGAAAAAAACACATTGCTCTAGAAGTTTTTCCAAGCCCCATGTGAATGACACCCAAATGCAATTTCTCAAACTTTCTCAAACAATTCCTAGTAACACATTATCAGCAAGCTAATAATTTGGGCCACAATCAAATGATGGTGATGTAAGTGCCATGTTGCAATCACAACAACATGCTAATGAGCTTTCAAATTATTCCACAAGACACAACATAAGAAAAAGAAGAACTCCAACCTAATTTTGAGGCTAGTGTAAATTAAGAGTCTTTTCATTTTGGGTCCCACTTAGAAAATAATTTGAATATCGATAGTTACATTAGGACTATATACCTTCATTAGAAGGAAAACTCTATACTACCTAACATATAGACCTTACAAAAATTCATTTTGAAGGAATTTAGAGATTGTGAGTAGATATTTGTATACATTTTGTAGGATTTAAATGGGTAAATTTTAGTGAAAAGGTTAACATTTTATAACAAATATGAAATTTTTAGGGGGAGTCTATAAATGTAGGTAGAAGTTGTTTCATTAGAAGAAATCCAGCTACATTGGAAGACCTTTTCAAGCTTGTTTCCTATACTGGGAACTAGCCAATGTTGGCTAGAATTAAAAACGATGAAAAAAATGAGAAATTTATTAAAAAAATAAAAAATAAAAAATCTTTCTAAATTTTTATTTGACGTGGTCATCGCTTGGCCACATCAACCTACTACTATGGCTGAGTTCCTAAAGTCCGAGAACTCGGGAGAACTCGCAGACTTTTAGGCTAGTTGAATTTCTTCTAAGGATTCTCAATTTCTCTCTTATAAATGAGTATGTACGTTGAATATTTTATTGCAATGTTATTATACTATTTGGATGACAACATTTGATACTTGAAATCTTGGGATGCAAATGGCTTGGGTATCGTGAAGATCCACTATGGTGAATACATGAAGGATATTGGAGGGAACACAGATGAACATAATAGTCACACCATTTGCAACTTCTTCACCAACTTTGGAAAGCACCGTTTGCACACAAATGCTCACATATGCCTACATCAAAGGATTCCATACATTGACCATCCTCAGTTGGTTGCCCCTGGAGGTAAAATACGGTCATTCTAACTTAGGCAAATCACATGGTGCAAGAAGATACTAACATCATGGTTCAAGTGAATGAAGATGCACTGTCCAAGAAGGATTCCTGTTCAGATTTTATTGGTTCAAGGTGTGAAGCTTAAGTTGTGGCTAGTGACTTCTTTCAATTATGCCCACCTGAACAATTTAAACCTTAAAGCAAACTTGAGGCAAATCACTTGCAACACTTAAAGTACACAAGAGTAGTTGCAGGGTACCAAAAGTTGTCAAAATTCCACTCATCCATGGCATCCATGAGTGGCCGTGGAGACCAGCTAAGTCCATACACTACTACGAATTCCATCACTTTTCATTTATTTTCATAGCTGTAAAGCATGGGGGGAGTGAAAAGAGTCACAAAGTACTAAACGTGGGGTCGACTGAGATACTAATATTAGATCATTTTTAGTGAGAAGCAACATAGGTCTAGAGCCTTGGAGTGAAAAATGACAGGGTTCGCTCTAGTGATAGGAATTATTCACAACCAACCATAGATCCATAGGTGGTTCTAGTAGTCTAATGAAGAAGAAGGTGTAGGTCAATTAGGGTTGTCTTCCTTGAATTCATAGTTTTTTCTTCTCTTCTAAGATTGTTGGTTAACAAAGTTTTATGCATTCATTAGAGTGAGGCATCTAAAATTTGTGTATGAAATCAATAGTTTTCATATTCTTTTATACAACTTCATTATGTCTTTGGATACAATGTGCTTGAATGAGTGGTTTAGTACATCACTACCTCATGTTAGTACATGTATCCATGTTTTTATTTGATTTAGATTGTAAAGTAAGGATATAGTTCTTGGATATTTAGTTAGCCAAAATGATGTTTTCATGCCAGACCCATACATTGGCCATATTTGATTTTGCAAAGGTGTGTAATTTGAGCATTGGATATATTTTTGTTGTCTTAGAATTTGTTGGATAATAAGTTGTTAATGTTTCTATTTTTTGTCCATTTATTTATGCTATCATGGTAAATTGAAATGTGAGTGTTGTATTTTCTTAGCTTATTTTCCTTTAAAGGTATGCTTTGAATGGAGTACTTTCTGTTGAGGGTCAATCATCTCAAAGTAAATAATATGGCATGGAGTGTGTGCCTTTGTAGTTGGCTTCAAGTAGTTTGCATTATTTTTTATTTCCAACCATTGCAATTTTGTCTACTATAATTTCATTACCTTGTATATTGAAGTATGCTATGTATAATTAGAGTACTTGTGTGGTGTTTTAACATTTGTACAATTGATGTTAGTGTGCTTTATTAGGGTAATGAATTTGTGAGGTACTTTTATTCATGTGATTGATGATAAAGTAGATGGGTACAACAAAATGGGTGTTTTATGACTGCAATGAGTGGTAAAATCTCAAAATATGATTCACATAGAAAACACTATAGATGACGCGCAATATAATTAGGTATAGTCATTACCGACTAGTCAAATTTTCATGAGTCATATTTGTAATCATATGTGTTGAGGGTATAATTATACATATAATGCCTACATGGCATATACGTTGACTATCCTTGGAGGCTTGACTTTTTCTTGAGCTGCCTAGGCAAATGAAAAAAAGCCTACATAGCATATGACTCCATGTAGTCATATTTTAAGTTGATGTTGAATATGACTATGGTAAGTTATATTTTGGTTGATGTGGCATATTACTTTTTGTAGTCATATTTTGGACTGATATGGGATATGACTTCTATGAGTCATATTTTTTGTTAATGTAGAAAATAACTCTCGTGAGTCATATTTTTTGTTGATGTAAAAAATGACTCTCATGAGTCATATTCTCTACATGTTGATGTGAAAATGACTCTAGTGGGTCATATTTTTTGTTGATGTCGAATATGACCTTCACGAGTTATACTTTGGGTTGATGTGAAAAATGACTTTTGTGAGTCATATTTTTTGTCGATGTGAAAAATGACTCTCATGAGTCATATTCTTTACATGTTGATGTAAAAATGACTCTAGTGAGTCATATTTTTTTTAATGTGGAATATGACCTTCATGAGTCATATTTTTTATTGATGTGAAATATGACTAATGTAAATCATATTTTGGTTTATGTAGTAGTTCACATGAAATGTTACTTGTAATTTTATGATTGAATGTAGTCATAATTTTAAAAGTATAGAGGGGTGATTGCAAGAAACACCTGTCCTATTTGTTGCGTTTTGCTGATTTTTTTGGGAGTACTTTAAAATTAGAAAATCAATTTTTTTAAAATAAAAAAAATAGGATTAATGTATATACCTTTTGGATGAAGGTACCCATGGAAGGAATTGCATAGAAAAATTCTCTAAGTAGGAGAACTAGAAAAGTGCTCAATCTCAAGAAAATACATACCTTGATGCTTTAATTAAGGAAAAATAGTAAAAATAAATAAATACACAAAATAAAAAGTGTCCATTTGCAACAACCCTATGGAGATGGTCATTCACCAAAAAACCCACCAAAACAATATTTTATATGTTAGAAAATGCAAGCAAAAAGAAGCTCATTTTATAGACTTCCACACCACAAAAAATTAACTATTTTTAAAATTCTTTTCCTAGAAAACTACAAGTCTACTAGAAGATCGTCTCATCCAAATTTCAGCTCAAAATATATTTTGGGGGATTCTAAATAGTACTAGAAACCTCCAAATTGGCAATTGTGACATTGAATCGGGGTCTATTTTTGGATAGTAAATTATTTTTGGAAATTATGAAAAAATTATGGAAGGTATATGATAGTCATGAGTACCTTCCCTACAAATCTTGAGTCATTTGGAGCCAAAACACAAAAGTTATAGGCAAAAAGCTAATCAGCACACACCATGTGATACAAAATAGGATAGGTGTTTCTTGCAATCACCCAAAGTCACATTATTGGCATGATTGTGAACATTATATAACTACAATGAGTCATATTTTGGCTTTGATATATTACAAAATATGACTCAAATAAGTGATATACTAATATTTGTAATTGGGGTGACTGGAGGTTTATAGAAACTTTTGTCATAAACTATAATTACATTTTTCATACATTCTAAATTGATGTGAGGCATTGCAATCATGCATCAACATGATTTAGCAGCAAAATAAATGACTCCATCCAATAAAAATTAAGTATATATGATTTTTGAGATGTGTAAAAGATAGTTATATTGAAGGGAGAAAATGCAAGAAAAAAATGTGACTCTTTTCAATGACATTTATTAGTCACTAACACAAAACATATTACAATAACATTCTGTAAATGTATATTCATACACGCTCTAGGACATGTATTCCTTACAAAAATGTGAAGAAGTTGCTTCTCTAATGTTGTAAGTAGCCTCCAATAACTTCATTCCAACTTTAAGTGCCTACATGTACAATTAAAGAGATTAATTTTTCGTGAATGTACAATATCGCTCAACCTTCAATAGGAAATATGAAGCACAAGTTTAAAGTAAGAAAAATCCATAACTACTATATCTCTAGAAATCGCAAATAAATAAGAAGAAAGAACAACAATAGTGATAAAGGAAATAAGAACTAGAAGGCGACAAGTGCTAAGAGGTAATAAGAAGTAAGAAAAAGTAAGATGCAACAAAGAACAAGAGACACAACTTCAGATGCAATAAAAAACAACAAATAACAAGAAAAAGTAAAAACTAAGATGCATCAAGAAGCAACAAGAAATACAATTTAAGATGCAATAAATAACAAGAAAAAGAAAAAGAAAAAAGAAAAAAGAATTAAGATGCAACAAGAAGCAACAAAAAAATACAATTTAAGATGCAATAAAATACAACAAATAACAAGAAAAAGCAAGAATTAAAAAGAAATAAGAGACACAAGTTAAAATGCATCAAGAAGAAATTAAAAGCAAGAATTAAGAAGAAACAAGAAACAAGAACTAGGAAGCAAGAATTAAGACATAACAAGAAGAAACTATAAGCAAGGAGCAAAAACTAAGAAGCAAGAATTAAAAAATAACAAGAAGAAACTATAAGCAAGGACCAAAAACTAAGAAGCAAGAATCAAAAAATAACAAAAAAAGACTACAAACAAGAATCACGAACTAAAAAGTAACAAAAAGTAAGAACTAGGAAGCAAAAATTTAGAGGTAACAAGAAGAAACTAGAAGTAAGGTATAAGAATAAAGAAGAAACAAAAAGTAAGAACTAGGAAGCAAAAATAAACAAGAGCTAGAAAACAATAAGAAACAAAATGTAAGAGGCAACAAAATACAAAGAAGAAAAAGAAATGGTAGCTAGGGTTTTAAAACCCTAAATCAATGGCAGCTACATACAAGTGGCAACTAGGGTTTTGAAACCCTAGTCATGCACATGACTTGCTCTAGTCATGTAACTAGATGTAATCATGCAAGTCACTAAATATAACTATACTAAGCAACTAAGCTATTTTAACAACAAAATTTACTACAAAGTGGATGTATGTTGCAATAAAAATTTTACAAAATGTCTAAAGGGAGCTTGCAAGGCCTTAAGCACCTATAGTTATGGCAAAAAAAAGACAACCAAGCAAATGCTCTACATCAATCAAAATATCTACCTCCATGCATTAAGTATATAAGAGCAAAAGTATTTGATAGAGGCACTATTTAAAAGCATCTTTGAATTTGAAAAAAGGATCATATTTTTATAGTCTATATCCTTGTAAGAACATTCAAACAACCATGTTTTAATTGCAATACAAGCATGTGTATCACGGTGAGCCTCAATCTTCATATGAATAATTTTGTGACTTCTAAACGGCCTTATAAAGACCCTCTACAAATATGGCTTATAAAACATTGTAGAGAATTTTTCTAAAAAAGAGACAAACTTCAATACATGATATATGTGAGTGTTTTATCTATATCCTTGAGATAAAACAAACACAACTATGTTTTTTGTTGTTCGGCTTCATATCCTAAGTTAGATACTTAAGTATTGTTCAATGGGCATTCTAAGCAATGAACAAGTTTTTTCTAATGATAAACTGTAAGTGGTTCATATTTAAACTAAAACACACACAAACTATAACACTTAAAGGTTTTTGATGGTTTTGGCCAATTTAGGCCAAAACTCTAGACCTCCAAATCCAAGTTGAGAAATTAAAAAATTTGTTAGCTAAAGTTGTAGAACGTTGCATGCCTATTCTAAAATCATAAAGATATTTATAATGGAATGTTTTTAGCAAAAAAATATAGATAGATGAAGGTTTGTCTATAATTCATCCTTCAAGATTTCATCCAACATTTTTTTTAGCCTATAATTCTAAATTCAATCATACTTTCAAAATCGGATTCTAAATGTCACTAAATTTCAAGTTTCCTTTTTGATTTGAATTGGATGAACTTTGATATCTTTTATCCAAAACTAATGCCATAGATTATACAATTTCATTGTACTCTATCTTCCATAATTTTTATCTATTTTTTGATGTGTGATATGTTACTGGAATCCTCTACAATTTAACTAAGTAATCTTGAATTCAAAATTGGATTTAATAAATTCTTAGAGGTTTGACTTAAACCTCTAATTTGTAGAGCAACTATAGTTTCTACAAGAAGAGAAAAAATGAAATGCCAAATTTAAGGACATGCTTTGGAATCTGTTTCCGGAACATCCCCATTTTCCAACATGTATATTGTAATTGTATGATGAGGTTTGCTTTAATCCATTTTTGTTTCATTTTTTGTGTTTTTGTATATAACTTAAATAATAACTTTTACAACAAGGGGTATAAATTAAATATATGATCTCATTCTTTTCTTTCAACCTATTTCTTTCTTCTTGCCCCTCTTGACTTTCTCCAAATTATTTTCAACAATTTTTTTTTCCTTCGTTTTTTGGGGTAGTTTAAAATTGCAATGTTTGACTTCTATTACTACTAATTGATTTTTAATTACTCTAGAAATCAAACAATTGTAATGACATCAACCTCATAAGTGCTAACTAAATATCTACTTAACCCCTCAACGCCCAGTCTAGATTGCAGTTGTCGAACATTGTCAAGGTCCCTTGTATTCAAAAGTAGTGTCATGGAAACATAGAGCATTGCAAGACATTTCACCATTGATTTTCATTCACAATCTTATCCTCTATTGATGGAGATAATTTTTGGCACATTCCAATGTTGAGAGCCTGAGATTATAATGATCGAGAGGGTCTCATTTGCTCAGCTTTGAGGACATTTTTGGGTAGGCTGTGCACTTTCAGCAGATGTGGTGAAATCAACAATGTTCATAACATCTCAAAAATTTGAGAAGTGGTGGTTTACTTACATTCGCATACCCATGTGAATTTTCAACACCATCATTGCTACGATGAAATATTGGAACTCAATGAACTTCACGGCATTTGTAGGCAAGAAGCTTGAGCCACCAGTTGCATGCAAAAGCACCATACTTGGAGACAGACAAGTCAAAGGTTTCTTTCGTTGTTCAAACGACCTGTCAAGAATGAACTACCTCCCACCTGCTACACCCAATTACATTCTAGAAACAAATCCTACAACAACCGTATCCGAGAGTATTGTAATCCGAATCCAGAGCACTCTAAACAATTCTTTGGTCTTGAATTGTTTTAGCAAGTATGTCTTGTGATTCAGGAGGTCGTGCTTGACTAGTTTCATTCTAAAATTTTCTGAATTCTTGATGATCTTCCACCACTATTGCAATTTCCAAAATTGCGAGGGGTGTTTCTTTTGCTCTTGGGGCGTTGAGGGATTAAGACTTTAAAACTTCATTTGATCAACTATATGTATTATAATCAACAATTTTTATTTAATACGTAGTCAAATCCCTATAACGGGGTCAAATTAGTCTCCTAACTGTGTCCAAAGCTTCAAGTAGCAGTTTAGAACCTACACTTCTTTTTCAAACACTTACAGACTCTCAACACAAATTGCACTCTTCACTTATTCTTGCTCCATGGCCACTCGGGTATGAATTTTTCTCACACTCTTCTTTCTTCTCTTTGGATCAGATTTTTTCAATCTTCAAGTAATTTTTCTAAACTTTATCACCTTCAATCTACAACACTAATTTAAATGCATTAAATTTCGCTTTGTATTAGCCATTACAATCAATTAGCATAATTAGTCAATCCTACAGCAAGTTCCAGTAGTGGGTCAAGGTAGGTCCGGTTTCTATCTTGAGTTCTCAACCTTAATCCCGCCTTGGTGCTTTAGTTTGTCTGTAGGCTTTTATTCCTCTCTAATTTTTCCTAAAAATACTCAAATAAAAATTCATTATCTCCTATTATTAATTTTTTTATTCCTCTCTACTCTTTTTCTAATTCTTATGAAACTTTTAAATATATTAATTGAAATATAAACATGTGCCATCCCAAATTATTTGGACATTAATTCTGTAAGACACATCATACAAAAGAAAAAAAAAATTATTTTAATAGGTATTAAACAAAGTCATGCCTTAATCCCAAGGAATGGCTTTTAGAGGCAAAATGTAAAAGTCCCATATGAAATTGCCTACTTTTTCCTTAGACTCCTTTCAAAGAATAAAAAATAACTACCAAAGAAACATATCTACAAAATATAATTGACTTAAAAATATGACTGCAAAATATGACTAAAGTGAAATTATGAATGGCAAATATGACTTAGCACTCTCCAAATATATTCCTTGTCCAAATTTTCTTCAAGCTACCCAAAAGAAAAAAAATGTGACTATCATAAAAATATGACTAGCAAATATGACTTAACACTCTCCAAATATATTCCCTACCCAAATTTCCTTCAAGTTGCCCAAAAGAAAAAAAATATGACTATCATAAAAATATGATTGCAAAATATGACTAAAGTGAAATTATAACTAGCGAATATGACTTAGCACTCTTCAAATACTTTGCCCAAATTTCCTTCAAGCTGCCCAAAAGAAAAAAAATGTGACTATCCTAAAAATATGACTGCAAAATATGATTAATAAATATGACTGTGTGTTCCCCAAATATGTTCCCTATAAAGCCCTATAAAGTATTTTGGCATTCCCAACGAACGTATACTGTATGCTCGCAACATACAAGGCCAAAACATCACTAGCAGTCATATTTGTAGTCATATTTTTCTTCAAAGAGTTGGTCTCCAAAAAGATGACTACCAGTAGTCACTAGTCATCCTCAGTCATATTTTCGTAGTCATAAAACACTCGTTTTCCTGTAGTGTGGAGTTAAGGTTATTTGTGAAGATATATGTATTAGTTCCCATGGTCTTTCTTATTGGAGCTTTAGTAAGATGGTGTACATGGTTGTGATTTCTACCCTAAGTATATTTTGGAGGTTGAATGGGTAGTCTTGCCGATACTTCTATTTTATTTTCAAGGTTGTATATATTGCATATAGTGTGATTTCTACTATCCAATTTCCAAACCTTGGAAGGATTCCTATGATGGATAAAAGGTGAGTCTGTATAATAGGAATATAATTTTATTCATTCAATTTTTGGGCACATATAGTAAAAACTAAAAAGACATATTTGAGATTTTTAGTTGGGTTGTATTGTAGTGGAAGGAAGAGTAGAGTTTTTTCATGTTTTAATTTTTTTAATTTTGAGTTGTTGTGGTGTGAAAGGGATAATTTATAAATAAGATTTTGGTATTTGGAGTTCTATAGTTCTACAATGTAAATTGGTGAATAATGTATTATTTCCTAGAAGATATGTTTTGTAGGATATGTAGAGTATATGTATTGCTAATAGCTTTTAAAGTTTTTTTTGTTTTATCACTAGAAGAAAATTGTATTGTAGTGACCAAAAGCTAGGTGACATTTTTGTTCACTACAACACAAATTTCTAAAAATTGCATTCATTACAATGTAGTTTTCTGAAAATTGTGTTGTAGTGAACAAAAATGTCACCTAGCTTTTGTTTATTGCACCATAGTTTTCTATTGGTGTTATGTTGAGTAGGAGTGTGGGTTTGTAATATGTGATGGAGTCACGTTGAAAGTATGCTAGTACATGAGTGTCTTCAAAATCAAGTGGGTTGGGTGGTGGTTTGTTATACTAGTCAATGTTAGGAGGTATTAGTACTTATGGTAATTTTGTTTGGATTTGTATATGTTGCTAGTCCAATCCAAAGTAATTGCTTGTGATGTTGTGTGTGTGAGTAAGTTCATTTCCAAACCATCAGCGTGAGTAATTAAGTTGGAACTCTTGAACTTAATGAACTGAATATAGTATCACACTTATGAGGTGAATAAAGTTTTGAAATTATAGGGCATATAAAGGGAGAAAAAAATATGAATTTGTGAGTCTAAACGTAAATGCAAGTTGATAGAGGATGGATTTAGGGAGTAGAGTGTATTGAATGTTGTGTAGGGATTCATTTTGGGGGAGTTTGAATGTGTAATGTTTGTATAATAGTCAAAGAAGTAGTCAATTGAAAATGTTTGGGTTGGTGGGTCTAATGTGAAATGTTTATTGGTGTGATTTTGGTATTGTTGCCATAGCCATGGAAGTCTTTCTCGGAATTATGATTATGGATTTGTTGTTTCTATTGTAAATATTGCATTCTACCATTCAATATAGATTAGAGGATGTAATGAGATTATGTCCTTATCAAGGTTGCATCCTATAGTGTGAATTTTGATTAGTGGAAGATATAATGAACCTAATATATATTTTGTGTCTCTAAGTTGTAGTTGGAAAAATGTTTGCTTATGAATTTGGAATAATAATCATTTAAATCTTGTTTTATAGTATCTATAAAGCATAAAGGAATTATGATCTTATATAAATATATTATTGTGGGAAATAGTTGATTGTGGATTTGTGGAGCATCCCTTCAACAAATGTTTGATTGTTGGGCCCTTGTCATTACCCTTGAAATTTGTGGAAATGTTTATGAAAGGATGTGATTATTTTCTAGTTGTGAAATCATATTTGTATTAGTTATTTTTTGTAGGATATTAGATGTTAGACTTATTTGGAGTAAATATTGAATGGTGTTTTATTGTTAATTGTTATGGCTATGAATTTTGTTGAAATAGGGCAATAATTTTTATTCAGGTGTTTGGGGAGTTGTTGTATTAGGGTATAAGGGTGTATTGTAGTTATGATTATGTCTACTTCATGGTTGATGGCAAGTGTTAGTACATAATGTGGTGTAGAAGAAGTTGCGAGGCAATTTTGAGGGCATTTTAATCAATGGTGAGGGAATTTTATAGTTTTGAGCAAAGTCTTCAAGACTCAATAGTGTGTTTTCATTTGGATTGATTAATTGATCAAGGTATGTACTATTTGTTTAGATGTTTACTTATAATCCTGGGTACGTATCTCCCATATTATATGGCCCTGGTTATAATCACTTATAATGCATTTTAGTCCAATCTCAAGGGATTTAATTTTTTTTAATATAGAAAACTCTTGTAGCCCTCTTAATTAACAAGGAATACAAAAATGTAATTACATACATGAAGTGAATATTTTTTGAGGACAATAATAGCATTAAAAAACTAATTATATGAGTTTTTTTAATACATGTATCATGGGACAAGCTACCCAACTTTTTGGACTTTCTAATAAAAATTTCAGATTTTTTTATTATAAATAAAACATTATGAATGAATTTTAATTTTAATTGGAGGGAACTTCTTGTATAGATTTTTGAAAATTATGCATAAGCATTTAAATTCTTCACATATATTGTGATTTTTTTTCTAATATGTATGTAACCCAACATTTTTTACATTTAATTTTTTTTAATTTGGTTTTCACCTAAGTTTTTGGTCTTTTTAATTTGATATAATTTTTACAAAAGCCGTCCTCTAAGCCATTTTAATGCCGAGGACCCCTGTGTATAATACAAGAGTTGCGTACCGGGGCTTATAATGAGTAGGATTATGCTTGGATATTATTGGCTTTCATATATACCATTTTATTTAACATAACTTTAGTATATCACAACAGTTTCTACCTGTGTAGCAAGTTACCATACATGAAGGTCTGATTTAGCACTTCAAGTGCCAAAATTGAATTTCCACATAAGATTCTCAAAGGGCCTCGTCAATGTCATGCACCTCCCACCATTCAAGTATTCATAAGATGACATCTGGCACTTTTTTACAGAAATGACTTAGTTTATGTTGAATCTGACCTTCACGTAGGGTATTTTGACATTTGTTCCCACGGGCCCCAGTGGGACCACATATCAGTACAGTGCCCGGCAACCTTGCAGGCGACGTCCGATCTCATTTGGTAGCTGGGCCTCACTGATCGATGAGAGAGACGTGCTTTGCATGGTAACTAATTAAGTTATTTGCTCGATCTGAGGAATCATATCATACAGTATCTCCAGCTCTGCCTTTCAATTCCATGGAGTATTCTAATGTATAGGTCAATATTGTTCTCGAGCTTTCTTTTCTCCCACGTGCTTTGGTTCGTCGACTAGCTTGTGATTGGGCATACGTTTGCTTTTCGGGAATTCTGGATGACTATTTTGAAAGTCATTCTGTTGTTGCAATGGAATTCCTAGAGATGAGGATTGGGTGTTGTATATGACTTACGGCTGGCATGGCGTGTGGGTTGATCGAGGTTGTAGGTGTGTGTTCGGAGATGGTGAGATTGGCGGTGGGATTTAATTGTTTTGTGACTGTGGTTAGCGTCTGTTCGTTCTTGAGTCTTTGATAATTGTCCGATGCGCTTTGATTTTTCAGGTTTTGTTGCCCTTGCTGACTCAAGGCAGCTAGGGAAGTAGTTTCTGTATGTGAAATTAATTCAACTTGGAATTAACCGGAAAATTATTGACGTAGACGAGGGGAACAAAGTTTCATCGGGTACTGAAGTATGCGCATGTCTACTTTGTCAGCAATCGGACAGAAGTCAGGGCGTTTCTTACTAAATCAGTCGAAGAAAGGGAGAGTGATCGTTATCCGGGCATTCTTCGAGGTTTTCAGCTGTCATTTGTCGTTTCTTTACGTACGTGCGCCCTTGAGAAGCGCGCATCGTGCAATTCTTGATTAGCTAATTGGTATCATAAGCTTTAATCCTCTTTCTTGCGGATTGAAATTCTGCGCGCTTGGGTGTAATTGAAAGTTTGCTGAGCGTGAGACCGCTGAGTACCAAGCGTGATCCTAGACGTGCAGGTCGATAATCTCCATATCAAACATTGCCCTACCTGCTACTTCGGTAGAGTATAGAGTAGGGTTTAGAGTAGGGTTTTTTTCAGTAGGGTTTAAAGCTTTTGAGTTTATTTTCCATTATTTTGGTGTGTTTCATTCTACTGATTTATTGGACAGCGACTTTTAGTCGGGTCTCTGTTTGAGTCCCCGATCAGACGGATGGATCTGCTACAGTTGCGCCTCAATCTATCCTCATAAGTACTTTAGTCCTGAGGCAAATTCACCACATGTTTGTCGAATCTTTTCTTGTACTTGAAAGATTCCATAGATTTAATTTCTCAAATAGAATTTTGCATACAATAATCAAGTTTTTATTGTTAGAGTTATCATTCAAAATGGGGTTGCTGACCTTGTTACAATGAAAAATTAGTGCGTCTGAATCTAATGAATAATAATTGATTGGCAACCCTATTGTTCCAGGCTATAGTGTTGAATTTTAGGTTAACTCTAATCTTCAAAACTACGGAGCCTGCACATGCGAGGAAGTCGAGAGTGTGTTGGTGTCCATGGTGTACTTGCACTGACCTTCACTTTGGAACTTGTTTTTTCCCTTGAATTGGAAATGATGCAGAATTGCAGATGCTTCAAAAGGATGATGCTTCCACAATCACAACACCTAAAGTCTTGACGACGGTGCAGTGGGGATATATTTAAGGATCGATCCTCATGATACATAGGTGATCTGTCAATTAATTTCGATCATATATACAGTACTAGCTAGCCATGTCTTTGTGGAGGAGAATGAAACCAACAACCCGCGGGACGTCGAGCACAAGCGGGCGATTCAAGCAGTTGGTGTTGTGTTGCTGCATTTTAGCATCGGTGGTGCCCCTCGTCTTCTTTAATCACCACACCATTGCGTATTCTTTGCGACCGCTTTGGGATACTCCGCCCAAGCCCTTCCAAGTAAGCTTCACTAGACCTTTTCTTCTAACATTTGAGGTCCTGGAGGGCTGCCTAAACTTGAATTTCATAATGTTTCTTAACTGGGCATCATGTAGCCTGTTCAAATGACCAATCAATGATGAGCATTCGCCCTCCTCAAGGCCATGGACAACCTCAAAGCCACTCTTTAAAATATTTATTAAAATTTCCAATGCAAAAACTACATGTTCAAATTGTGATTCAAAACCCAAGACTTAGATTGATAGATGCATCTTGTGAAGATAGAGACTTCGGATACCAGGAAGTTCACAATCATGTAGTTGGGTAATGAAGGAGTTTTCCTGACGCTTCTCTGAAAACCCCAGCCCCATTAAAGGTTAATGCGGATCTTAATTAGGATAAGTTCCTCCACAAGGATTATGACAATAAGCATGCCTGCAGATACTCCCCCACTACTATGCCGAAGGTCTCCCCATATCCAAGTTATGTCAAATCCATGGCTGGACCCAGCGGGAGACTCCACGCCGCGTTTTTGATGCAATTCTTTTCAGCAATGAGATTGACATTCTCGAGATCCGAATGCGAGTATGGATTCAATTCAAACCTTGCTTCTTTCATTCTAATTCCATATTTATACATAATGTTTGGGCAATGACATGGAGAGAGCAATTAATTCATATATGCGATTTCTCTTCTCGTCCTTGCAATGTTTTTGGAAGGAGATCAATTGAGAATGATCCAATTCATGTACGAAATTCTGTCTATGTCGAGATTGTTGCGAGAATCTTGTGAAGAAACGGGGATTCAGAGGGTTAGATCTCAGAATCTTCATGGACAAATTTGTCGCCGGTGATGTTGGTAGCCCAAAGAGTGTTTTCTTCTTTCTACTGTTCTGGTTGAGGAAAAAGATTATCCTAGTAGTGCGTGTGACACGAATTTAGCAAAGTCGCACTGCTTCAAAATTTGTGCAGGCTGATATATTACCTTGTTGTTCTAATTTCCTCACTAACAGGATAAATCAAAGTAGCTAGTATATCCAAAAGTATTTAGTGGCCTCAACTCATAAATGCGTTGCCAAGCTAGAAATGGAAATTTCACTTCGGAAGCTAATGATTGATGACAGGAAATTTTGAAGCATGTTCTTGATATTCAACTCTCATGGACATGGAAGTGGCCAATATTGACCACCTGGACTCCTGTAGTTTTGTTGAAACACATTGCAGGGCTTTAATTTGCTAATACACTAACAGTCATTGGTCCCTGTAGTTGTCAGTCACTCCTGTAAGATTCATGGGAAAACCCCCCAGCTAAATGACTAAAAACTAGTTAAAATAACTAATTAATTAATTAAATCCTTCCAATCTTAACAGCATTTTAGGCAGTTCGTATTGTAAACTCTGTGACTAATTGCAGCAGAAATCGATTTGTAGGATTCCTTCGGGGTAGTTTCTCTGCTACTGATTCAATGAGTTTGTCTAAAGGAGTCGTGATGGGTCGTGTTTGCAGGAACTAATGCCCTTCATAACTAAGTTCATTGTCTTGGAGTCGAACGCAACTTTTACAGGCCAACGAAAGCCCCTCTTCTTCGAAAAGCACAAGGATAGCCGCTTCAAATTTATTCACAGCCAGCTTGAGCACATCGTTTTGCCAAGCCGCCCACATATACCAAACGAGGATCCCTTTGTTAACGAGCGTTATCAACGAGGAGCCATGCATCGTTTTGTCCATGCAGGCCAGTGATGTTGTTATGTTTTTCAAAATTAAGAGCACGCCTTTTCATTTTGATAGCCAGTTTTGGTAAATCATCCTACATTCTTCAATAAATTTGCAGAAACTTATTATAATTGGTAGGCTTCTTACTTCCTTTTTGATGACAACCTGAGCCTCCACTTTTTTTGGATAATTGCCCCCAAAAGATTATTTTATGAAATTAGACTGACGAGAAATTTTTCTATCCTAAAATTCCTGCAAAAAAATTGACTGATGCAGGCCTGCGGGAAGGGGACCTGCTCATCACAGCAGATGTGGATGAGATTCCATCTGCTCATACAATCCGCCTGCTCCAAAACTGCGATGGATACCCGCCAGTCATGCACCTTCAGCTAAGAAATTACGTCTATTCGTTTGAGTTTCTAGTGGATTACAAGAGTTGGCGGTCAAGTGTCCAGATCTTCAGGAAAAACACCTCATACTCGCATATTCGCCTTTCCAACTACCTTCTGGCCGATGCGGGCTGGCACTGCAGTTTCTGCTTCCGATATATCAAGGACTTTGTCTTCAAAATGCAAGCCTATTCTCATGCTGACCGAGTTCGACATTCTTCTTTTCTAAACCCTCACAGGATTCAAGCCATTATATGCAACGGAACGGACTTGTTTGACATGCTTCCGGAGGAGTTCAGCTTCCAGGAGCTCATTAGTAAGTTGGGTGCTGTTGCACGATCCTTTTCCGGAGTGCACTTGCCAAAGTATTTATTGGAAAATTCAACGAGATACAAGTACCTGTTCGCTGGGAATTGTATTCGTGAAGAAGACCCTGACATGGGCCGGGCAGTTTGAAGTTGGCAGGTGTTCGAATTCAACCGTCTTCGGCTTTCATTTCTGAAAATGAAGCCACAAGCCGAAGTCAAAGAATAAATGTCCGTAGGGCAACCCGTAGTCTAGGTATGCACATGACATTAGAAGCTTTGGATTTTTGATGTGCTTTGTCCTCAAATTGTTACCCTCAACGTCTCTGATGTCACACTCTGTAATTGCACATTCCATGGATAATTATCCTCAGAATCTGTTCAATTGTGTACACATGTGACTGGATAAATTGTGATCACACGCATGGCCGATTGTCCACCGGAGGCCAAGGTCATTAGAGAGGGTTGAATAAGTCAACAAAGCAGCAAATGCCTGCAGCACAGGGAACTCATCCAAGGCCTCGTGGTCCCATCCCTCCCAAGCTAAGTACCGCGGCCGGTGATTCCGGGTGACAAAGGGGCTGATTTCTGGATGAGTGCCCTCCTAAGTTACGTCATTACCGTGACCTGGGCGACGCGTTTTCCTGCCACACCCTTCCGTCGGCATCTTCTTACGAAGGGGTTTGCTCCACAAAGCTGCTGCTCTCTGCTCTCTGCTTTGCTCTTCGCTCTTCGTCGGAGATTCCTCTGCGAGATCTCCACTGCGAGCTGCTTCATTGGCTGCGGAGGAATTCGTTGGAAGCACCGCCGAATTGAGCTGCTGACTTTACTATTCATTGTTCGGTGCTTGTTTGGTGGTTCGACGAGTGACTTGTCGGTAAGCTGGAGTGATCGGGTGGCTGCCTTCCTTGCTGGGCAATTGGGGTGCGCGCATGAAGGAGACGTCGAGCACTTGTATTGCATTTCCGGATTTGGTGGATCAACTTGGAAGTAACAAGCTTCATCTAGATTGCCCACCATCGGAGCTTCTTCTGAGGGATTTCTGTGAGCACCGAGTAAGAGCTGTTTCACTTGCTGCGGGAGACTCGGTTGGAAGCGTCGAAGTAAGCTGTGCGCTTTGCTGGACGATTGGGGTTCTTGTGAAGGAGACGCCGCGGCCCACCGACATCGCATTTCCAGGTAAAGTGCCCAATCACTTGTTTCTGGGGTGCTGTGGCTTCCTGTCCTTCCTTCACCCGATTGAAAAGCTCATTTGACTCGTCTGGTATCTGGACTGCTTGTTGCGAAATTTCTGAATTGGTTTTGGGGTTCAATTTCAAGAATGAATCAGCTCTACTTGTTTCGTTCCAGGGCTTCGTTTTAGTGGGATGCTTGGATTGCAAGATGGTTTCCTTGTCTGCACTTGCAAGGTGCAAGGTGATGTATATATTGGGATGTTATCTAGCTTTTGATCATTGCCGACATGTCTCTCAACTCTCAAGTTTCACAGAAGTTCCAGGATACATTCTTATCTCACCATCTATGCTTTGGGGAATGCAGGTCTACTGAAAGCCTAATCTCTCCACTTTGTTGAAACAACACAGAGGAACGCTTAGAGCAGAAGGGCACAAGATTATATCTGTGACTGCATACCCAAACACAAGCACTTTTTGTTGGAAGATTTGGATTGAAGCTCATATGTACTCTTGCATGATGGGTGAATCAAGTGGCTCAAGCAATTGGATGACACTTGAAATTGAAACCCAAGCTGGTCCTATCTCACATTCACCACCAATTTGTTTAGATGCTAGAAGGAGATTCGGGGAGCAGGCAAGTTGTGTTAGAAGTATTGAGGATATTATTGAAAAGTCCAAATCTCATTGGAGCCAAGTGGGAGAGTTTGACTCTGACAATGAAGTGGCAGAAGTGAGCAACATGGAGCTTTTCCAAACCTTGCAAAGGCATCCCACTTGGGGTAGTTTCTTCAAAACCTTTGGCAAAGGTGAACGTAGTTATGGTGAATTGTTGATGGGTGAGAAGTTTGCCGAGGGAGGACAAGCAGAGCTCTATGAAGTACACATTGATTGGTTTAGTGAAAGATTGCGTGAAGCTAACTTGAAAGCTTCCACGAAATATGTCTTGAAGGTGTTTAAGAAGGGAACTTTCTTGCAACATTTGCAATCACAATGGCCACAAGGAATGTTGCAATTCCATGCAGACACAATGAAGCGGTTGAGGCTTGGATTGCATCTACCTTTAAGATTCCAGTGTGAAGTATATTGTGCAACATTGTTGGAAGACGGGAGGTTTGCTTTTGTAATGGTTAGAGAACAAGAAGATTTGCAGAGTATGATAAACCGTCAAATGTTGACAAGGTTGAACAATGAGGGCCCATTTTCAAGAAAAAAAAGCTTTGGCGGTCATGTATGACGTTACCTTTGGGATGGAACAACTACACAATCGTGGCATTGTTCATAGGGACATCAAAGCTTCTAATGTACTTGTTGCAAGCAATATGAATTATGGAATAGTAGACTTTGAATGCTCTATTAGAGTTGTGGGGACTGGATTCTTCAGAGCACCTGAAATATTGGAAGCTTGCAAGCAAGGGAATGTGAGTACAAAGGTTGAATTATTCACCAAAGCAGTGGATATTTATAGTTATGGAATGACTTGCTATGAGATCTTGACTGGCAAACTTCCATTTGAAGGTCATCTATGGAATGACTATGATCTTGTGCTCCAAGGGGAAAGGCCAAAGGTGCCAAATTATGTTGATGAATGGATTGAGAAACTATTGAATAGGTGTTGGCAATCCAACCCAATTGCTCGACCATCTTTTCAAGAAATATTGAAAATACTTGAAGCGAATTCGGTAACATGTAGAAAACGAGGTTTATTAATTCAAAAAATAGAAGTAAGACTAGGAATTAGAAAACCTTTGGATAGACCTTTGATGTTTGTAGACATGTGGAGATCATTGAAATTGAAGATGCAAAAACTAAAGATGTTTAGGTTATGTAAGAGGTGACATATGATAGTTATCTAAAGCTTCCCAAAGTTGTCATTGGTCATAAGTGTTGCCTTTACTCACACCAATTGAGATTTGGGCATGGTCTAATTGGCATTTGATGTTTAGAAATGATTTGGTTGATTTTGATTTGACGATGAGTTTTGGCTTCGAATCTTCATCTCTGAATATGCTTGGATGACAATTTGATTTTGCTATTTGTTGTGTAGAATAACCTTGAAATTAGGGAGGTTTTTATCAAATATTACTTTGAGATCAATAGACTCATTGATGTAATGAAACTCAAAGCTTGCTTTCTGCGAATACTCATGTCTAAGAAGCTTGGATAATTTTTTTGTATTTGAGATATGGGGCTACATAACCAACATAGAAGTGTGGGTGAGAGGGTGAGAGGGTGAGAAGGTGAGAAGGAAAATAGAGTTTCAAGTCATATTCGAGAGCAACAAGGAGAGATTGAATAGAGGTGTAAGCTTTATATATTCTCTTGGTCATATTGGTTATACTCATGTTACGGAGGGGTCTAAGGTCTTTTTGTAAGGTTGGAAAAAAAATATTCTTATAGTTTTTTACTGATGTGAGCCCTTATTTCGTCACCAGGGACTCACTTATCTTTTTTTTAATTTTTTTGTGAAAATAAGTGTGGAAAATAGTACAAATAACCCCAAAAGAGTGTAAAACCAAAATAGGTGTGTTACATGCCAATGTAGTATTTGGTCATATTTTGAGAGTTTTTACTAATTAGATTCAAATTTCACTTGTAAATAGGTTAGAACCTAACCAATCGTGGTAATTACGAGTTATGAGCATACTAGGCTCAAAAATCCCACATAGAAAGGACATCGCTTAGCTAATATTGGTTGAGGGAACCCTGGTGAGGCACATAGGTTAGTTCCCGGAGATAGGTTCCAGTTTCCCCATTTCATCGACGAAATAGCGGAACCCCAATTATTGGCTTGCAGATGTTGAAAATACCAAGATGGGACCATGGAGGAATCTTTGGTCCAAGGAAGGTGACCTAGGGTTAAAACCATGCCCGGGAAACAACGGCGAAATCGGTTTGCCAAGATTCCCACCGGTGTGGAAGATTCCCTAGCCATCGATAATTAAATAAAGGGGTGGATTTTGTTCCCCTAGGCCGATGTGTAGAGTAAAAATATGAGCCTACACATGTGTTGTGGGATTCCATGGGAGGTTCCACAAAAAGTTTCGGAATTTTCTGATAGTCAGAAGATGCCTTTCCGGACGGTCAACTACCCAAACCTACGATGAGAAATTCCTAAAAATTCTCCAGGTGGTGGTAAAATCTCACTAAAAATTAGGATAGCTTCTTTTATGTTAATAAGACGCTCCAACAAGTTTCAAGACATTCTGATAGTCAGAAGAACCCGAACTTGCAAGATTCCTCAACAATTGACAAAATTTAAAGATTACAGTGGAGTTGACCAATGGATCGGGAGCATACAAAAGCGGAATGGGGTCAAAGATAGGTCTTTTCTTACTCCCCCACACCTACTTAAGAACCTAGGCTAGTTACTTTTTTCAAAAAAGTCAAACTCCAAAAGTTGGGTTTTTAACCCTTTTGGATGTTAAGTTGGCGTTAGGTTTCGTTGAAATTTTGAAGTTAGAAAAAGGGGTGGGGGATTTCCTTAGCCTAAAAATGGCCTTCTGAAGCCAATGGTGCAATCCGTTTGTGATTTGGAGTTAATCTCCAAAAGTTAGAAATTGGACCAGCGTAGAAAGTCAAAATTGGTAAATTACGGTGAAAATCCTAATTGATAAGATTACCATGTTGAAATGAGAGGAGGTGGGTGCCCTTGAAAGAGTATATTAGGGCACTCATTCTTCTCTCAAATCACCCCTTCTAGCCATTATTTTGGCTTTGTAAACACGTTGGTCCATTAATTGTGGACTTTTGGCATTTTTGAGCCAAAGTTGTAAACGTGGTGATTTTGGAGCATTTCAAGCTCCTTTTGTTGCTATTTTGTAAGCATTGAAGGACATTGGGGTCCCTTCAAGTCTTATGTGTTGTCTTTGTACTTGTTTTTGAAGATTTTGGTTGAAATTTGGTAGTATTTTGGGGGTACTAACTCTTTCTTTAGTATATTTGTTGTTTATTCAAGTCCTTGTTTAGGACTTGAGTATTGTACACTAACTCTAGAGGATCCTTCCCTTATGACTGGCGATGCCGCTTAGGGAAAACCTCTAGCTTGTTATGTTTATAGTTTTTGTACTAATTTTTGTACTAACACTTTTGATTCATCTTCCTTTAAGTTCTTTTGTCAAAATCTTTGTGTGTGTTATTTTCCGTGCTTACTATAACACGGCGAAGCTTTGAATTTAGTTTGTAGAATTAGATAGAAATTTAGTGGGCTTTGAAGGAACACAGCGAAGCTTTGAATTTAGTTTGTAGAATTAGATAGAAATTTAGTGGGCTTTGAAGGAACACAGCGAAGCTTTGACTTTGCTTTTTTAGAATTAAATAGAATTTAGTGGGCTTTGGGAAAACATAGCGGAGCTTTGAACCTTAAGAACAAGAGTGTTAGGAAGTTCACCCAGTTAGTATAAAAAGAAATCTCATCAAAATCTCCTTCTTACAAATTTTTTTTAGTTCCATGAGAAGATAGGAAGATTAGTTCATCAAATTCTCCCTAGACAAAGTTGAGAAAAAATCAAATAAAAACAAAACAAAAACCAACAAAAATTAAAAATTAAAAAAATAAAATAAAAAGAGAGAAAAAAACAGAGCCCCGCAGGTAGCAGCAGGAGCCCCCCCCCGGCCAGCCATAGCCCCGCAGGCCAGCAGCAGGAGCCCCGCAGGCCACAGTGGGAGCTCCGGCCACAGTGGGAGCCCGGCGCTAGGTGGCGGGCAGGGAAGCCCCCACTGCAGGGAAGCCCCCTGGCAGGAGCCCCTGGCCTGTGGGGGAAGCCCCGGCTGTGAAGGGGAGCCCCCGGCTAGCCGCTAGGAGCTCGGCCAGCAGGGGTGCTCGCCCAGCCAGGGGAGCCCCAGGGCCAGAGCAGGGGAGGGGTTAATCACCTCCCCATCCAAATTTTTATTTTAGGTTCGTTATGTTTTTTTGTTTTTGTTTTTATTTTTGAAATTTTAGACTAAGATAGAGAAGAAGGTAGACTAAATCTAGGAAGGATAGAGGAGAGGAAGAATAGAAGAGAGGAAGAATAGAGAGGTACAAAACCAAAACCAAAATCGAAATCAAACAAGTTTAAAGTAGAATTAAAATAGGTTAGCCATAGGAATAGGTTGAGAAGGAAAACTATCATAGTTTGGAGAAAAAATAGAAACCAACACTAATCTCACCACTCTTTCTCTCTTAGAAGTTGTAGCAAGTGCACAACAAGATTAGAAGTCACAAACTCAAAGTTGCATGATAGAATGAAGGAGGAGTACAAAAGCTTGAGTTTAGATAGAAATTAGGTAGAAATCAAGAAAATCTTAAAGAATCGATTAGAACCATAGAAAATAAGATAGATTAGAAAGTTGCCTTGAATTAGTGAAATCTTATCGAAAACCATATCCTTCCAAATCAACTTGTAGAATAGAATAAGTTTAAATAGTGAAGGGATAGAAAAAACCTCCGTTAGCCATATTCCGCCAACTTGTAATTAAAATCCACTCTTTAAGCTGTAAGCAAAAAAAATGGCAAATGAAGGAGAACTCGATGATTTATACAACAACGAGCAAAATAACTTCCAATATGAGGTAAGTTACTAAATAATCTAAATTATATTAATTTTCAAAGTAGGTCAATTAATACAAATTTAGTAGAAAATTTTTATGTTATTTAGAACTCATCTTTGTGAAAATGTTTGTTTTCAATGATTTTTTTTAGCTTAGGATTTAGGAAAAGAGTCCATTGCTTGGAAGGCTTAGTGGAAAATGCTTAGACACCCATTAGTAAATAAAATTAAGACAAAACAAAAAGAACCTGTTGTGGAAGTTATTTACCATGGGTGGGTAAATAAACACTCACAACTGAGTTTGAGTGTTTTCTTATTTTAGAATGGAACTTGTATTTTGTGTGGGTCTTGTCCTCATGTTTTGAAGAATATTTGTGATCTAAAATATGGCCAAATTAAGATGCTTTATAAATAAATTACTAAAGCTTGAAGTAATTGAGGAGGATTTCAATATGGAGTCTTGACAAGATCATATTAAACAAGTGAAAACCAAGTGAAGGCAAAACATTGATAGTGAACAAGTGAAAGCACACTAAGATGCTTCCTCATTAAATGCTAAAGAGGATCACATATTACTCAAAAAGACAAATATAAAAATTGTATATTTTATTAGAAGTACATCCTCATAGAAGTACATCCTCATAGAAGTACATCCTCATATATGAGGAGAAGGACAACATGAAGAGTCAAGGACGTGACCCTTAGAGTTATGATGTATAACACTACTAAGAGACATGACTCCTAATTGCTAGATCTATAACTTATCTAAATATAATATTTCTAATATTCCCCCTCAAGTTATAGTCCTTCAAAATAATTTTAATTTGTCTAAACCCTTTTGATGTCTTCCATGAAACACCGGAGTTGTTGGTTTATCAATTGTATTTTGTTTTATAAATTCCACCATACGAGAACAAAACATGTGTAAGAATTTATCAAAAGACTTGTCATAATTATTTTCTAAAAATTTTCTAAATGTTTGTCCTTGAGCATTTCTTTGTCTTTGTTCATATTTTTGTCTTTGTTTGTATCTTTGTCTTTGTTCATGTTTTTGTCTTTGTTTGTATCTTTGTCTTTCCCCTCTTCCCCTTTGCGACAAAGGATTGGGAGTAAATTTATTATTAGTGAAATAATTATAAAATTGTCGAGTGGGAAGCAATTGGGAACAAGTTGGACAACGCTTGGGTAAAGGTGGAAGTATCCAATTATTTGACAAAGGAACACTATAAATACTTGAAGGATGATAAGAAGGTTCAAATAGATGATGAGATAACAGGGCTTGTGCAATAGCTATTTGAGTATTGAAAGTAGTTGAAGAGGTAGCATCCATATTAGATGGATTAGGGAGTTGACCCATGAAGGTCATACACTTTATATGTGGACCTGCACTTAAACTTTTAGTAAGAATATCCGCGGCCATCATAGTAGTTGGAATATATTGAAGAATAATAGTTTGAGATTCAAGGTGTTCACAAATAAAATGATATCAAATAGCAATGTGTTTGCTTCAAGAATGAAATTTTGGGTTGTTGGCTAGTGCAATAGCACTTTTATTATCAAAAAAAATAGTAGTAGGTTTATCTGGCACAAATCCTAAATGAGAAAGCAATTGTCTAAGCCAGATTGCCTCAGTAGTGGCTTTAGTAAGTGCCATATATTTGGACTCAGTACTAGAAAGGGCAACAGATTTTTGTTTGGTACTTGACCACAAAACAACACCGCCAGCTAGTAAGAAATAATTTCCTAAAGTAGAGCGACGAGAATCACAATCGCCTGCCCAATCGGCATTGGAATAACCACTTAAAATATTTCCTTGTGGAATTCGTCAATATATAATTCTGACATCAAGAGAGCCTTTAAAATAGCGTAGCACATGCTTAACTGCTTGCCAATGTTGGTCATTAGAATTGGAGAGATATTGGGCCAAACAACTTATAGAATAACAAGCATCTGGTTGTGAATTAATTACAATATGCATTAAGGAACCCACCGCTCATGAATAAGGAAAACTTGGGTTGGAAGAATGATCATCATTTGTTTGAAGACTATCAACCTTTGTCAAGACCAAGCCAACTTGAAAAGGAGTAGACTTAGGCTTACAAGTCTCCATTTTATAGTGGCGAAGTGTTTCACGAAGATATTTAGGTTGGCTAATTTTCAGCCAACCTTCGTGCTTATTTCTTTCAATTTGAGGGCCAAGGAGATATTGTAATTCTCCTTGATAACTCATTTCAAATTCTTTTTCAAGAAGAGTTCTTAAATTCAATATAAGTTGAAGATTAGTACTAGCAATAAGAGCATCATCAACATAAATTGCTAGAATGATTATTCCTTCATCACTTCTTTTTATATAAACATTGGGATCAGCATAGCATCGTGTGAAGTCGAGAAGAATTAAATAATTATGTAATCGTTGGTACCACATACAAGCGCCTTGTTTCAAGCCATATAGTGCTTTTAATAATTTACAAACAGTATTATGGTTAAGATGTTGAGGACGTGGTACACCCTCAGGAATATGCATATAAATCTCTTCAACAAGAAATCCATTTAAAAATGCAGCTTTTACATCAAATTGATGCAGTTCAAGATCATATAATGCAGCCAAAGCTAGGATAACATGAATTGAAGGTAATTTAACAACAAGAGAGAAGATTTCGGTATAGTCAATTCCTTCCACTTGCGTATAGCCTTTGGCAACTAATCTTGCCTTATACCTATTAATAGAACTGTCAGCATTTGTTTTTAATTAAAAAACCCATCGACTACCAATTGCCTTTCTATTTGGAGGTAAAGAAACATATTCCCAAGTTTTATTTTTAATAAGAGAATTTAACTCCTCATTTATAGCATCTTGCCATTTTGACGCATCTGGATGACTTAAAGCTTCTTTATATGTTGTTGGCTCAGTTAAAATACTTACTTGTGGCATCATTGCTTTGTGATGGTAGTTTGGATGACGAGGGTGGTGTCGTCCTTCTATAGCTTCAATAAGTCTTTTGGGTTTTGTAATAACCCGTTGTGATTTTCTCAATAACTGGGATTGAGGCGATCCTCCACTAAATTGTGATTTTTGTTGTAGAGAATTTGATGGTAAATTGGTTGAGTTTACACTCTCCTCAGTGGTATTTTCATTGAAAGATGTGGTCATAGGAATTTCATCAGCTATAGGCTCTTGAACATATTCCAACACAGGGTTAAGTTCTTGTGAAGGAGGTGTTAAAGAACCTTTCTTAATAGTTGGCATTTCCTTTAAGAGTTCAAGATCCAATAATAAATCGTCTTGACTAGTAGTCTCTTTAACTAATGAAGGGGTTTCATTTGGAGACATATCAGATTCCAAAAAGGTTACATCTCTTGATAAAATGATTTTATTATTGGATTTTTGCATTAATCGATACCCTTTTGATTCATCACTGTAACCTAGGAAAATACATTCTATTGTATGAGAGTCAAGCTTTTTCTTTTGGTCTTTTGGAATTAGAGCAAAAGCTCTACATCCAAATATCCTAATATGTGATAGGTTAGGTTTTTGACCAATCCAAAGTTCAAAGGGGGTTCTATATGAATCAATTGCACTAGTTGGCACCCGATTCTGTATATATGTAGCAGTCATAGCTACTTCGCCCAAGAAAACCTGAGGTAAATTTGCATCACCTAACATAGTGACAACCGCTTCTACTAAGGTTCGATTGCGTCGCTCTGCGACCCCATTTTGTTAAGGGGTATATGGAATTGTAAATTGATGCAAAATTCCATATTTTTCACAAAATTTTGTGAATTCAAGGGATTTATATTCTCCACTGTTCTCAACATGAAGAACTTTGATAGTCTTATTCTTTTGGTTTTCAACCATTTGTTTATATTGTTTAAATTTTTCAAAAGCATCAGACTTTTGCTTTAAAAGATATATAGTTGTATAGCGACTATAATCATCAATAAACATGATGAAATATATAGAACCTGAATGTGTGGATGTTTGCATTTTTCAGCAAATATCCGAGTGAATAAGATCCAATACTTCTTTGGCGCATGTCCCACCTTGTTTTGGGAATTTGTCCCTATGTTGTTTTCCTTGTATACACAAAGTACATGGACTAATATTTTTGGTATTTAAGTTATCTAAACCTAGGACCATTGAGTTAGTCATAAGTTGTAATAATCTGGTATGATTTATGTGACAAAGGCGTTTATGCCATAATTTGGGCTTATCTAATTTTGAATCAACAACATGAAGAACTACATCATGACACGTAGTAGATGCTAAGCCTAACTTATACAAATCATTTTCTAATTTGCAAGTTGCTATAGTAGCTCCACTAGGTGCTTTCAATGTACATAAACCAAACTTAATGTTCATTTGTCCACCAGCTTTGTCTAACTTTTTAATTGACAATAAATTTTTCATTAATCCGGGAACATGAAGGACATTAGGAATTGTTTTCTTTTGCCCATTATTTAATATAATAGAGGCATCTCCTTCACCAGTAACGTCATGGGATGAATCGTCTCCTAAGAAAACTACCTGACCTTTATCTATTGGTCAATAATTAATAAAAGAATTCCAATCGTGGGCCATGTGTTGAGTGGCTCCTGTATCAACATACCAAACTGGATCTTTTCCTTTGGTAAACAAAGCAGTAGCTACGTATAATCTAGCATTATCATCAGTTACTAGATTAGATTGACCAAACACTCTTTGTCTTTTCTCATCGACTATTCTTTTACAACAATCTTTAATTCCGTGACCAAGTTTTTTACAATAAAAACATTTTACTTTCTTTTTATATGAATCAAAAGATTGTTTATTTGAAGAAGCCTCCCCTTGCGTAGGCTTAGAATCTTGGAAAGAAGACCTATAGGGTCCAAATTTCTTTTGACTATATGAAGGACGAGGTCTCTTACCTACAAAGAGGGCCTTCAGATTGTCATTGCCGAAACCAAGATCTTTTAATAATATCTCCTCTTGAAGGAGATCTACAATTAAACCTTGAAGAGTCAGGCTTGGTTGTCTCCTCAAAGTTTTTAGGTAGGGTTTGTAGCCACTTGGCATACTCCTCATCAACGATAAAATTGCATCTTTGTCATCAACAAGACTTCCAATAGAAGCTAATTGTTCTAAAATAGAACGAAAATTATGCACGTGTTTTGTGACACTATTAGTCTCTCTCATTTTTAAGACTTTGTAGTTTATCACGTAAATACATTCTAGAGACAACATCTTTTGTCTCGTACATATCACATAAGGGTGATTGCAAGAAACACCTGCTAGTTTCGTTGCGGTTTTTTTTTGGAGTGCTATAACTTTTGAATTATGAATCCGATTCCAAAACCAAAAAAACCATTTCTAGATATCATTCTTATTATTGTAATCCTTATTTTTCAGAAATTTTTAAAAATCATTTTATATTTAAAAGTCAATTTTGATCATTTGTCACACTTTGACATTTAGGGGTTTTTTATACTATTAAGTGGTTTAAATTAGTGATTTTCAGCTGAAATTTCTATGGTATATTAGTTTAGCAGGCATACATGTGCCTACCAAAGGAAATCTAAAAATTCATTATTTTATATCCTCCACGTTCATGCAAATAAGCCTCTCTTTCGAGCGCAATTCTAAACAATAGAGATAGTTTTGAACTCGTTTTTTTGCTCAAATCTCATCATCAAAAAGTCCTCCCAAATGGCCAATTTTTAGTTTTCTTGAAATTTTTTTTTCCTATTTTCTACAAATTAAAACGTCAAAGTATGTATTTTCCATGATATATTTTGGGACATAGAATTCTAGCAAAGAAAATACATACTTTGACGTTTTAATTTGTAGAAAATAAGAAAAACAATTTTCAAGAAAACTAAAAATTGGCCATTTGGGAGGACTTTTTGATGATGAGATTTGAGCAAAAAAACGAGTTCAAAACTATCTCTATTGTTTAGAATTGCACTTGAAAGAGAGGCCTATTTGCATGAACGTGGAGGATATAAAATAATGAATTTTTAGATTTCCTTTGGTAGGCACATGTATGCCTACTAAACTAATATACCATAGAAATTTCAGCTGAAAATCACTAATTTAAACCACTTAATAGTATAAAAAACCCCTAAACGTCAAAGTGTGACAAATGATCAAAATTGACTTTTAAATATAAAATGATTTTTAAAAATTTCTGAAAAATAAGGATTACAATAACAAGAAAGATATCTAGAAATGTTTTTTTTGGTTTTGGAATCGGATTTATAATTCAAAAGTTATAGCGCTCCAAAAAAAAACGCAACGAAACTAGCAGGTGTTTCTTGCAATCACCCATAATTGTTTCCATGCACTAGATGATAACTTACAATGTTGAATATGACAAACAATTGAATTTTCAAGACAATTGTTTATTATAGACAAAGCTAGAGCATCTCTATCCTCCCACTCAACAATGCTAACTTTGCCGGTGGCAGTTAATGCTTGAGCACCTGTTTTAGTTGGTGCTACAGGTTTTGGTTCAGTACCTTCGACTATTCACCAAAACCTCTCCGCTTTGAATAATAATATCATCCGATGTTTCTAGACATTAAAAAATGTCCCATCGAATTTTGTTATGTCTCTATTGTTTGTCACCCTATGAAAACTCGCCATAGTTATATTTATATTTATTAAAATTTACTTCACTCAGAAGCATAATAATTTCTTATATGAATTGTATTCAAAATAACCATTTTGAATATAATAGGTGCTTCTATATGAACTACTACGTGTATCAATAAACACACACTAGAAGACACACATAAGAGCTTGAATCGCTTTGATACCATGACAAAATGCTAAAGAAGATCACACATATTACTCAAAGAGACAAATATAAAAATTGTATATTTTATTAGAAGTACATCCTCATAGAAGTACATCCTCATATATGAGGAGAAGGACAACATGAAGAGTCAAGGACGTGACCCTTAGAGTTATGATGTACAACGCTACTAAGAGACATGACTCCTAGTTGCTAGATCTATAAGTTATCTAAATATAATATTTCTAATACTTCCTAAGAAAGACTCAATCTTCATGAAAAGATAGGCAAGAATACAAACTAGAGCTAGAATCAAAGTATAAAGTATATGCACTCATGATCATCACTACCTAAGAATACAACATATATATTTGGATCACTAAGCAATATTGAAATCTAGAAATCGATGACACAAGGAGTTCACAATCACATTATGAAAGCCTAGAAGAGCTCTATTGATCGAGGGGGCTCTATTTGAGGTAACTTTTGTTGAATTGTTGGTAAGCTTGGTGATTCAAGGTAAGCTTGATGTGCGTATGAAGTAGTTGTTGAGTGCTACTTAGACAATGCGAAATCCCTCTAGTTTGTGGTTGACAAAATAGGAAGTGACAAGTAAAATTGGAAGGGAAGTGCTACAATCCACAAAGTTGCAACACTTTCATCTGCTTAGATATATTTTAAGGTAGAGTCTCTATAAACTAGACAATACATTAGAGGCTTCATTAACTATCCAAGTGAACTTTGATGGTGCTCAATATGAAAAGACTTCATCTATTGACATTTTGTTTTTTGTAGTTAATTAGTAGTTTACCTTAAAATGAACATGCAAACTTCTAAATGGTCCAAGGTTCTTGATTGCAGTTGGCAAAGTTTCCCCATTGTGGTGAATGGAGACCATATTCTACAATATTTTGTACACCATTGGCACTTACATTGTACTAGAGGAGATTTACACACTAAAGACAGGCGTTTCATTTCTTAGGGGAGACTATTAGTGTAAATTTGTACAACTTTGTTGTTGGAGGAATTATTGGATTTTTGGTAGAGACGGTGATTGATCGGTGGTTGTTTTAATTGCTCACTAGACTTAAGGACATCATTGAGCACACTTGCATTGAATTTCCAAGGAAACTACAAAATCTATTTTGTTTAAGGTGTAGTGGTTGTACTCTTCTTCTTGTCATCTCCTTCCTTCACCCTTTTGAGGAATCATGTTTCCGTGCCTAGTCTCCTAGACTACGTGTTGCAGGATTTCTAAATTGATTTTGCTCACAAGAATGAATTGAGCTCTTGTTTTGAGGGCTTTGATTTAGTTGAATGCCTCAATTGCCAAGTTGATATTCTTGCCTACATTTGTTGATGTTGTGTGATTTTTGTAGATGTAGAATAATCTTTGCAAGATTTCTCCATTGCTAAGGTTGTCATCCTTGGGAAGAATTTCAACTATTACAAACGTTCACTAGGTCTTCACTTCACGTGAGTGTTACTTACAACTCTTATTGACATGTTTGGAGATTCCATATGGCTTGTAATTTTCATTGAATGCTTTGATTGATGATTACCTAGTGAAATGGTGAGTTTCAATAGACATTTGAGATTGGCGATGGTATCATCTAGTAAATTGACTTTCAAAATTTCAATTAACAATTATTTCTTGTTGCCAAATGTTTCTAGTGATGCAAAATCAGTGATTGAAATTCCTTAGACCTTGTTTCATATGGCAGTCTAGGAGTAACCATCCTTATCTTTGCAACACCTATTCACATCCTCAAAAAATTTTGAGCTGGTGGTCTAGACTTACCCAAGACTACCTCATGTTTATAAAACTCTATCTATTTGCATGATCATTTGAAGGAACAAGAAGGTGCCCATTGATGATTATTGTACACAACCAATGGAAGAGTGCCCAAAATGTGACAACAATTATTCTTGGAGTGAAAATCCTTCCATACCAAGGACTTTGGGCTATCATTACTCTACAATCTAGAATAGAACTTGATCAACCACAAGGTATATTGGATTACTCTCTATAGTTTTGTAGCTTGCACATACTTATACTTCACTGATATAGCATTTGCATCTAATATTGGGAATCTAGGAAGTGTATGAATTGCAAAAATCTCTATTACATCTTTCATTTTTTTACAAGGTGGATTGCAAGAAAGACAAGTTTATTCACACCCCTAAGTAGCCTCAACATGAATGAAGAGATGAAACTTCTTGAAAATGCCGAGATGATTAAGAGTAATGTTTTGTATTGCAAGATGATTTTTGAACAACGCTCAAATGTAATACTTAGATTTTTTATCTTTTTATATATCCAACTAGCAATGAGTACATTTTAGATAGGAGCCCCTTATGCAAGTTTATACTTTTCATAGGTGATACATTTGTAAACCAAAATTTGAAGATTATAAAACTTCATTTGAGTAGTTCAAATATTCTATGTAGTATGACAAAAGCTTCATTTGCTCAGATCAATGTACCCAAAACCCTAAACCTTGCATAATTACATAGAGATGAATTCTTCTAGAGCAATTTAGAAAATGGTTGAAGCCATCACTTTTGACGGGCACACAAACTACTTTACGCCCCAATTCTTTCTTCATTTACTCTAGTTTGCTCTATGGACTATGCCACACTTGTGCACAGTCACCCATTTGGACACTTGATACCAAGACAAGATTTGGTGCTCAAAGTTTGTGCAACAAAAACAATGGGACTCCAAGATTTGAAAAAAAAAGGTCCTCCCATGGTCGTAGGTCCAAAATAATAGGGCTGAAATTATAATTAATTATAAAAGTTTAAAATATATCCACTTTCTTTCTATTTCCCTCAAAAGTTTACAACTTTTTTTCATAGTAGATACTCTATGCTCCCAAGAGGTATGCTCGCAACTCTTAAGCTTGCATTTTTAGGCTCACAAACTAGCATAGTTGATGCACCTTTAGCTACGAAATTACGTCTATTCATTTTGTAGAAACAAGAGGTTGCAATCCTACAACCGTAATCAGTAGTTCATAATAGAATGCTTAACAGGAAGTTAAGCTGGGATTATATACAGAAGATGTAAACCCTAATGAGAAGATCAATGGATGAAGAACGTTATACTAGGATGGAACCCTAATCACTCGGTTGTGTCAACACCCCCCCTCAATCGAGAGATGGGGTTTCTGAAATTCACACTTCCTGTGCCTGCGAGAGGAGGGAGGAAATGGTGCGAGTGAGGAGTGAGAGGATTCAGCTCCTTCGAGAGTGCATAAGAGGAGTGTCAGTTGCGAGGTTTGCAGGGCTAGTACTGTGGTTGATCTGTACATTTGCGGCGCGGTTGTTGGAACGGTGGTGTAGTGCGGCTGACGAAGTCGTGGACAGGGAATTCGATGATGTGAGTGATGTGTCGGCCAGGAGAAGTGTTGACTCGCAGTGGCGTGCTGGTGAAGGTGGGCCGGCGACAAAGAACAGGGTGCATCGCAGGTCGCGTGAAGTGGAAACGCCGCGACAGAAGTATTACGCTGTGAGGCGCGGTCGGACTCCAGGGTTGTATTTCACATGGGTTGATTGTTCCAGGGAGGTAACAGGTTTTAAAGGAGCGGAACATAGAAGTTTTATATCACTAGCAGATGCAGAAGAGTACCTGTTCCAATCTGTTGAACCTAGAGCTGTTTTAGCTTGATTTGGAGATAGGATGTACGTTTGTCTAAGTGGTTTGTAAGGCGGCTAAGCTATGTAGACCTAGGGTGTTTCTGTGACGAGTAAATTTCACTCGCCCGAGGGGCTTTGTAAGAGCGTCGGCTGGCTGATCATTCGTATGAATATACTGTAATTTGATTTCCCCTTCTAAGACTCGTTCCCTGATAAAATGGTAATGCATTTCTATATGTTTTGATCTAGCATGAAAGACTGGGTTATGTGAAAGTTTCATGGCACCTTGGTTGTCGCAATGAAGAGTGATACCGGAAGTGAGAACATTGGAATTCGAGGACTGAGAGCAGTCGGTTGAGTGGATTGTCGGAGATGGCGGTATCAGTTCTTGCAGGAGTCGGTGAAGCCAGACCGCTTCCTGTGCCCCGTCACTCAGTGCGCGGTACTCGGACTCGGTGGAGGAGCGAGAGATAGTGGGTTGTCTTTTGCTTTGCCATGTGACAGGTCCGCCGGCAAGAGTGAATATGTGTGCGCCCATGGAGCGGCGTGTTTCTGGGCAGGACCCCCAATCGGCGTCGGTATAGCCTGATACTGTGAGTGGAGCACCTGCATGATACAGGATACCAAGATCCAGGGTGCCTTGTAAGTAGCGGAGGACATGTTTGGCTGCTTCGAGGTGGGCCTGTTGGGGATTTGCCATATAACTGCTCAGACGGCTAACAGCATAGGCGATGTCTGGGCGTGTAACTGTAAGAAAGATGAGTTTCCCCACGAGTCGGCAATAGTGAGTAGAGTCGACGTACGGTGATTGCATGTCCGTGACTAGTAGATGACCTTCGGGAAGAGGGACAGGGGCAGGTTTGCAGTCAGCCATTCCGAAGTCATGAAGAATTGATTTGGTGTAGTCCCGTTGATGAAGGAAGATACCTAAGAGGACTTGTTCGAAGGAAATGCCGAGGTAGCGTCTGATTCTGCCCAGGTCGGTCATTTCGAATTCGGTATGCAGGAAACGTTTTAACCAGGAGATGAGGCGATCGGAGCTGCCGGTGATGAAGAGGTCATCCACATAGAGCATCAAGATAAGTGTTTCACCTTCCTGATGCATATAGTATAAATTTCCATCGGACTTGCTGCGTTGTAAGCCAATACGACGAAGAGCAGCATCGATGCGGTCGTACCAGGTACGAGGACTCTGCTTGAGTCCATACAGTGACTTGTTTAGTCTACAGACTAGTTTGTCTTGACCATGAGTGCGAAATCCAGGAGGTTGGCTCATGTAAACCCGTTCCTTGAGAAGACCATGGAGGAATGCAGTGCGGACGTCCATGTGGTGTATGGTCCAACGTTGTGCAGCGGCGAGAGCAATAGCAGTGCGTAGAGTTGCCCATTTGATGACAGGGGCAAATGTTTCGTTGAAGTCAATGCCTTCGCGTTGTTCGAAGCCACGAGCAACTAGACGTGCTTTCTTGATTGGTGGTTGTCCGGGGAGGCCTGGTTTGAGTTTGAATACCCATTTGCATGTAATTGCATGTTGGCCTGGAGGAAGGGGTTCCAAGTCCCAGGTCTGATTTTTCCATATGGAATTCATTTCGACTTGCATAGCAAGGCGCCATCCTGGATCGAGTTGAGCTTGTTTGAATGTAATGTGGTCGCTATTGGGATCTAGGGTTGTTGATGGCAAGGGTGCTGGTTTGGGGGGTGTAGGAGTGATCATGCAGATGTCGAAATCTTCAGTTGAGAGGCATAGATCGTAACCGTCGAGTCGTATATTTTGTCGGCGGGGGCGTTGGGAACGTCGGGGCGGGATGGGGGTTGCTGTGGAGTTCGGGAAAGGTTCGGCAGGAATGACTGGTGGGATTACTGTGAGAGGAGAGGGGTCAGGAACTGGAGAGTTAGAAAGCGGGGAGGGAGAGGTTGGTGTAGAATCTGGAGTGACAATGGGGGGAATGGGTGGAGGGGAGGTGGGCAGCGGAGAGAAAGAGGGAAGTGGCGGGGAAGAAGGAAGTAGTTTATTGAGAAAGGAAGAACTCTCGAGAGGTTCTGTGGTTTCAGGAACTGGGAGTTTCAAATTAGCTTCATCAAATCTAACATCGCGGCTGATAAGAATTTTGCGGGTGCTAGGGTTGTAGCAGCGATAAGCCTTGCTTTGTTCATCATAGCCGAGCAAAATTGTCGGAATAGCTTTAGGATCAAATTTGTGTCGCTTGACGTCAGGGATATGACAATAGGCGACACATCCTATAATGCGAAGGTGACCTAGATGTGGTTTTATCCCCGTAAAAGCTTCTTCAGGTGTGAGAAGCTTCAGGGCCTTGGTAGGGCACCTATTTTGGATATAATTGACCGTTTTGGCAATCTCATCCCAAAGAATTTTGGGAATCTGGGTACCTGTAACGACACTCCGGATACCTTCTAATAAGGTGCGATTTTTTCTTTCAGCAATCCCGTTCTGATGAGGGGAGTATCCTGCGGTGAGTTGTCGAGAGATGCCGTGGGTAGTGCAGTAGGATTGAAAATCCTGAGAGATATATTCACCGCCTCTATCTATTCGGAGTGTCCCTATGCGACTGGTGGGTGTTTCTACTAAGGTTCTAAACTGTTTAAAGTAATCTAGGGTTTGTGATTTATCTGAGAGAAAGTATAGCCAGGTTTTCCGGGAAAAATCATCAATAAACGTAAGTATGTAACGACTGCCATTCCGAGAAGGTGTGGGCATAGGTCCGCAGAGATCACTGTGTACTAATTGCAAGGGTCGAGTGGTATGGGTCGTACGTTTCTTGGGAATTCTATCTCTAGGAAGTTTGCCCAGCATGCAGGAGGAGCATACAGTTTTGATGAGAGGGATGGTGGGGACTCCCGCTACAAGGTTCCTGGATGTCAGGTGATATAAACTTTGGAAGTTGAGGTGGCCGATCCGTTTGTGCCAGAGTTCAATGGTATGATGAGGTAGCCGCGACGTTTGTTGAGAAGTGGTCGCGTGATGAAGTACCGTTGGCTGGATCGAGCTGTTGTGTGCAGGCTCTGGGGCTGCGCTGGGTTGAAATGGTGATGTGGTGGTCTCGCCTCCGATGTGCTGGTCCGTGAGTTGCTGGAGGTGAGAAACAAGATCAGGTGTTGGTGTAGTTATCTTGCGGTGGGCAGAGTAATTGTTGACGCGATAGAGCTTGTTCCTGGAGTCTCGGGTGCCATGAAGAAAGATCTGACTGGGTTGATCCTTGTCATATATGTGACATTGCTTGGATTCGAACAAAACTCTGTAGCCAATGTCTGTGAATTTGCCGACTGAAAACAAGTTTGTCTTTACACCAGGAACGTACAGAACATTGTGTATAAGCTTTATTTTTCCAGAAGAATCGGTAACATGCACAGTGCCTTGGCCAGAGACTGGCATGATCTGTCCTCCAGCTGTTCTAATTTGAGGAATGCTAGAGGTCGTGACGTGATTGAGAAGTTGTGAATTTCCGGTGACGTGAGACGAGGCGCCGGAGTCGAGAAACCAGTCTTCTTCAACATCTGTGGTAATGCAGGCGTTGATTACCTCATCGGGTACATCTTGATCGTCGTTGAAGGCGTCAAGGCAGACTTGCATGTGATTTGGGGCAAGGTCGGGAGTATCGGTTTGGAGGTAGTCTGCTTCATCGATGACCTCGGTCAGGTGTACCTGGGACTGTTGTGATGAACGGTTGTGATGGCGAGTACGCTGCATGTTACCGAGTTGAATCTGAAGAGTCTTGATTCTTTCTTCGAGGGTGTACTGAGCACAATCTCGGGCATAATGTCCAGGTTTGCCACACGTATGGCAATAAACGGGGTTGCGGTTTTGAATTTCCGACCGTTGGTGGTGCAGTTGTGGCTGTGCAGGTGCTCGATTGCTACTGTTGGTGTAGGTTCCACGTGTATTGCTGCGGCCCCGGGGGTTGCGTCCTCCTCTATGTGGTCCTCTGCCTGTTCCCGCAAAGTTGACTTCTTCAGCTTCATCCCGTTGTTTCTCTATGTTGCGGCTAATCTCTTCCTGGAGAAGTAGGCCTTCTAGTTCGGAAAAATTTGGAATACGTTCTCTACCTTTCTGGATCTGTTTGAAGGTAGACCAGCTTTTGGGTAGACTATTCAATGTGAGATCTACGAGGTCCTCGTCTAGGGTTGCTATGCCTAAGTTTACCAGTTGGGTTACTATTAGGTTGATGGCTTGGAGGTGTTCCCCTATCTCTTTCCCTTCTCCCAACTTGAGAGAATAGAGTTGTTCCTTTAGAGACAGGCGTCTCGAGGAGCTCCTAACGTCACACATGTTTCTCAACCTTTGCCAAATGTCGTAGGGATCTGTAAGATGAATGATGCTGAGTATAATAGAGTCTCTTACCAGGGAGATGATAATCCTGCCGGCACGAGATCGAAGTTCGTTCTCCTTCAATATCGTGTTTGTAGCCGTTGCTCCATGCGGTGCGATCTCCTCAGCTCCAGTGTTCGTCTCTTCAACTGCAGCGTTCGCCGTGATCGATGAGGTTGCAGATTCGATTGTTGTCTCGTTGCCGGTTGCAGAAGGTTCGACGTACTTCCATAATCCCTCCTGCATGAGTATCATCTTGACCTTGTAGCTCCAGATAATGTAATTGGATGGTCCAGCTAATTTCATGGACTCGGGAACATCCTTAGTATTGGGATCCATGCTAGACGTCAAACTATGTCGCTTTAGACAGAGACTCTGCACTCTATTGTGACTAGCAGTGTTGCCTGACAGTGGTGTCGATGCTGTGGCTGTGCCTACAGTATCTGATCACTTCTAGACCCTGATCGCTCGGAGTTCTACGACTCAAGTTGAGGGACCCTAGACTGTCGCTCTGATACCATGTAGAAACAAGAGGTTGCAATCCTACAACCGTAATCAGTAGTTCATAATAGAATGCTTAACAGGAAGTTAAGCTGGGATTATATACAGAAGATGTAAACCCTAATGAGAAGATCAATGGATGAAGAACGTTATACTAGGATGGAACCCTAATCACTCGGTTGTGTCAACACATTTGAGTTTCTCGTGGATTATAAGAGTTGGTGGTCAAGTGTCCAGATCTTCAGGAAAAACACCTCATACTCGCATATTCGCCTTTCCAACTACCTTCTGGCCGATGCGGGCTGGCACTGCAGTTTCTGCTTCCGATACATCAAAGACTTTGTCTTCAAATGCAAGCCTGTTCTCATGCTGAACGAGTTCGAAATTCTTCTTTTCTAAATCTTCACAGGATTCAAGCCATTATATGCAACGGAACGGACTTGTTTGACAGGCTTCCGGAGGAGTTCAGCTTCCAGGAGCTCATTCGTAAGTTGGGTGCTGTTGCACGATCCTTTTCCGGAGTGCACTTGCCAAAGTATTTATTGGAAAATTCAACGAGCTACAAGCTCCTGTTCCCTGGGAATTGTAATCGTGAAGAAGACCCTGGCATGGGCCCGGGCCGTTTGAAAGTGGAAGATGAACTATGGACATTCGAATTCAACAGTCTTCGGCTTTCATTTCTGAACAGGAAGCCACCAGCCGAAGTCAAAGAAAAATTGTCCGTGGGGGCAACCCTTAGTCCAGGTGTGCACATGACATTAGAAGCGTCGGATTTTTTATATGCTTTCTTCTCAAATTGTTACCCTCAACGTCTCTAATGACACACTCTGTAATTGCACATTCCATGGATAATTATCCTCAGAATCTGTTCAATTGTTTACACATATGGCTGGATAAATTGTGATCACATGCATGGCCGATTGTCTACTGGAGGCAATGTCTCATTAGAGAGGGTTGAATAAATCTTAATTCTCCAGTTATACCTCCTGATGTTCAATTGTGATGTATTTCCTCTGTTTCTTGCGACAAGGAGACCATTTTGTCAGTGGCCTATTAGTCTGGGTTAAGCTGCGCCACATCTTTTGTCCGTGCTTCTGTATCTCCTCTGTTTGAAATTTCTACTTGATCATGCTCATGACGTAGCTGTCTTGCTATTTAAATAATGTGCACTTAGTGTAGGCGTTAAGAGAGTAAGATGCATCTTATTAACCTGGAAATTATGCTAACTGCAATGAGATTCCTGATAATTGTAAATAATCGATTTCAGTCGTACATATGACCAAGATAATTAATAGTCAATATAGTCATGAGATGAGAATAGTGTTAAAGAGTGAAGGTTTTAAACTTACTTAGATAGAGCAGGTCACAGTTGATTTAACAATCGACATTCCTTAGTCTCCTCGTGAGATAGACATTATTATTCTGAAATGGAAAAAAATGCTTTGCACCGCTGATTCAACATACCTTATTTTTACACCAAGTTTTCAATAACCGTTGTTCACAATTGTACTAGAAGCTCTCTGTCTTACAGGAAATACATCAGCTGGACGACATGGTCCAATATGCGTACCACGAAGACAAGGTGGGGAAGAGAGACGACACGGAGAAGAGGACACGGAGAATAGGCATGGAGAATTGGACATTGACAGAGGAATGTCAATCGATGATGATGTGCTTGGTCGTGGGAAGGCACGCCGCTTGCATGATTCATCTTTTTTTCCTGCAGAATTTGACTTTGGTAGCAAGGTAACTTAACATCATGTGCTCCTGGTGATCGATTGAGCGGCGTTTGAATAATTAGTGACAGCCCCGGCCTGCAAAAGGGGGCCTGATGCCTGCAACATGTGCAGCAGTTCCTCAGTCTGCCATTGCTGCACTTCTGACTTGCTGAAACTCATGCGGACCCTGTGCGTATGATATGGTCAGTCCCAAGGAAACTCTCCCGGACCAGTTCTTCCTTTATTTTCAACACCTAGCACTGCTGACGAACGAGGTACAATTAACCCACGCTCTCCAACGACATTTTCTGTACTTCCCAGTATATCTTGAGAATCACTCATGGAATGCTGGGTACGTACGTACACATCTTATTGGACAACATGATCTACACATGTCAAGTTTTGAACACTTATGCAAGGAGACCATAATTTTCCCACGACAGTTTCATTACAGAGAGTTGAAAGTAATCAAATTCCTTTCTATTGCAACTTACAAAATACAGTAGTTTTGCTAAAAATTACTTGCGTTTCACATTACAGCATATATTGTCTGTCGGCAATTTGAGCTTTGGATTAAGCAGCCATATATGTAGGATTAATTGTTCTTATCATATCGTTCAGTAGAACTGGGCAATGGTATGAGGTATGTATACCTTAAGGTGTCGAAATAATTACCAATGCACAAATCCTAGTATTAAACTGCCTTAAATTTTACCAAATTGAAAGAAGATTCCAGTTCACCGTAGCATATTCTTTTGAACTAAGAGGTTTTAAAGCTCTGATTAGAGACTTACCTAAGCTTGACCCTAGCAATTTCTCCATCCAGCAAATGTGTATTTTAGTTAAGAATCTCTAGGATCACTTTCCAATTAGGATGCAATTCGGTGTAGTTAAATTACCTTAAGTTAAGCTTAGATGCATGGAAGTCTTGTCAGTATTTTTCGGCCATGCTTCTTATCTCTGGCAATTGTCAGTCTTCGTGTTGGGTGCAACCACGTTTCAGTGCCTTGAATTCCAACCTTCTACAGTTCTACTCATGGATTGTAGTATGTTGGAATTGTTGTCAGACAGCGTGGAAGAATTCCTGTTTTGGCAGTCAGCTTGATGGAGTCTGGACCTCTATTTCAGGAATTCATGTCTCCTTGTATATTGAATAAAAAATCGAAGAGAATTAATGAAGCTGTCAATATTGAGCTGAGAATGTTTCGGAAAAAGAATCTAAACTCCTCTTTTTTAGGGTACCGAGACACCTAATTATCAAGAATGTTACGTTTGTGCTGTCAATACAGAGCCTGCGCATGCAAATTTGCAACGTTTGCTGCTATTCTTTTCAGTAGACACTGGTACGGAAATCACCCATCGATGCGCACAACCAGTGAGGCATTTGAGAGTGCACGAGCATGAAAAATCAATCCCGAGGTCACTGGGTTTCATGAATTCCAGAGCTCCTATTCTCTACCTCTCCAGCCTCTGAGGTCGAGGATAACTTACTATTTGCATCACTTTACAAAATTTTGACATGTGCAGGGGTGTGATTCATGGGAGATCAGCGTAAATTAGCGGAGAGATTTTCAGACCCAAAAGCTCAATCCGCTTGACAGAGATGAGATTTTCTCTAGTCACTATGTATGAATTCCTCATGCAATGTCAAAGTGAGAGATTGTAGACCACTAAAAGTACAAGACAAATAGATAATTCCACTTATAATCAAAGATGAGTGGCTATAGAATGATAGACATTTAGCGAAGTCGCGTTTTCACCACTTGCTAATAAGTTCAACCTACAAGTAAAAGAAAATAGATCAGTTTGTTGTTGGTAAGTTAATAGCAAGTCACTATTGGAAACAAGATTAGGTCCCTGGCTAACAATTTTACAGTCTTCTCTGCCGTATATCCACAGTATCTGCCCCTACAGCTCTGCAAGTGCTTTCATTTCAATCGCTGGTATGCTTGGAGACCTCCAGTTAAACCCTAAACCCTCTGAATGTCACCCTTACACCGATGAATTGTGCGTTCTACAGTTGTTACAAGCTTATGATGACCGTAAAACTTAGGTTTAAGTGAAGTTGTGCTGGTCTTGAGTTCTCGACACGGGTCAAAGCTGCAGGGCTTGGCATGGCAAGCACCGACAGTACATTACGTATGTATGCTGCATTCGGTGTACATCATATGTCAACATAAGTTAGTCTCTCTTTTGTGTCAAAACAAAAACAAAAACAAAAGCATAGTCTCTCAAATGCGCACTGAATCACAAGTTGCCAATGCTGCACAGTCCGTCAAATGATTTCTGTTTGCATTTACTGAGCTCATTTCCACTTGTCTCTCTGCTGCGGTGACATGTAGACCTTTTTAGGAAAACTAGGGCACATGTCAGATCACCTCAACACTGACTGTACTGACGACGAAGTACTGATCGTGTCATCTCATCAATGCATTGTAAGTTGCTATCAAGGCCATCAGCCCATCACCCACTGCCCCATTATCACTTTCACACATGTGCCGAACTGCTGATCCCGCCTGCTGCACAAGACAAATACTTCAGTTTTAGTTGAGATCATTGGAAAGCGTGAATAGTTAACGCGTAAGCTTATCCCGAAGCTTGCTGTCTGTAATCAATTTAGAGAATAGATGCTCATTGCACAACGTCCAACACATACCTTAGTAAGTTAATGGAAATTTGGACTTGGATAGAGAGAGGGTACTGTATCAATTCCTTTTTGTCTTCTTACAATTTATCTATATTGTATTCAAATGCCATCTCGGGAACTTAGATCACTTACAAAGCATTCAGGGGCATGCACTACGGTAACTACACCGAAAAGCCTCCGAAGAAGCAATCCATTGTAGTTCCCATTATTACATTAGAAAACTTATTGTGGGGTCTTGTTGGTAGTTGAAAAGAGATTCTAGATTCTCTTAAAATGCACTTTTTGGACATTGTATGAATAAACTATGAATTTTCAAAGTGCTGAAAGTGGGTGTTTCTAAAATTGACCTTAGACTCTTATGAATAGTGGGAGTACATTTTAGGCAAGAATATGTAGGGGTCAATTATAGAAAGAGGTCACTTTTGGGTGTAGTTACCTTATGGTAGAACCATCCATTACCAACCACTTAAGCATTCTTTGCATGATCTGGAGCACTGGAAGGCAATGTAAATTTTCTACTTTGTAGAAAGATAGAAATTATGGGGATTGCAAATATTTTGGTAATTTTATGCCTTGAATTGAACATACTATAAGTTTGGGAAGTCAGCAGTTGTTTTAGATCCATACTCAACACATAGAATCTTCCATAACTTCTCATTCAAAGACTACTTTGGCTCTCAAAACCAAGCCTATGTATTATGACACAAATGGTCAAAAGATGGTCGAAAACCAAGATTTGACAGTTAGAAATCAATCATAGTCTCTATTAAATTTTTTAGTAAGGGAGGCAATCATTTTTTATCATTGCTCCATTCTGACAACGTAGGGTGGAGTAATTGCGATCAAGAGGTGATTAACAATGAATAATGTTGGTATGGTTCCTAGCGCAATTATGCTTGGTGCATTATGATTGGCTACAAGATTCTCAATATTGCAACAAACCTTTGTTGGATTTTGCAACCAACCCTCGGTCAGAAATAGAAAGGTCTATATTAGCAATATTAGTGGAACAAAATCTTCAACTTAAAAATTCATAGTAATTATGTTCTGAGAAATAATCTGAAAACTTATAGAAACCTTGTGAACTCTATTTTTGCACATGGAAAAATTTTCCCATTGTTGAAACCTCCCTTGTAGATATGTGTATTTTTTTTAAGTGGTTAGAAATGGGTTACCTCCTTCACCTATTGATTGGACATAGGCTCCTAGTTGGTAATGGGTAGTTCTACCATATTCTTGCTTTGGCTCTAATTTACAATAGATGGTATAGAATATTTTATGTCCAACAATGCTTCATCAATGGCTAAGAGGGCAAGTGGAAGCTCAATGTGACGAGCTAGGCGTGTGTGAATGAAAGGCAATGGGCATGAAAGCTATTGAATGGTATGTACTTAACCCCTAAAGGACCAACATGCATTTTTTGGCTACATAGCAATTTTGGATAGGCATCTATGACTAGAGATTTCTATATTTTTGGCCCAAATTTTAATAGAATATGGGAATGAAGAATATCTTTCAAGTGCACTAAATTTCATGACCTTTGGAATATGAATCAGAAGTTGTGGCCTAATATGCTATGTTTTTTTTGTAAATGGGCAGTCTGTGGCAAATTAGGAAAAATCTCTTTTTTTATGAAAAGAAAATTGAAATTGGTTTTCTAGAGTTATATATAAGTGTAAAGCTTTGAATCATTCCATTTTGATCAATGAGTCAAAAGTTATAAGGATTTTTTGTTTGCAGGCAATTATGAATTCTCTACTCTAAAATAAACTTTAAAGTGGTTTATATTACTCAATTTTCAATATTTTTGGAAAAAAAATAAAATCATAGGATATAGATTTTTTATTACAACATTGCAACCATTGGGATTGGAATTTTTCAATTCCATAATTAAATTCTTAACAATTTAGTATTTTGAATCATTATCTACTATTTATTTTTTTCTTTGTATATTGTACAATTCCGAAAATTTTCAAGCATGTAGCCAACTTGCCTTGAAGAATGAATCCAAAGAAGCACCACCAATTTAGACATATTTTCATAGAAATGTGCTCTTGTGATGTGCAGGTGCCCTATTTTTCATAGGGCCAAAAATATAATTTCAATGAATTTGAATGCTTATATCTTGCAATCCATGTGGTGGAAATTTCTCAAATTTTTTTCACATGTTCGAAGGTCAGCATACTACAAGATCTTGCAATTACATGTGTCAAAAACAATTTTTTTTCTTTTCAAAAATGGTACTTGTACTAAAAATGGCAGTTTTGGAGCATTTTTGGTGAAAACATAGTCTTGAAACTCTAGGGATTAAGCCAAGTTACATTTTGTCCATATATATGATTAAAAAATCGAACCTCATTGAAAACAATCATGGTTGTCAAGAAAATTCACTTGGTTTTGGAGATTCACGAAGCCCTTTTTGACTTCCAACATGATACAACAAAAACGTAGAGAGCCTAATATTAATAGATACGATGATCAATTGTTGATTCTATTGATTTTAGGTGTCATTACCTTAACCCCTGTGCGTTAGAGCAGATGTTTTTTGGACGTTGAGAGAATAGGATTTGAGGAATACCAAGTTCATCAAATATTATAATCTCAAAATCTGCATGGTGGATTCTCATATAAATTGCACATTCGTACTCATCGGTAAGTTGGCTTCAAATCTCCACCGTGAAAAACTTCAGTAAACAAATAATTCTAAAAGTATTCTGGATTGTCTGGATCCAACAAAAAAAAGCTCCTAGCTTCTGATGTTCTCTCTATGACGCTCAGGGGTTAATACCTTACTACTGTCCCAAGCACCAAGCACAATGCAGCTAAGTTGGTACACTGAAGAGTGGTTTTCACAAAAGCTGCAGCTGCCCAAAGCACTGCTAAATGTGCTGGAAATTTGAATTTTGTACAGCGAGGTTCAGATTTTCCTGTAGCTGTGAATATTTCCGAGTAGCCAGAACTTCTCCTGAGCTCAAAATTTAGAACACTGAATGTCCTGTGAAGAATGGTTCTCCGTTCAATGCAGTGAGGTGTGAATGAGAATTGACGACCAAAAAAACAAAACCCTGTGGAAGCTGCAAGGGCAGGGGAACCAGCAGAATGGAAGGTGCACGTCTGAGGTGTCAGCGGCGAGTGCTTTCCATGCTTCCTCCTTCCACAGCCCGCAACCCACCGGAGAATTGAATGCAGCTGCCACTCTCCTGGATCGATCATCAAACAGAGTCCCCAGTAGTCTCCGACTCCGTCTCCCAGAGTCCTCGAGCAAATTCCATATAAACCCCTCCTCGCCCAAGTCTCTCATCATTTTCAGTATCCCACCTGGGCGATTTCCTCGCCTCCATCTCTCTGTAGACCTGCCACTCCGCTTGCACACTTCTTATCTGCTGCTCTTAATCATCATCCCGGCCACGTGCAAGTCTAACAGCGATCACTCTGTGCACTAATCCACTGATACCTGCACTCCCACCATTGCCCTTCGATCAAGTTTGTAGGCGCTTCTTGAACTCCAAGATCATATATACACATTTGCGCCTCGATCTTTCTTTTCAGGTGAGAGTTGCGCTACATTGTACTCAGTAATGATCCACTTCTAACTGCTCATCTAGACCAGTTTCGTAGCCCTGATTTAGCTCCAATTAAGTTCATACACATTTGGGTCTTTAATTAATTTTTGAGAGAATCTTGAGAGAGTTTTGCTCGAGCTGGGTGCCTTTGTGAACTCCTTGTTTTCGTGGTCTGTTTTTGAGCTACATTTGAGCTACTTTCTGAGGTGAAATTTTATTGCTGTTTTGGGGTAGTTGAAGTGGCGATGGCGATATCGATGAAAGTGGTGCTGCTGCTGGTCGTGCTGGCGGTGGTGCAGGCAGTGCAAGCTGCTGAGTATACAGTGAAGTGGCAATTTCCCAGTAAGAAGTCGTTCTTCAAGTCCACTCAGCTGAGGACATACTATGTCGGCGACACATTGGGTAAGTTATCGAGGTTATAATCTTTGTGAGGAATATCGATCGATGCTTTGCTTCTTGAATCTTTCCTGGTTCCGAACTAACGGAGCAATTACCGATACTGTTTCGACTACTTTTGGTTACGGCTTCCGAGCTAAGATTTCTTTGTCATTTTGATAAATGATTCAGGAGTCCTCAGCTCTTTTTTTCAAAAGAAATGACATATGGGAGTTCGTGGTATATTAGCTTTTGTGGCCAACCAGCCTTCTCTGTGGCTTCAAATCTTTGAATGTTCTCATTCCATCTTACAATTTTGTTTTTACAATTCAGAGAAGCATAGTACTCCTGTAAATGTTCTTGGGTTGAGGCCTCGACGAGCTCAGGAATATTCCCTCGCAGTGAGGCTTGCCCTTGCCCTACCGGGAAAAAGGTGTTGGTGTTGTTTTCGACACTGTTTTTGAAACTCTTTTTACACTTTTTCCAACACTTTGGTGTCAGAGAGTGTCAAAAAGCTTGTCTTTTTTCACTAGTGTGGGTTTGTGTGTTTTTATGTTTCCCCAGATGTACGCTTCCTGCTTGTATTGTCTTCAGAAAGGTCCACTGCAGTCTTCAAATTGTGACATTCAACTCCAAAAGACTTGGAAGAAAAACTAATTAAGCAGATTTGCATTGATCCCTGAGTTCCATTCAGTTCCCAAGTAGTCACGCTTTCAGAAGTCAAAAACTCACTTTCTTACAGGATTCAAAGTTTGTGTTTACGAAGGTCTTTTTCTCTTGTGTCATCGAACAAAACCAAAGTCCTCACGGGGTTGAGGGTTTGTGCAGCAGTGAATATTAACTGTTAATATTATTATTGACTGACATGAATTTTACGATTGTGCAGTTTTCAACTACCCCGAAGGGACGCACGATGTGGTAAAAGTGGAAACCTTTAAGGAATTTGACGAATGCACCATGACCAAGCCTATCATGCCTGAGTACGGCAATGGCCAGACCAAAATAACCCTGGATAAGCCAGGTCCGCACTACTTCATCTGCTCCATTCCGGGCCACTGCACGGACGGCATGAAAATCAAGGTCTTAGTCAAGCACCACCATGGCAAGCCTTGATTAATTTGTGAATCATTCCACAACATTTTCAAGCAACAGTCTCGGGATGTGATCGATTGGGAGAAGATGTTCACTTTAATTAATGGAGCAGACACGGCACTACTCCCCGTTTCATAAGTCTCCATCTGCTAAAGGTTAAGATCTGACATGGTACGTAATATTCTACACATAGTCAGAAGCATCAGAAGTCATATGCTCCTGCTAGCTTAATAATGTTATTGATCTCTCTGAGTAGGTTTAATACCATTTCCAATGTTTTTATATTCCATGAAATTAGTTTTTAATATCCTAGGAATGGACTCTAGTTTTTGCTAAAGTCCATGCTAATTGTAGCTGCCGAATCGCCGATATCTCTTCAGAAAAGACATGTATCTCTTGTAAACCAATGCATAGCAGAAGCAAGTTTCAATTTGATCGTGTTAGGTGATACAGACACATAAGATTGCTATATATGCACAGTATTTTCTGCCAGATCAGCGTAGCTAGTTTTACAGATCGATCAGCTAGAGATGAACGATGCTTGGTTGTTGGGAGCCCAAGGTTGGGGGAGGAATTGCCATCGTCCAGGATCCACCTGGAATTGTAGGATCTTTGTGATGAAGTTGAAAGTGGTGGTGGGAACCATTTTCTTTCCCTCTTTTTTTAATCAATATGTAAGCTTGAATGTTTCGCGTAATTTGTAAGTTATGTCTGCGTTCGTGCGTGCGTGCGTGCTTGTTACAAGTGGTTGAGGCTTGTATCTTTCAGCAAAGTGTAGATATATGAATGAATAGCTTGTTAAAATCCTGTAAACTTGTTATCAATATTGTTGCTGAAGCTAAAGTAGCGAATACCAAAATTGTTAACGGACCTGATCGCATACTGTCTGTTGTTATCACAGCAACTCAGGTATTTGTACACTTGGTTGGACTTATTAACGAAACATGTATGGCCACTGATCGTTGAATGAGATTACGGTAATGGATTTACTTGTGACAGTAAATATATCTACAACCTCCCACTTAAAAATTGCATAAGAAATTCATACGTGGATACGTGCAATACATACAAACTCTGTCTAGAGTGTTTAGGCCAATGTTCAAGGACTGAAATTAAAACCCAACATTTCTAGTGACTGTTCTTTTTCTACTTCTTTTTTGATAATGAAATATAATTTCATTACTTTTCTAGTTTCTATTGAGGTTGAATTACTGTATGTCACTGGAAGGGAAACTATATGCTAGGGCACAACAATCTATACCTTAACCCTGGAACGATGCGGGGATGCTCTTTCTGCTGTAATTGAATCTCTGTACTTCTGAAAAAAGAAAGGCCTTCAATGAGGGCTGACCCATGCCTAAGAAGACTCTGCATGCCCCCATCTCCTACCATAAAAACAAAAAATGAAGAATTGTTTCTCTGTCTACTACAAAGATATCCTTCGTCATTCATCGGACAATTTAACTCCTCAACGTCATTCCAAGGTTAAATGAGGTTGTTTAGTTTAGTTTTGTTTGTTACAGTGAGATCTTTGGAACTGTGTGTCCCCTAGTCGCATTCTTGGTACTGGTGGAAAGCCCTCTCTGAGGAGGAGTGCACAATCTTTGTTTTGAATTTCAAAGTTTTTATGATTTAAAAAATTACTTGAATTACTTTTACTTTACTTTTATTATAGGGCATACTAGTTTGTTTGAAGCATGAGGGTGACCATTCTTGCACATCGGTGACGAGGTGCAAGCTATTAACTTAGAATTAATTGTAAGAGCATCTCCACCCCCACTGACCCGGCGCTTCACTCCGACATTCCAAGCTCATTTGCCACTCAAGTGTGCCTGAAAATCCACCCACTCCGCCATTGTAGCCTTCCCATCTTGCAGTGGCCCTTTCTGTGCTTGCACCACCACAACAATCCAACGTTGGAAGCTGCGTCGCCGCTCATGGTGGAGATGCTCTAAGACATGTATAATAATCAATTATATGGTGCCTCTTTGAGTACTAATTCTGGCATGCATTTGAATTTATACTTTGCTTGAATATTTCTAGGAATGATAACGAGGCACATCTTAGTTACCCCACCTTGGATTCATTTGGAATGAAGACAATACATGGTTACTTGCAGTCTAATCACATTGAGTGGTCTTCTTCCTAAATGGAGGTTTAGGTCCCACCTTTGCAAAATGAATGAATCAAACACAAATTTACACTACTTGAGGGATCATGTGACATTGCTTTTACAAGAAGTTACTTTTTTAAAATGCATTATCCAAATGGTGATGAAATTCTGAAAAATTCTTCAATAAACATGATGAAAATTTTTCATTCAAGTTAATGTATATTTCTATCTTTGAAATGATGAATGACAATCAATCTTATAGAGATACAATACTTTGAAATTTTTCAAGCAAACATGTGTCTTGCTAAATTTAGCAAGATTGAAGACCACTTGTCTGAATTAGGTGAAGAAACTTGATTCTTGATTCACCTTCACTAACACTCTAAATCATATCTTTGCAATCGGTAACAAGGCCAAGTACCTAAAGAAGTTCAAGTGCAGAAACTTAATCCCTACATGCTCAACTATCCATTGGGTAGATGACGGAATCAATGTTGTAAAGAGTACACCTCATCCAAATAATAGTCATTGAAGAAGCTTCAAGAAAATTCATGTAATACATCAATGAGAAGAAGAAAGATTGTTCTACATCAATCAATGATATAAACATTTTGAAGGATTTTCAACTAATTTCAATTATTTATAATAAAATTTCAAAATAAACTTACCATATTTAGGTTGAGAAATGAGGGGATATTAACTTAAATGTGTAAACAGTATTCAAGGATTGGACATTCAAAGATGAGGATGATGAAGCATGGATTGAAAAAAAGTTTGTAATGTAATTTGGAGAGAATATTATCAAAATCAATGCAAGAATATTATAGAGGGGGTGGAATTGAATGAAGGTACTCTCAAACCTCAAGGGATTCCACACTCAATTCTAGAACATGGGGCAAGTGCCATGGAAATCATCCTTTTTAGTCTTGTGTGAATCATTTCTTTAAAAAAAAAATCCAAGAACACTCTTTGGAGGTCAAACTTCTATGCAAGACCTCCCCTTTTTACATTTTTATCTTACATAGAAGGATTCTTGTTATTCATTGGACACTTTAAGGCTGCTACGTTGTTAATTACATGATTAAGTTATTTTATTCAAGACTTCTTGTCTTCTTAAACAAATTCAACTATTTTCAGTTTGCACCCAACCAAACTCACCTTGATTAATATAGAACGGTCCATTATGGTCAAAAGACCCATCATGAATACCTAGGGAATGATCCCACCATATTTTTTTAATATAAATAATGAAATTTGGGTGGCAATCAATGTCTTCCGTGTCAATAATGGAGTGATTAGTGACTACCAGCGTTCAAGAAGTTTTTTGAGTTCTACCAGCTACTTTCCTTCAATTCCCAATTTGAACCGGTTTTTCAAGTACAGAGTCCAGTTATTTTCTCTATTTCCCATTCAAAATCATTTTTTTTTGTTTTTTTCCACCATTTTTTAGTTGATATATTCAAATAGCAAGCAGGTTTTTTACCAATTCCACCGGCTAACTTTGAACTAGCCGCCGGTTCTTCCTGGACATTGGTGACTATGATAGGAACTTCCAACTTTTGAGTGTAAATTCTTTGCAACAAGTGGTATTTTTAGGCCTTCATGTTGTGGCTATGTTAGAAAATATTGTGATTGCTTTAGGTGAGTAAGATGAAAATTAGAAATACAATTTTTGTTGGTTTGGGGTAGTGTGAAGATTCTCTTAGGCATCACACTTCAAAAATTCATAGCAAATTGATTTTATACTTTGTCAAAAAATTATAATTGCTCTTGGTATTTCTCACACTTGTCTTTACGTGGGGGGGATTTTTTTTAAATTTAGCAATGGCATGAGGGCAAATTCCAAATTTGAACTATGATGGGCTATCCTACTTTAAAGTATAGTGGTAACTCGATGATTAAATATTGTATCCCTAAATCCCCAAGGCACCTAATTATGGAGTTGACAATACTTTGAAGTTAAATAAGACCTCACTATGTTACTATTTTTAATAGTTTGTGTTTTTGAATTTTTTCTTAGTCTAGTTTTAGTGTCAAAAATCTGATTTTGAAAATGAATGATTATGATTTTTCTATTCAAGATTTTGTGCAAGTGTGTTCGTTGCAAATTTGGATTTTTCAAGAGCCCTCAACATTAGAAAGTCATTTAAAAAAATTGTAGAGTATATTTTAAGAAGCCTTAAATTGATTGGATTTGTGCAAGTTATGCTCTTTAATCTCGTATTTTTTTGGTGATCAATTTTTTAGATTTGGCATGTGAAAAAAGGATTGAAAAACTGACTCCAAATCGCTTTTATAGCTTTAATACCTTCATGTTCAAACATTATAATCTTTCAATACATAAGTGATAATATTGTCTTTTCTTTTCCCACATGATCTCTAACATGTCTAGTTTGAATTTGTATAGTCATAGTTCAAAAACATTGACAAAATTCATCAAAATGTTGGTCTTTTGTTCAATTTAGAGCAAATTACAAGAAGCTCAAAAAAAGCCCTTGGCATTTGGGCATTAGAAGAGAAATGAGGCCATGAGAAGATTGTTTTAGGGAAGTTCTCCAAGCTATGTACAAGTGCAATGCTGATCAAAATATTAAATAATAATAATAATAATAATAATAATAATAATAATAATAAATTTCATTTTTTTGAAATTTAAAAATAATACTTTTGGGGAAAATTTTATTTAAATAATATTATTTGACATGGAAGTCTCTTGACCACGACAGATTTATGATGTGGCAAAGTTTTCAAGTGTTTGTACATAAAGTTTTTCTTTTTTTCTATTTCTAAATTTTTGTAATCATGTCATTAACATCTAAAGGTCTAGACATCCAAAAAAGTGGATGCGCCTTTGTCAACTTCAATTGCAACTTTTAAAATAACTATTTTTAGAATTTGATTTCAACAAAAATGAAGCTTCCGTTGACAAGTTTTGTTTCTAATTCATTTTAAAATTTTGAGAAATGTCAAAAATTGAAAGAGTTATTGCAATTAAAAGTTCCATGTGTTAGAATCTAAATAGCATAATGATATAGTGTGTTTTTCATTCATATTTTCTTTCCTTAAAATTTATTTTAAATTTCCATTATAAAATTATGTTCCTCATTATACCCTTCATTTATGGTAAAAAAATCACAGATTATTGTAATATATATTGTTATTGGTATAATTTTATTTCGACCTTTAGCTTTAAAAAATTTCAAGAATTTGATTTTTCCATCAAAATTATTGAAAAAATACAACATAAAGAGAAGATTCATTTTTCCACTAGCAAAAAATATTCAAATTTTACAAATCTATTAAATTAAAAGGATAAATTTGGTTTGATGGTTGAATTTGACTCCAAGGCCTTTGTTGTGGCTATTTTGGGTGTAAGAAATAAAATAATCAATTGAAATTTTTTCACACTTAACTCCATTTCTACCTATACCTCTTAAAAATTTCAAATAATTTGGATTTTTTTTGCTATTTTAACTCATTTATGTTCAATTCTTGCAACATAAATGATAATAATTGAAGCTTTTCACGAAACAAATTGAAATTTCTCAAAGTGATATAAAATTCAGAGTTTCAAGCAATAAAAATATAAGATTGTGGTTTGAACACAATTTAAAAGGCTAAATTTAGTTCAGATAGGAAGTTTGACCATTTTGCAATGTATCAAGTCATTTAGGGGTTAAACTATCCCATACAATTTAGACCTTCCATTTTGTTGAACTTTCTTTTTTTGGTGTGTGTGTTGGATATTTTTTTGGTGGCCATTGTCCCCTACTTTCCGGGAACTCGAAGTCTTGTTCAAGCCTGAAATCTCCTTTAGTGCAAGCTAGAGTGCTGAATTTTTCCCTACCATATCTCGATAGGGAGAAAAGATAAAATGAAACTAAGGCAACAATTCTACGTGAACAATATATTGCAAGTCATAAAAAATTATTATATAAATTCATTACTCCCAAGCGCTCCACTATTTGATTGTCGGTGGATAATGAATGTTTTGAAAAGTATTCTTCATCATTCCAACTAATCTTGAGTAAATAAGCTTGAAGAAAAATCATCCAACATATCAATGGAAAGAAGAAATAATGCTCTATATGAATCAAACATTTAAAAAAAATTCAAAAGTAATCATAATACCTTTATTTTGAGCACTTTGGGGAAATAGCTTGAGAAAAGAAGATATGTTTTTCATCATTATTTTCAACATGTAAACATTTTGTTATTGTGTCATAGTCAATAAATGCTTGAATAATATGGATTTAATAAGACTATGATTAAAATTAATATTTTGAACTTAAAGAAAAAAGTTATTGTGAAAATCACAAATATTCCATCTACAATCACTTTTAGAGGGAATTTTAAATTTTGGGCTTCAAATTTTATTGAAAATTATTAGTATGTATACTAGTTGATATGATTGTATGGAAATATGGATACGACCCATGCATCATCTTTTAAAACTCTTGTTTGTAAGTCATCATTAAATTTTTATTCTACATTATATTTTTTGAAAATTTGGAATGCCCCTTGGTCTTTAAGGGATTAAGCCCAAAAGGTTGAGATTGTTACCAATAAAAAAAGATGGTTACTTGCACTTGCAAGACCTTCCTTCTTAAACTTTAAAATTTCAAAAGGTATTTCACTACAAGAAAAAACAATGTTTGAATCAACATGATAATCAACTCATATATGTAGTTAGGGCAATTGGTTAGGATGTTTTGGTTCAAACAACAATCAACACTTCTTTATTAATTTTATCTCTTAATTTGGTCAAATTATTATTATTCAAAAATTTGCCATGTAGGGTAATATGTAGGCAAAACTTGCCATGCAAGCAGGATTGCCACACAAGTAGGATTGCCACACAAGTAGGATTGCCACATCATCACATACAATACCCATAGGACATAGTTAGCACATTGATGCCAAATAACTAATTAAAATTTCCAAAGTCGATTTTGTAATTTAAATTTAAGTTCAAAAAAATTCTATACTATATTTATAATAATTCAATACCTTTAGCAATTGAACTTTGAATGCCAAAAATTGAGATGTTTGAATAGATGAGAAGACAAGATCTTTTATATAATGGGGTAGGAGGGAAGACAAGTAAACCCATGTGAAATATGTAAATTAAGATTAGTAGGAGCTCAACCATTCATAGTTAAATCAACAATAGGAATTGTAGTTAAAGTACAATTTCCTACCTCACTTAGGTAGTGTACAATAAAAGAAATTCACAAAACTTTGAACTAGGTTAATGTGGAAAATCAAATTAAATTTCATCTCCAAAAATCCATTTGAAATTTGAGATTTTGAAATTTGTCCGTAACTTTTGATTGGAGGCTCTAAATTTCAAATAGATTCTTGGAGATAAAATTTGGCTTTATTTCACCAATTTTTTTTGTTCAAAGTTTTTTGAAAAGAATTATTCTACTATGCCAAAATGAGATTTGAAATTTTACTTTCAAGATGTTTAGAGGATTGTCAAATCAATAGAGCCCAAGACAAAATTGTCATAATCAACATTTATGCATTGATTAGGGCCCTATTTTCTTGTAGTAAAAAACACCCCTCAATAACCAGAAAATGGCACCATAGTCTTTAAAGGATTAAATTACTTCTTTGGTTTAGTTGGCACCAATAGTCTTTTAATCGTGAAATGTTGGGCCTTTGACCACAAAGTTGGAGGTAAAATTCCATCACTATGTATACTCCCATTTAGCAATTACATATTAACCCCTAAACGCCCAAACTGCATTTTTTGGCAACATAGCGATTTTGGGCAGCTCACTACGAATGGAGTTTTTCTTATTTTTCTTTGAAATTTTCACACAACATGTGCCCGAGGAGTATCTTTAAGTCCCAACAATTTTCTTAACTTTTGACTTCATGGTTAAAAAGTTATTGCATGATATGTAATTTTCATTGCTCTTTGGGCAGCCCAAAAAATTCTTAAAAAAATACTTTTTTAAGAAATAAAAAATTGAAATTGGTTTTCTAGATTTATATGTACATGGAAAGCTTTGAATCATTCCATTTTGATTTATGAAATGAAAATTATGAGGCGTTTTAGTTTGCGGGCAGTTCCGGATTCTCTACTCTAAAATAAACTTTGAAGTCCTTTATTTCACTCAATTTTTAATATTTTTTGAAAAAAATAAAATCATAGGGTGTGGATTTTTTAGTAAAACATTACAACCATTGGGATTGGAATTTTTCAATTCCATAACAAAATTCTTCACAATTTAGTATTTTGAATCATTCTCTACTTCTTTGTACTTACTTTCTTTTTCCTATATGTTGTACAATTTCAAATGATTTGAATTTTTTCAAGCATGTAGCCAACTTGCCTTGAAGAATGAATCCAAAGAGTAACCACCATTTTGGAATTTTTTTCATACAAATGCGGCCTTGTGAAGTGCAGCTGCCCGTTTTTTCACAGGGCCAGAAAAAGGATTTTTGCTAATTCAAACGCTAATATCTTACAATCTACATGGTGAAAAATTCTGAAATTTTTTCCACATCTTCTCAAATAAGTTTCGTACAAGATCTTACGGTTACATGTTTCAAAAAATGTTTTTTTCCAAAAATTTGGTACTTGTTCTAGAAATGACAGTTTTGGAGCGTTTTTGGTGAAAACATAGATGAAAACATTTAGGGGTTAACAAAAAAAATTATTTTTTCAAGAGATAGAGATGAAATTATATGTCTTCTTTACTTCAAAAAAATTAGTTCTTTTCTGTAGAAAATTGATTTTTTTGAGAATTTTTGAAGATAAAGTGAAGAAAAATCATATCAAATAGAAAATTATCTCAAAAAATCTGAAATTTTCATCATGTGTGTACAGTATAGTGAAGAACATCCTAGTGTAAACTCAATTTTTGTGTCATTCTATAATTAAAATTCAATAAACATTGAAAAAACATCCCAAGTTCAAATTGCAATGAAATATTCAATTTCAGTAATTTTTTCAAAATTCAAATTGGTGAAGAAACTAAAGTAGATTTACTTCATTTCATTAGTTGGTTTCAAACTCAAAAACATCATTTTTGTGGAGAAATTTCAGATCTAGAGCAAAGAACAACATCTTCCCAAAATACACCAAAATAGCAGATTTTGTAAATAATCCTTTTTTTATTACTAAGTTCTTATTTAAGTGAAGACAAATATTAGGGCAAGATTGCAAAATCAATTGCATACTTTTGGTAATCCTTAATGAAAAGTCAACAAGAAAAAATGTGGATGAAAAAATGCTTCCAATGTCTATCCAAATTGTTGCATTGTCATCTAAAGGCCACCACATGCTTCTTGTGGTGTTACATGATTAACCCCTAAGCATATAAAGTGCTCTCTAGAATAGTCAATTTGAGAAAAAAAAACATTAGAAAGTGCTATTTGGAAGAATATTTTGGAATTGACATACAAATAATAGTTGTAGATTGTGAGATTTTGATTCCATTCATATGGTTAGATTCACCAATGCTATCACCAATGTTTTTTCATAAATTTTGAAAGGAAAATTTTTCAATTCCTTAAATTGAATTTGATTACAAGAAAAATATTATCATTTTTTGAGTAAAGTTTTTTGGAACAAATTTGAAATGAAGTTCTCTTGACATGGTGATTTTTTGAAATTTTTGCGTTCTTTAAATCTATGACCTCATTTTTGCAAATCAATGCAAAAATGAACTTAGTTTTGAACTAGCTAGTGAACTAGAGTCAATGCAATTTTGGCTTGGTCAATCACTTGACATACTTACACATTTGTAATTTTAGAAAAATATATACTCTAGTAACACCAAATCCAACCATTAAATAGGACAACATCTTGATAAAAGTATCTCCACAAATTAGGATGACTTTCATCCAAGTTTGTAGTAATGAGAAGAAAGGTCAATTTCAATCTATTTATCGTTCAAAAATTGGATATCAAATTTCTTCAAGGTTAACCCCTAAGTGCTGAGGCCATGCTTCCCAACATCCGGCCATGCAAGACCCTATTCCACAAAACTTGTGGACACGAGTTCAAAAAAGGAAATCTATGGCACTTCATCATTGAAATAGCATGAAGGGTAAGGTCTCAAGGTGTGGGGAAATTTGTAGAAGTTCCCACCATACAGCTACAAGGATTATAATGGTCAACTCGCCCAATCATAGCCAATGGTTTTGGTTAAGCTACAATGGAAGAATTCTTTGAACAACAGATTTTCTTGTAGTGAGTGTTCATGTGTTGGTCCCTACTCCCGATATACAACAATGATTCCCATCAAAACCACTTTTTAGCATCACTCCCCACATCCTAAACCCAATTGTCTTTTTTTTAGTAGTACCTCTAAGATCCAAAGTCATTATTAATGGCCAAAATTCAACTTTAAGAACCCTAATTTCGAACTATGGGGTGCTCAAGGATTAAATTAACCCAGGAAAGACCCATAGGATAGTTAGTGTCCGATGAATGACAAAGCATCTTTCTACTTGGAAGAAAAGGACAATCCTTTCATCCTTGGAATTTGTGTGGAAAGGAAATGATCTTCTACAGTAGGTTGACCTCTGATGAGTGATTCTAGTTTGTCTTTTACTCATGATGGATGCACACGGTGACGAAATCTCTCATTTCCACGGAGACCAGACCGTCTCCTCCTGTGGGGGTTAAGCTTACTACCAAGTCAAGGTGCAGATGGAGGTCAAGAGAAGGTGTTCCACAAAATTAAAGGTACCCTGGTGCAAAGCAGACACCACATACTTCTTTTTTTCTATTGTACCCAACTACCCATCACAATGTACAGTCCCTGTCAAAATAAAGCTATCATATGTTGCAGTTTGGCAGCAGGGAGTGCAGTACCTTCATGTCATTTCCTGACCAAATGTTTGGTGAAATTTGTTCACATTTTGCAAGGACAGTCTTGTTTATGTCTTTTGAATGGATAGTTACTCACAGCTTTAAATCTGATTAATTTTCAGAATAATAAATTTTATTACCTTGGATGTACCCCACCCACTTCTATCGTTTTTCCAGACAGTCCCCCTTACAAATGATATGGGATTATGTAATTTTTGTATGTTTATCATATATCCGTGTCCATATGTCAGTATGTCAATATCATGTATCATACAATCATATCCCATATTTTGTGCCATATCTGTATTTAGTGTCCATACTCTGTATTTTGTATTCCGTATCCATATTCCACTGTTGAGATGCCTTTAGACCCTAGACCAATTGACGGCTCATGTTCTTTCAATCCGAGGTAGGGCCAGTCACAAATCTTGAAATCCTATTTGTTTGATGTAATTTACTCCCCCCCCAAAAAAAACTAAAATCAATGGCAAGAGTAATGGGTTCATCCCTCAATTGATGGTCCCCATTTTTCCTTGAGGGAAGAGGGGAACCAGATCCCTCTATCTTGTAATCATAGGAGATAGTCTCAGTCACTTGTTCTTGACTTCAAGGACTCTTCGTTTGTTTGATGTGTACTCCTCTGTCCCAAAATAATTCAGTGGTTTGGGAATACTAGTTAAAATAAACTCAGTTTAAAATTGTATTAGAAGAAACAAATATGAATATATCAATTTCTCACTGTACGGTATTATAATGGTACACACACTGCAAGCATACAGTAGTGTAATACATATTTGTAAGCACATAGTCCATTGTTTTCTAACAAAATTTGAAGATTACTTTAACTAGTGTTCTCAAACCATAGAATTACTTTGGAGTAGAAGAGTACTGAGCAAAAATTCCAAAACTAGCTAAATTTTGCTCCGTTTGCTACTTAATTTCTTCGGGACCTCAGTGTTAAATTCAAAAAAATCTTTCAAAAATGAATATTTGGCTAATTTTCGTGAACTCATTTTGGAATTGCTGGTAAAGAAAAGTGTCTTTCAAACAATAAGGTAGGAGGTTTGAACTCAACTCATGCATTTAGAATCACCCCTACTTTAGCTATGAGATGGACATGAGATGGTTCTTAAATCAACCTCTACAGTCATTTGAATGGATCAAGAAAAAAAGTATAATTTATTGCAAGAGCCAATCATTGTCCTTGCTTTTCCCATTTTTCTTTATAACTTCAAGTGGAAAATTTATGGAAGACCTCGTGTCAGAAATAGAAGCCTATGACACAAAAGTTTGAGAATTCATAATCAATTCAATAATGCTTCAAAAAATATGACTAAACCACTTGTGTTACATTCTACATCTATATCTCTTTGCCTAAAAATAAACTAAAAATATTCCCATGAAAAGAAGATCAACCTTGATATGAGCGGTTTATGAGCCTACTACCTTAGTATTGCAGTGTTTGTCTCATCTGAGAGGATAACTTGGTGAGGAAATGTCACCTACTCATGCAAATGAGCAAATGAATGTTACCTCCCATACTTGAATTTCTAATATCTCCATATCTATATATTTTCTAAACATGCTAGATTGCAATTGATATGGAATTAACAACCGTATCCCATATCCTACTTATGTATCTATATATTGTACCATATCAATACTCCATTCAACAAAATGGAATTTGGAATACTTTTGTATCCCGTATTCTATATCTATAATTGTACATGTATGTCATATTGTATCAATATTCCATATTAGACATCCATATTCAATATATCATACCTATATGTATACCACATGTATTCCATATATGGTATCCACATCAAAGTTATTTTGGTTTTGGTTTTAAAGTTTGGGTGGGCAAATTAGGTGTTTTAGTTTTAGTTTAATTTAGTGAAGAAGGGGGTGGGGGGTGGGGGAAGGATGGAGACATCTCTTTTCATAGGATAGTCTTCCCAAACCTTGGAATTTGTAATTTAGCCTTGATGAAAATTTTGAGTTTTCTTTTTGAATTGAAAATCCCCAATTAGTGAGGAGAGATTTCAAAACCCAAAATCAACCACCTACAAAATAATGGGCAAATGTCCTAGCAAATGTTTACTCAAAGATCTTGGTGGGTCTCCACATCAAGCAAGTAGGTTGGTTCACCCAATTTTATGCTGTTTTTTTGTTTTGTTTTTCATTTTCTTGTGAAGTGTGAAAGTAGTGACATTAAATGTTATAGTGATGTGCCAAATTTCAACATTCATTCACATATTGGATAGAAAATATCACATTAGTACATATCACATTATCATAATTCTATTTTCATCCACAATTTGGCAATTTCATCCAATTTTTAAATTTTAATTTGAAGTTTTCTGGCGATTTTCCACCCTTTTAGTACTACTTCGTTCCAAGGGCGTGGTTCCAGGTCCATTACTTTGGTGCAAATAGCCGACAAATCGCAAAAAAAAAGCCCTGCTAATTTTATGCATATTTTGAACTTAGTTCCGATTCAGTGCCCTATTCAGTGAATTCCTAGCCGTCCCCGTAAAAGCGCCCGCTACAGCCCCCACACCAAAGTACCGTTCCGGGGAAGACCAGTCCGCCGTTGAACATGGCAAGCCGCGTCTGGACTAGCTTGCGCGTCGCCATTGCTGTCGCCGTCGTGTTCGTCGCCTGCGTCGTCAACAGCCCAGAAGGAACCTTCCTCCTTCCTCCTCCACAGTTTCAGATCCATCGCCTTCCCTCCTAAACCTCTTTTCTTTTAGCATCCCGAATCATGACCACAACAGCACGCATGACACATTTCACAAAAAATTTCAAAAAATCTCGCCTTTCTTCCAGGACCCAACCTTAGATTCCTCACCATCTCTGAAACTCACCTACCACGTATCCCCCTTCCCCATGTACATGAGCCTTCCGCAGTAGGCTGCATTCTTTGACGGGTTCCCGAATCCCAACTGATTTCACTCAGTTTCGTGACTGGAACGTTGACTACGTTCATCATCCGTTCGCGTTGCAATTGAGGGAGTGAAGTTCTCGGGTTTAGGGCTGGAGTGGATTGTTTGGTGCAGCTAACGAGGGATTGTTTTTCGGGAGAAGGAGGAGTTCTCATTCTTTGTTTTGGGATGATCGTTGAAGGGGTTCGAAGTTTGCAGGTGAAGGTGATTCTGATCGTTTTGGAGGTTTGGTTTCAGGGGCAGAAACGAGGGGATTGGCGGTGTCGGTAGTATGGTAAGGTTGCTGGCAGGTTTTAGTTTGGGTTTTGGAGGATTCTGAGCTGGTTTGTGAAGCTCTACGAGGACTAGATTGCGAAAGAGCTGGAAGCGCGTGAAGCTGAGGTTGGGAGTAAGTTAGTGGAACAGGAATCAGGGTAGTCAGTGGAGACTTGGACTTGGATTTGATGGTTTGAGGGAACTCTCTTTGTTGCACGTTCAATTCGCACCTACTTTGGTTGGTAAGGAAATTGTAGCAGAGGAGAGGGGTGGATGATTGGCATATTTTGGAAGCAGAATTTCAGAATGAGGCGGATCCGGCGTCAACTATTGATATAGCTAGGTATGTCCTGATTTGGGAATGTCTGCATAGAACGAGGTCTGTCTTTTTGTTCGAAGATGTCTGGGTTTGGGATTCTGACCTAATTGGCAAGCTGCGGTTATAACTAGGTATGTCCTTATTTGTGAATCTTCCTTACACGTCTGGATTTCTCGCACATGTTTGGATTTTCATTCTGACCTAATTGACAAGCTGCGGTTTACCTACCGACTCTTCTTGAGATTGAGATTGAGTTTTGCATTATCATTCTTCTAGTGTTTATCCCGTTTCTCCTCTTGACTTGCTGAGGTTTCTTCAGATGACTACTCTTTGCATGAGTGGTTTCCTTGATTTTGAAAGACCTATTTATTTGAAAGAGGTTTCGTAGCATTCTTCAAAGAAGCTCCTCGTGCTTTGCTCCTCATAATTCGAGGAAGGATCGGGGTATCCAAGATGCTCTGATCCTATGACATACCATTTGCAGCGTTACTTATTGAATCCAAATCATTCAAAATAGAGCAACTTTAGAATGTTATGCTAATCTTTAGTCAGGGAAGAATCAAGTTTCTGATTCTCTTCCGTTTTCCATAATTCTAGGTTTTCTTGGGTTTCTCCTGGGTTGCGGAAAATGACCCAACTTGTTGACAGTGATGTTCAAGTCTTTCCCTGTGAATGTTCTGAATTTCTGTTGGAATGTAATGTCTGAAATGTAGTGAACAGATAAGGTGAAATTTAGTCAGGGAAGAATTAAATTTCTGATTCTCTTCCGTTTCCTATAGTTGCATCCTAGGTCTTTTCCCCTCTTATTGCAAAGAATCTTCAAACTTCTTGACAGTGATGTTCAAGTCTTCCTCTGTGACCATTCTAAATCCTGTTAAAACGTAATGTCTGAAGTGTGGTGAGCAGATCACGTGAATGGCAGGAACAGGAGCCCCCCCGGTTCCTTCCCCATCCCCTACAGTCCCCTCCCCGCCTGCCGCTGCGTCCAGCAACTCCTTATCCACAGGAGTCATCATCGGCATCTCCATCGGCGTGTTCATCGGAGTGCTCATCGCTGGGTGCGCACTTCTGTGCTGCGCGTGTCGAAAGAAACGACTGGAGAAGCGTAGTAGTTGCCAACGGGGCTTCAATTTGCCCATTCGTGTCAATGGCGTGAATTCCAGCACCATTATGTCGGACTCCGTCTCCTCACCGCCGTCTCATGCTAAGACCACCAACTGGTGGGGGCAGGAACGGCAACTCATTCCGGCCTCATCTGGGGTAACCAAGTTTAGCTACAAGTAAGTGATTTCTGTCTCTGAATTTCTTAGTTAACAAATGTTCTAGTTAGCAAATCAAAAGAGGATTCCAGCGCGTTAAAGGATGCAGTATTGGGATGCTATATGTGAAAGTTAGCGAATGTTCTAGTAAGCAATTCAACAAGAATCTGACAGCAGTTCGAGCCAAGTTCTTTTTTGAGTTTTTTTCATTTTTTTCGCTTGGATCGTTGTACTAGTATATTGTGGACCCCAATTTCATGAATTTGGCTATGAAGTAAGGTTCTTTTATTTGAAGATTTAAGCATTACTTTGGATGAATTAGCACTCTTGAAGCACTATGTTCAGCCTCTAAAATGTGGACTTGGGTGCTCTTAGGGGTGAAGCATTGAACGTAGTTTCTATTATAAGAATGGTTAGACTTGTGAATATTCTAGTTAGCTAATCAAAGAGGATTTCGGCGCACCAAAGAATGCATTATCTGGATATGATATGTGAGAATTATAAATGTTGGAAGTAGTAGGGTATGGCAAAGATTTGTCACTTTGACTGTTGTATCAATCCTTTCCTTTTTCAAGCATTAATTTGAGATTTCTACTCTTGCAGGGAGCTTCAGAAAGCTACCTCTAACTTCACAGCCCTGCTGGGATCAGGTGCGTTTGGCCCAGTTTATAAAGCCGTACTACCGTCCACTGGAACCACCCTTGCAGTCAAGGTTTTGGCTGAACAGTCCAAACAAGGGGACCGAGAGTTTCAGAACGAGGTATTTGACGCGTGGCCTCACTTTTTACTTTGGGGATACGAGTAAAACGAATTAGTATTCAAATTTAATGGTTCTAAATTGATCCGGTGAAGATCTATAACACTTTTTTTGAAGTTCGACTGTATTGATTATTTCTAAGCATCACGCATACCAGCTTTTTATGCAAGCTTCATAAGAGTTTACTAATCCTCATTTTGTAGCGCATCGAAATTTTATCCCATACACCTTGAGCATTTAGAGATTTATATGGAAGCTGATAGGGTGCTTTGAATTTAGCATCCAATAATGTTTAAGGCATAGTTTATTTTGAGCATATGATGTAAATCTGTTATAGTCGACTAATATGACTGACTGTCTTCATGTTCAGGTAATACTACTTGGACGGTTGCATCATCGCAACTTAGTGAATTTGGTGGGCTACTGCGAGGAGAAGAATCAAAGGATACTGGTGTATGAATTTATGTCCAATGGAAGTTTACAAGAAAAGCTAACTGGTAAGCTTTGGATCACTACCCTTGGCAAATTTTGATCACCACATTTTTCATCTTATTGGTGCCATCCACGATTTAATGTGCCACCAAAATAGCACGCCATACAATATAATGCACTTTTTGATTTAAACATTGTGCTTGGTTTAACCTTGGGATCACCATTGTTCATTGAAAGAGAAGAATGAAAAGCTTGCGATTGAATAGTTAGTCAATCAATAAAGTGGTCAACGTAGTAAATGAACCTGCTGAATGATGTTCCTGTCTAATCCATCTTTAGATACAAATTTAAATGGTGCTCCAATTAGCACTTATTACTGTTCTTGAATTTAATTTTTTTAATTCACGAATGACATTGCAGATCAGAAATTTCAACCCTTGAGTTGGGAGCAACGAGTGCTGATTGCGCAAGACATTTCCAGAGGGCTGGAATATCTTCATGACGGAGTGAGCTCATCTTCTCTTTCCTCCATCAAAAGTAGGATTGGTTTACGTTTGTGTGGACAAGCCTCGACATTTCAACCGTATTTTAAGAAAATCTAGCAGTTTGATTAGGCAAAAAGATGGAGGGGTTTTAGGTTTTAGGGTTTGGGTTTAGACATATAGTCGTGGAGAAATAATCTTGACAGTGGATGATAGATCTTTCCAAGACAACACTTTTTGTAAGTGATCTTTTCCATTTGACCATTTTGTGAAGTACCATCAGCTCACAAAATGGTCAAACAGACTAGATCTCTTTCTTACTTTTTTTTTTAAAGTCATTCCATCTTGGCTTCTGGGCATCAAAACAGTTTTGCGTAATTCTTAGAATTTTGCTTTGTCCAGAGAAATGTAAACCAGCCCTAAGCTCAAAAACATGGGTCTTTACCAATTATTTCTATGTTGTATTTGGTAGGCTTCATGTACATTCTAATTCTAGTGCCATTTTATGACAGGCTGTGCCGCCTGTTATTCATCGGGACATCAAAGCTGCAAACATATTGTTGGACACAACCATGACAGCCAGGGTGAGGCTCGGAAGCCCTTTCACTTAATCCCTAAATTGCAAAGAGGCCAAACTTGAGTCTCGTGCTTCCTTTGGCAGTTTTGTGTTAACGTTATGTGGAATAGTGACATAATAGGTTACAGTTATGAATGAGGTTTTGAATTTCATTAGTGGATTGATGATGGCAGGTGGCAGATTTTGGATTATCCAAGGCAGCCGAACAAAATTCGCTAAAAATAGTTTCGGGCGTCAAGGGAACATTTGGATATGTTGACCCTGAGTACATATCAACCAATGCATTCACTGAAAAGAGTGACGTTTACAGTTTTGGCGTGCTGCTTTTTGAGCTCATCACCGCCCGCAATCCTCAACAAGGGCTCATGGAATACGTGCACATGGTATGCCCTGGACCACTTGACCGCCCATCCTGAAAGTAAAACCCTTGCCATTGTCACGCGACTGTCATATGACTTTCAGTGTATGAACTTCAACATCGCAGTAATGCGAATTTCAAATGAACTTCATATGATCTGAAATTTCAGTAACTGTTTAAAAGTTAAAACTTCTAAGAAAGTTGCAATTTTAGGAAGCGTTTCTAACCTCTTTATAATAAATAATTCCAAAAGTTAAAAAAAGTTAAAATGGTGTTGTTAGATATTAACTGTTTTGAAGTTCTGAATATTTCAGATTATACGAAGTTCATATGAAAGTCATAACAATGTCATATGGCAACGACAAGTTTTTTTTTGAGATGTAGTAACACGGGCCTGTATGTATATGTTTGAAGTGACGATGGTGAAATTTCAGATCATATGAAGCTCATTCGAAAGTTGCATCTACTGCGGTATTGCAGTGAAAGTCATATCAATGTCCCATGACAAAGACACAGTGGTTTCTTTTTTTTTGAGCTACAGCAACAGAATCCTTCATGTATACTTTTGAAGTGACGATGTCTTGTTGTGACGTGTCTGTCCCCAGGCGGCCGTGGGCATGGAGTCCAAGGAGGACTGGGCCGAGATCATGGACTCCCGAATGAACGGAAACTGCAACCTGAATGAACTGGGCGACATGGCCAACATCGCCTACAAATGCGTGGGTGCCGAAGGAAGAAGAAGACCCCAAATGCGTGCTGTGGCGCAGAGCTTGTGCAACCTCGGGAAAAAACCTTCCAGGGAACATACTCTTAGCATGCCTGTCATCCGAGAAAATCCGCCATCGTCGGCGCAAGCCAGCTCCATTCCCAAAGGGGAAAGGAGTAAACCAGTCAGGTCCAACAAGAAGGATCCCAGAACTCAGATGGTATGATTCAAGCCCACTGTTTGTTGTGGGCGACTGTAACGCGGCCTTTTTTTAACATTAATGCTGTATTTTAGAGGTGCACACAATTGTGCACTGGGCAAGAGAGCTTTCTGATGAGAATGGAGAAGAAGGGTGTGTGACTTTCTTCAAGTGCTGCATGATTCTCTTCTTTCTTTCGGTTTTGAGCCTTGTGGAAGGAAGCCATTCTGGTGAGAATTGAGGTGGTTGTGTGATTGCAATTGCTAGATTTTCTTGTTTACTTCCATTTTAAGCCTTGTGGAAGAAAGCTACACTGATTTGTCCGAAATGTGCGTGTTGCAAATGAACTTATGGATGGTTATAACTTCTTACAAGGGAGGAATCTTCTTACCAATGATATCTGCCTTAGAAGGATATCTGGTCTAAGAAGGATCCCAGGATTCAGATGGTTTGATTTTGGCCCATTTTTGAGTAATTGGAACATGGCCGCTTTAACACTAATGATGTGGCAGCTTGAAAGTGTGATGGATGATAGAGAATCCTTTTATGTAAGAGAGAAGTGTAGATGTTCATCCTTGGAATTTTGTGTGGAAAGGGGAGGTCTTGCACAATAGCTTGACTTCAATGAGTGTTCTTGGTTTTTTTTAACTCTTAAACGTCAACATGGATGTTTTGTGTTCGATGGATGACTTCATTGTTGATTGTAGAAAAGTAGTATGCACCTATTGGTCCAATAATTAGAGCAGTTTGGCTGACTACCTTGGTCATGAGGGCTTTGTCCTTTGAGGGTTAAGCAAATGATGTAATGGTAGAAAGGGTGATTTCCAAGTTGACCAACTTGACATTTTCTAGGGTTAACATAAAATTTGGAAGGATGTGATCCCCATGACCAAGGTAGTCACCAAAATACTTTGATTATTTGACCAATAGTTGCATTCTTTGTTTCTATAGTTAATAGTGAAATCATCCATCCGACCTTTTCAATCCATAGTGTCCTTATAGGGTTAATGATGTATTTTAGATGTGGTGCAAGAGAGCTTTGGACAAGAATGAAGACTATAGTGTGATTGCAAGTGCATGATTCTCTTTTTTCTTTCTATTTTGTGCCTTGTTTAAGAAAGATTTTGGTGAGATTTGAGAAGCTTGTGTGATTGCATATTGTTAGATTCTCTTCTTGATTTCCATTCTGAGCATTGTGTAAGAAAAGTACATTGATTTGTTTTAGTAGCACACATTAGGAAATAAACTTATGCACGGTTATAACTTTTGATAAGGGAGGAATTTTTTTGTCCATTGTTTGTGTACTATTCATGTTGAAGAGTCTAATAGATACAAATATCATTGGTAAAAAAATTCCTCCCTTGCAAAAATGTATTACCATATACTCCCTCAGTCCCAATATAAGTGTCTAAAGTTTTGTTTTGATAATATTTAATACCAATTTCATTGATCATGTTATGAAGAGCGTAAATTTAAGAGGGTCAACATTTTATATTACAAGAGTCAATAAAAAACATTGGCTTGTGTTCAATGCAATCTAAAAGAAATTGGACATAAAGAAGTCTCAATATAATCTACTTAGAACAACCTTAAAAAAGTATGAGGTTCAATCAAGACACTTATTTTGGGGTGGAAGGAGTATAAGTTTTTTTTATAATACTCACTAATAGAACAAATCATTGTTCAATAGTGACCAAAATTGAGAAGTTTGTTTTGAAGCTTGACTTCAATTGCAAGATTTTCTTCTTTCTAGTCATTTTAAGTCCAAATTCTTGGTAAAAATACTATTACAAAGTATTTCCAAGTCTCATTAAGAATTTTCTCTTATTGCAAGGTTGCTAAATTGCAAAATGTAACATCCCTAATAAGAGATTCCCAAATGCACCATTGACCTAAAAGTGTCATCTTCACTAGATACACATTCAATTAATTAATATCTACCTCCATGGAAAAAAGGATTTTAGAATATCTACTAAAACATTTTGACCCTTTATAACTTCTGTATGGAATATTCAAATGAAACATTATTTGGTGCATTGAAATCTCTTTCAATTGCTAACAAGAAAATATAAAAATTTGAGGAAACTAATAATAGTGAATATAATCTCACAAAAAGGTAGTCTTTTGAGGAGTCCCTACCTGATGTGTATTTGCATGTTAGTTTGCTCTCATTCTACATCTCCTTTGTTCAATGGCTTTTTTTAAAGATTCTTTGGATTTCATCTCAAAAAAGAACACTTGTCATTGTCATATGACTTTTACATAATATTAATGTATATGAAGGTCCATATTACACTAGATGTCATATTCATATGTAGTAAATACTACACAAGATGCAATTTTCATATCTTTCATATGAACTTCATATGATTTGAAATTTTGGTAACTTTAAAAAGATATATCTTGAATAACATTTGAAAGTTAAAACTTTAAAAAGAGTTTCATATTTAGTGTGAAGCTCTCTAAACCCTTTTTATTTTGGTTATACTTTGCAAAAGTTCAAAGAGTTCAAAAAATTATAGAAAATTGTAATTTTTGAAGTTGTAACTTTTTAAAGTTACTAAAATTTCAAATCATATGAAAGTCATATGAAAATTGCATCTAATGTGGTTTCAATGACTTCATATGAAATCAGTGGCATATAAAGTTTTAATTCTACTAGGGTTGCATCTAGTGCAATATGAATGTCATATGAAGTTCATATGAAGTTTTAATTATAGAAAAGTGACTCATCAAGTGTGGTATGGACCTTCATACACATTATTTAATGTCATATGATAAGGGTTCTTTTTTGAAATGTTCACTTTGTTTCCAAAAATTCTTCCAAAAGGTGGACTTGGTCACATGGATACCTTTGAAAGAGATGTTATATTCTTATTCTTTGAGATCTCCATTCTATTTCTATTTGTGGTTTGTAATGGTAGATACATAGAATTTACTCTACTTTGTTTTAAGAACCACCCAGTGCAAGAGAAAGGGGTGTTTTAAGTGAGTTTTTAAGTATAGTCCTAGACATAAGATTTTCAGTAATGATCTTTGAGGAGATTTTCAGTAAAAGTTTATTAAAATACATGTATCGATGGTGCTTCTTTGGACTCTTTTTCCTGGATAAGCTCGCCACATGCTTGAAAAATTTCAAATCATTTGGACTTGTACAACATATAGGAAAAAAACAGTAAGTAGATAGGAGTAGAAAATGATTCAAAATACTAAATTGTTAAGAATTTAATTATGGAATCGAAAAATGCCAATCCCAATGGTTGCAATCTTTTAATAATCAATCTACATCCTATAATTGTTTTTAGATAATATTAAAAACTGAGTAAAATAAAGGACATGAAAGTTTATTTTAGAGTAGAGAATCCTTAGTTGACGGCAAACAAAAAATCCTCATAACTTTTGACTCATTGATCAAAATGGAATGATTCAAAGCTATATATATATATATATATATATATAACTCTTGAAAACCAAATTCAAATTTTCGTTTCTGAAAAAAATGATTTTTTCTAATTTGCCTAAACTGCCCATTTATGAAAAAAGTAACATATTAGGCCATAACTCTTGACTCATTTTTCCAAATGTCATGAAATTTTGTGCGTGTGAAAGATATTTCCTTGTCCCCACCTTTGAGTAAAATTTGGGCCAAAAATATGTAAATCTCTAGTCATACTTAACTACCCAAAATTTCTATGTAGCTTGAGATGTAGCCAAAAAACACATGATCGTTTAGGGGTTAAAGGAATAGTCACTAAAATTATGTTTTAGAGTTATAGTCTCTTCAAAAGGGAGATCAATTCTATGGAAGATGCTTTACATCTCAAACTTTATAAGATAGAAGGATTAATAGGCATAATATATATACAAACTTTAGAAAGAAAAAAACTAAAATATTTATGTATACAAATAATATCTCCCTTTTTTTCACCCACATGGTTACATAATGCAATACATTGAGTACGTGCACCCCCGAAGACAAAAGTTTATCTTTTTACAGCATCTAACTCTATGAGATACATCTAACAAACTATATTTTGAATTTCAATTCACAATTTGAATGTGTGGTTTTTGCATTAAAAAGTTTGTTAAATTTTTGTATATTAGCCTTGAGGTTGCCATTGCCTTGAGGAGAGTAGAAGCTCATCATTATTTGGTCATTTGTGCAGGCTTCATGATGCCCATATACAAATGATTTCCAAATCCAAGTTTGGAATATTCCACCAAAACCTAAAATTTTGTTTAAGAATAAAATGGAGGATAAACAAGATACTTGTTGAAGAATAAAATAGAAGATAAAAAAGATTCATATTAGACAAAGCATTGTGATATGTGATTTTTGATTTTGATATCTTTGAGAATACTATCCAAGCATAATTATTGTAGCATTAGTTTGTTTTTCAAATAATAGTCTATTCAAATTTGTATCCCATTCTCAATAGATGTAATTTCTATCTATGCTAAGACTCTTCAACATCCATTAGAGCCATCAAATAGATTCAACATAATGCAAAATGAGTAAATTCTCAGAGTACACAAGGGTGTGCCTTAAAAAATCTAGAGTATTGGTAGATGTTAGTTGAAAGATGCTCAATTACTTCAATGTAAATGCATTGAATTTAGGTCTCAATTGTAGAAAATCTACATTTTCTACTTTGATATCTAATAGCTTTTGTATATTGTATTCAAAAGTCATTCTTGGACTTCACCCAATCTTATTTGTAATTTGTCTTTATGCTACTAAAAATGAGAGTTCACAATTCACAATTCATAATCTCAAACAAATTTGCTCATCTATATGAGACACTATCATAAATCAATCTTCTTTATTTGAAAATCATTTGTATATAAGGGCCTATATAATATAATAAAGTGTTGTGATGGCAAGATTTGAAAGGATTATGTTCACAATTGTACACTAGTTGTGCGCAATGCATATGTCACTTGTCTCTTATTCATTTGATGGTTGAATTGACACTAATTTGCCTCTCAATGTTTTGTTTTGGGGTTTCCTCGATCTTAGTGTATGAGCACTCATTGAAGGGATGTATATTCCACCATTTTGAAAGGGACTTCGGCACAAGTGAAGAAGACAAGTATAGGCGTATTGCTAAGCCATTTTCTATATTTTGCATACACATATACCATAGGCATTTATTTCCTTTTATTTTGCAATGAAAGTTGTTGGCACATTCAATCGTTAGTGGTGTTGGGGGTGTTTTTCAAATTTTATCATTACTTGAAGGAATGTGGTAGTTATGATCATTATCACAAGCCAACTCCAATTTCCCAATTGGCCACAATAGTTATAGTGGGCCTATAGCTTTGGTCTTGACATAAGTTAGGGTATTGGTCATTCATTTGTTAGACCTCCTATGATGCATATGGTTATGCAATGTCTTGCAAGCCACTCAATAGGGTCTAGTAGAAGGTATGGTCCCACCTTGGTACATTAGTGTGGATTGGAGGTGAAGTCTACAACATTTACACGTTTGTATTAAAAAAAAAATAGTACTTACAATAGGGCATCTATAATCAAGGCCAATAACTATGCCTTCTATTGATAAATCCAATTGAACAGTTATATTGCATGGTGGTTGGTATCATGGCCCTTTTCCGTAATGGAACACATCAATCCAAACCAGCACTACCTAGGAGAACAATTTAACTTTGTACTTCAATCTCCTTTTTTAGGTTCCATGATTTCAATTATTTTTAGTAGTGAAGAGGACCTTAAGAATGGGTCAAAATGACTTTCTTCAACAAATCTCCCACTTCCTGAGCAATATTGTAGGCTAGTCATATTGCACTCAACAAGTGTTGGGCCAAACAACAAAGCGCAAGGACACTTACAGTTGCATTGGGCTTTGTTTTAATGGTTGGCAAGTGACCTTATTGTGGTTGTTCTTAGACACAAGTGTTTACTTCCCTCTATGTGGTTACTTCTCAAACATTCTCATTTGTTAGCTTGATAAGCAATATACTATTTGTTTTCAACAATGTTAAGTGTTTTAGTGTATATCCAATTGAACAATAGTAAGTGTGAAGGGGGTAATTTTCTCCAGTCAAGGAACAAAAATGATGAAGATTGTACTATTTTTTGTTAATTTTTTTATCAAGTTTGGAAATACTAGAAGTTAAAGAAGTATAGATTACAGTTTGACTAGTTATCAATGAATAAGCAAACCTACTTCCAAGAAGCACAAAACTAATAATAGGTCTTAGCAACTACATTAGGTGTCAATGTGTTATCCGTCACACAATAATAAATTTGCTATTTAAACCACATCATATTCCCCTCATTCATGAAAATAGGTCACCCTATCTTGTGCAAATGGGGCCCTAGTCGAAAACCAGTCATATGCCATGTGTGCATAAGAAAAATAATATGTGAGGGCTAAACTTATCAAATTTTATTTAAGTGAAGGTAAGTGAATTGTAATTAAAGTAAAAAAATTTAAACCATAAAAATGAAGGATTGAAATCTAACTTCTAAATTTTGTTTTTGTTTCTGGCACATACAACAACAACTGCAACAAGAAAAAACAGACTAACCAAGACCTTGTATTTACTCCAACATCAACACCCTCTCCAATGATGAGGAGTTTTGTTTCTCCCATCAAACAAGATGATTGTGCTTACACTACAAATACCAATAGAAATCAAACCATACACCTCATGGGCCCAATGAGTTCAATAAGCCCAACCATTTTTGGCTATTTTTGGAGGGAGGTTTAATCTTGAAAGTCCCAAGGCCTTTTTTTCGTCCAAAATCACTCAAAATTGTTATTTCTCATACAAAGACTCCAAAAATTTAATGTTGGAAGAACATCATTTTTTTTAATGTAAAAATTGAGCTAAAAATAGAATCCAATGTGTTCTTTTTTTAAAAAGATGTTCTAATTGCAAAAATACCAAGATGCTCCATTACTTTCTCATCCCTTCTACAAACGGAATAAACCATATCTTCATACATAGACAAAAATATAATCTATAAAAATAAAAAAAATCTTTAAAATTTTCATATAAAATTTTCATTTTTTTGGTTGCTGGCTCTAGACTATTTTGTGCTTTATGTGGCTTGACTTTTGCTCTAGCACACTGAGTGAAATAAAAATTACAATTCCAAAATTTCATTTGTTTTTCTACCTTGAAAAAGAGTTTCAAAAATCATAACAAAAATTGAGATCACAAGAATCTACCCAAACTGTCAAGTGTTTTGTTTTGCAACGGGACACTTATGAATTTAGGAGTTAAGGACATTTCAGTCTAACCTCAAAAACTTTCAATGCCCAAGATTTAACCCTTGAAGCTCTCAAAACCCATATTGGGCTTTTAGCAATTTCCTTAGTCTGTGCTATTCCTCCCTAGAACAGTTCTTATCAAATTTCTTCAATTGAGCATAGGATAATCTGGGAGGTTTGTAGAATATTAGATTACATTAGAAAAGAAATAATATTAAATGTATTAGAATTAATCTGAGATGTTTACCCAAAATGAAGTTTAGAATGAAAAACATCATTTTTAAAATGAATTTCTTTTTTAAATCTAGGAAAGAAGATTCGAATGAAAAACACTCAACGTTGCATACATTCGGATTTTTGTAACACATGGAGGTTGGAATTACAATAATATATTGAAGCTTTTGGACACTTTGAGGTGTCATTTTCAAATATGTTTATTCTACGGTGCCATTCTCAAATGACTGTTAGAAATACAAATCTTGGTACACATACTCCCAGAAAGAATGCAACTTCTAGGAAAGTGGGTATTGAAGCATGTTGCACTTCCTCCACTCTTCATACTCAGAAGTCTTTTTATGTTCAGTGTAAGCTTCCCATTACTCAAAAGAACCAAAGCTTGACAAACTGACACTGTAGAGAGCATGGGTGTATTTGACTCAAAAACCTGCAGATATTGGAAAAGTTATCAATCATGAGCCCCAGATGCTGTGCAAAAGGAAAATAGATTCGTTTTGCTGAGGCAGCAGCTTAAGAAAATTATGAGTACGGGTCAGTATTATTGCAGATCTGCCAAGTCTGATTTAGTGCAAAGTTTGCAGGACTCGGGCCAACCAACGTGCACTAAAATCCCCGTGCAAAAGCAAATCGAAAACCAATGACAGATTGGAAAGATTTAGGAAAAGCCTGGCACACAAAAAGTCCGCAGACGGTGCCGACCAGGAACGGAGTGTTTGAAAAGCTAACTTACGCCTCAATGATGTTTGAATTACAGAAGAACCAGACACACGAGCCATTTATTAGCTCTTGTTTACAAAACGTGTCTGAAATTTTTCCCGAACTAGGGATGGCAATTACACAACAATCTGATTGTGAACCAGAACTAAGCTAGTTGAGCTTCAAAACACGAGAAAAGAAGAAATGAAATGGGTTGATGTTAAAAAAGGGGGTTACTTTACTCTACATTCATCTACAGAATGCCCTTGTATATAGGCTTCTTCTTTAAAAAATCATTAGCTTCAGGGGACAAGTACTCCCACCATAAACTGGCGCATTCTTGAGCTTTCAATGGGTCCCCACAAATCGAAACCACCTCTTCATTTGGTCCTCGCTTGCGCTTGCCCTTCCAAGGCTTGTATTTCCCATTGAAATGAAGAATGTGCGCTTCATCAGCAAACGGGGACATAAAAGGAATTCTATTGAAAGTCATATTCCAGCCGTTTTGATAGTACGCTCTCTCCAAGTCACTCAAATTGGGCCGGCCAAGTCCTCGTACATTCCATGTCTCATCCAGCACCTTGTGTTTCCCGTAGAGTGCAAGCAGAAAAGGAGGCTGCGACATACCCGCCCTGCAAAGTTCCATCAAAGCACAATTAGGCACTATAGTAAGAATGATGTATGCAGCCAATTTACCCTTGAGAGCAAATATTAAATATTAAAAATCCACTTTGGAAGCTAACAATCGATTGCGGTAACTTCCAAAACAGGATTTCTATCGTTCAACAATGTAGGGTATGATTTCTTCTCTCTATTAATACATTCTGTCACCTTCCTTCAAGCTTCCAAACAATTTGTTTCTTCTTCTATGGGTATGGAAGAAGTCACTTGGACACTTAGGGTTAGCCAATAAGTGCCCTAAAGGTCCTTATCTAAAAAAGTTAAATATATACAAATAAGAGATTCCAAGCAAGGTAACTAAATGTACAATAGAAAGAAGGAATGTATTCTAAATTTTTCATCCATAATAAAATGTGCTCAAGTACAACAGTTGACCATGAGATTCCACAGTAAATTTTATATTTTTGGCTTGAGCGCTTAGATACCGTGATGAAGACTTGAAAGAATAAGAAATTATGAAAATACTAGAGAGAGCATACTTGTACAAGGCCTTTTTGTCCGCCTTTCGAAACTCATCCATCCACCAAACAATAGCGTTGGTGATGTTCTCCTCCTGCCATCTCTTGTTATCAATCACAAGAACCCCCCGGTTGAACACACACGCCGATCGATTGAAAGGCTCATCTGGCAGCCAGTTTGGTCGCTCTGGACCTTGCCGTTTCTGAATCTCATCTAATTGTGCAAAATCGAAGTAAACATGGAACCTCTGCGAGCAGTCCTCAATGGCCGCCACCGAATGGCCTTCGAGATCTACATCGTTCAGATCTTCCAAATTCCCCTGTCAAGCAATCACATGCACACTGCTCATGAGTTAATTGAAACAAAAAGGACAAACATATCTTCCCAATAGATCCCCTGTTACATTCAAGTTATTAATGGCAAATTAACGTTAATCCAATAAAACTTAGATCAACACAACGATAGTGATAAATAAATGTCCAGTTGATGGTGACTTCAAATAAACTAGACAGTTGCCAATGAAATATCGAAATTATGCTACTGATACTAACATTGCACTAACATTGACAAGATTTGATTTAAACTAATATTACCTTGTTACCTTTCAACTAATATTACCTTAACTCAACATGAGGACTAAATGACTCTAAAGCCTATTAACATAACATTTAGAAGCATTGTCAATCTAATGGGTAATAGTTTCTTTTGTGATGATAGACAGGACTCATGCTACTAGGATAAGTGCAGGAGAACCAAATCCCACTTTACATGTAAAGAAACTGAAAAAATATGGTAACGTCCACTTCGAGTGTAAAGTCACTGAAAAGCCAGATATCACCGACTGCCTTCAGGTGCAGAAATGGTGACTTTGGGAAACACTGACCTTCACTACAATATCAGAGTCTAGGTAGATGATGCGCCGTATGTCGCTGTAAGTTCGAGGTAGATAAAACGGTAGAAAATTGTACGGACTCACCAGCTCCTTACGAGCCCCGGTGTCATTACGGAACATGATATGCCCCTCTACCTCGTGGATGTCAATAAATCGGCTGTTATAGTTCAAGAAACCAACCCAAACCCCAATCAGAATTGTACACCAAACTAAAGCAACGTTTATGCTACAGTGACATTTATTCTACCCCATGAGGCAGATAACGAAATCAACAAGGTCACAAAAATCAGAATGCAGAATCACTTCTTTGTAAAATTCAAAAATCTCTGCTCTCCACCCGATGAGCCCTTATACAGCTCATCGATCTCCACTCTAGGGTGGAGAGTAGAGATTTTCGAGCAAAACAGCCAATCTATATAGAACTAATGAGAAAAAACAATTTCAAGGTTAGAAACTTACTTGGCCATCTCCACTTTGACCTCCGGAAATAGATGTTTTAGCCTTTTTGCAGCATTCTTCTGAGTACTTGGCATGACCAAATGATAAAAAAGTCTTTCCGGATGTCTGCAGCCATATGACACATAATTAGAGATAGGAAGCTCAGATTTGATGCCAACACACAGGCGCATTTTACTATAGTCTGTCAATTACATTACCCCCCGATGGTTCCCAATTTGTGAGTGACAATGCTTCTAGTATAAGGTAGAAGTAATTTGACAACCAGAGCTTGACTGATTACAGGACACAGGATGCAAAGTAACGAGGCCAAATCCCTCGAAGAAGCTTCTAAAAGGCACTCTGACACCAAACCCAACTATATCAAATTACGATTGTGCAAAGACTGCATGCTATCCAACTGAATGAAGAACATGTTTTTATCACAGAAATAGAAAAGAATAGATTGACAAACAAGGAAACCGTAGTCCAGTGCAACACTGCCGTTGCAAATTAACTTGGATGAAAAAAACAGAGAGCATGTACTCTAAGCTCTTGGTACACAAAGGAGGCTAATATTGCATATTAATGAAATTCAGATGTGAAACTTACGGGGTGTTTGCCATGCTGGAATTGATCAAAACGGCCAGGGGTCGGAGATCAGCTTCATCGGTACAAACAAAAATGTGTATGTCTTCTTTCTTTTCAGCTTTGATACCCTCCTCGACGGAATTAGGAATAGACTGATCTAGCCACGCCTGAGGACCTTGTTCAAACACCTTACGATTATCATCAAGCTGACTACGTTTCCAGGAGTGGAAGGACGCCATCACATTGGGGAAAACCCACTGGTACCAGATCAGAGGAAAAACTTTAGAGTCAAAAAAAGACCAAGCAACAATTTGAAATGAACATGTCGACAGTGACCCTGAATGTAATTACCATCGTACACTGACGAGCACTTCCAAAAAAGGAATAAATGAAACAAATAGGCCATTATGTCTAAACAACCACAACAACTCCTGGATTTGTATTAAGGAATTAGTGTAACTTATTAAGGACAGTTCACGTAAAATGGGATAATAGTATATATTTAACGCAAGAGAGATTTGTAACCAGGAGTATTACATCCAAACCTCTCTAATAACACTCTGTAATTGCACATTCCCAATTGATATCCTCAGAATCTGTCATGCTGTGCACATCTGATTGGATAACTTCCACATGTCAAGTTGAGCACACATGTGAGCATGCATTTCAAAGCCCATTTGTTCTCCCCACGCACACCGGGTAACGTCATCAGAAAGGATTGAGTGTACTACTCCTGGCATCCTGATCCAGAATCTGATAACACGATATTCCCGGCATTACTACATCCAGCAAAGACAAACGTCCTACTTTACAAAGTGTCACTTGAGTGTAAAGATGAACAAAATCCTCGCACACTGACCAGCAAGAATATAGCATATTTTGTCCGGTCCGGAGTTGACTGGAAAAAAACACTACCATGACTGAACCTTCAAAATAAGGCCCACAGAGCTTCATCATAGCTATATCTGAAATTTGAGAAAAAGCTATCATTCAGGTTATAATTGAGGATTCATACCAGCAGCTGTGGCAATACAGCTATTGGTTCCAAAAAGGGCTCCAAAAAGTGATCGAAAATACATACGCAAGTCAGTCTCGCATGACCATAACAAATGGGACGAGTGGAAAACCACTATATGTTCTATGGAGAGAATGTACCAGAGATGCACATCTCAATGGGTGATCCCATGCATAGTCTCACGTGCTAGAACGATTCTTAACTTTCAGATTAGATGGTGACCTAATCTTGATTACGCGTAGAGTTAAATTCACTTCTAATGACATGATAATCCCAGCTTTGACTACATCTAGCGTAACTTCCGAAGCAAACGTCTTACATTACGAAGTTCCACTTGAACTCAAAGATCAACAAATTATCGAACACAAACCAGCTAGCCTATATCAAGTTGTGTTCTGCTCATAATTGACAGGAAAAAGCTGCCATAACTGAAGTTTCGAAATGAGGCCCACAAAAACTTCATGATGGCTTTATTTGGGATTTGAAAAACCCATCATTCGAGCTATGGTGGGAGGCTCCCCGCACCTGTCCCGATCAAGGCCAGAAAATCTAGTTATTGGTGGCGGAAAAGCTTCGAAAAAGTGATCGAATATACATACGTAGGTCAATCTTCCACGTCCATGACAAATTGCATTGATGGAGTGCTGATCAGGAGACAACCAGTGTATATCCAAGAAGAGAATGTACCAGGGGTAAACATTTCAGGTGGTTATATCCCCTGAGCAGCACAGCTCCCATGCATAGTCTTACATACTGAAACGATTCTTCATGTTCAGATTAGATGGTGACCTAACTTTCATTAAGCATGAACTAAAATCACTTCAAATTTCAAGGGCAGTCAAACTGTCGGTTGAGACAGGGTTTCAAATGGTGATGGAATATACATACGCCGGTCAGTCTCGACAAATGCATTGTCTAGAACGATTCTTAACGTTCAGATTAGATGGTAACATAATCTTGCTTACGCGTACAGCTAAATTCACTTCAAATTTCAAGGGCAATCAAGCTGTTGGTAGCGAAAGGGTTTCTAACGGTGATGGAATATACATACGCAGGTCAGTCTTGATCGATGCATTGTCTAGAACGATTCCTAAAGATCAGATTAGATGGTGACGAAACCTTGATTACGCGTGAGCTAAACTCACTACAACCAAAATTACGGACGATTCATTACCGAATCATGTGGGCCATACAATGGAGGACCGAAAGTTGGCAGACTGATTATGTGCATTCGGCTCTATTTTTCGGAGGGATCATTTGCATTTGATTAAGGTTAGCAATCGGATTAGCTGTACTAACCCTAAGTGGAGCTCCATTTGCGTGTTGCTAATGTGTCCACACATGCTGAATTAGCTTTTGAGCATCTAGCGCTAGGGTTTGGAAATTCCTTTCATTGCCTACCTTTTGATCCGGATCGAAGCTGGTGAATGGGTCGGCGAAGTTCATGTACTTGGAGGGAGGCAAGAGATGGATGCCCAGGATGCCCATGCACAGCACAGCCGCGAACAACGGCAGCAGCGGCCACGCGCGGCCCCCACCGGAGGCTCGCTCTCTCCCCGCGCTCACGCAGTTGGTGGAGTCTTTCTGGAACCGCGGCAACGGCCGTCGCACCGTGTCCATTTCCTTCATCTCCTCCTTGTCCTCATACAATAATTTCTTCGAATCCGATCGAAGACTCATTGGAAAAGCAAGAAGGCAAATCGAATATCAATAGTAGTAGCGCATTACATCCCTTTCGAGCTCCAGATCTGGTCTCCCTCCATTTGAAAACTCCCTTAGATCTCTACCCTGCTGTTCATACCCCTCTCTTCCACTTCACAAACATCCATACAATACAATCCAGATCCCACACTCCAATGCTCGGATTCTCCACCTGTGTCACTTACTAAAACCTCACAACTAAAACCTCACCGCCCAAACCTCACTGTCCACACCTCACTGTCCAAAGCCAGATCTACAACTCACACCAAACCAGAAAACCTCACCAGATCTCTCGTCACCTAACCCCTGGAACCCAAAATTTCGGAGAAACCGAGAGAACCGCACCACGAGAATGAATCAACGAGAGAGAACCTAGGGATGGAATCTCGCATTCAAAAAGAAGGGATGCAAAGTTGCAACTCCCAAAAGCCTTCCAGACAGATCCTCCTTCTTCCACTAAAGATGAAATGCCAGGGACATGGTCACTTAATGACGCCTGTCGTGATTGCTACACCCGAGAAGCTCTCTGTGTGACTGTTTCTCGTGACGCTCCGTGGCTGCGAGTGTGTGTGTGTGTTTCCCGAAGTCTGTCGGTCACAGACTCACAGTGTGCGTGTTTGTGACAATGCTTGTTGCTGCTGGAACGCAGCGAAGCTGCTGATGGGAAACGCAGGAGCGAGAGTGGCGATGCATATCATGATCATGAAGGGGAGTGAATCCTGACCTACGACCGCGACTGCTACCTGCTGCAAATCATCTCGCTCGCGCAAAGCCTGAGGGTGCAATCGGGGCTCCCGGCACTTGGGCGAGCTGGGGGAGGAGGCCTGGAATGACGCCGGGAGACGCCAGGAAACGCGGGTTGACGCTAGTCGTCGCGCTTGGGGTGGAATTTGGATGGATGATGGATGGGTAGGATGGCGGGGGTACTGGAGTGCCTGGCATGGTGACGTTGGATTTCTTTAACCCCTAAAGGACGGGCCTACGCACACGGATTCAAGCTTCACAATTCTTCTCTCTATTTGTTGCCATTTTGCAACAAAATATGACAGTATTTTTTTAATTTATTTTCTAGAGATGAAATATCATGCCTTCTAAAAGTGCTAAGAATTTCAGATTTTTTTGTAAAAATTTGAAATTACTGTGAATTTTTTAAGGGAAAAGTGAAGAAAATTGAAATCAAATATAAAATATGCTCAAAAAATCTGGAATTTTCAGCATGGATGTATTTTGTAGTGTAGACTGAATATCATGGTATAAAACAAAGTTACTATGTCATTATAAAATTATAAAATCAACAAACCATAGTTGTAGGACTAAAGATTGAATTGCAACTAAACATTTAATTTTTAAGAATTTTTCAAATTTTCCAATTGGATTAGAAACTAAACTTGATCAAATTAATTTTATAAGTTGGACTCAAATACAAAAAATATCATTTTTATGGTTAAAATCCACATCAAGAATAAAGAACAAAAATGGACCAAAATACACTACCAAGACGATCCTTGGACTAAGCATCTTTTTCTTAAGAAAAGTAAATAATATCCATAATTGGATGAGGAAATATGAAATATTATTCGCTGAAGATGCAATAAATCAACTCCCCAAAAAAATTGGATGATATATTGTAATGTTATTTTCCATCCTATTGTCCTACCTAAAGTCATTTAAAAGACAACAAAATATTTACAACATCTATTAGTGGTTAACTTGTTAATCTTGGAATGACACCACCTTGGTGATTGGTACTCAATCAAAAATGATTTGCTAGATTCATTTCATATTTCTACAGTAACAAAGAAAGTCATTCATTGGACATTTATTACCTTCAATGTTTTTTTAGGATTAAGCACTTTCTTTCCAACTACCTATAGAAAATTGGTCAAGTTATTTAGGGTTGACACATTTGGGTTGCTAGGATGTCACCCATTTAATCATGCCCTCTTCTCTTTTATGTGGAGGAATAGTAGTATTGCATGTTACCCAAATTGGGGATGAAATATTTTTTAAAGACATTCTCTCGGATGAAAATTGGACGCTTACAACGAACGTGTTTTTTATTGTGGTGTCCGTCACACTTCAAGCTGACATGCGTTGTCAACTGCTGGAGGCATTTGGATAGGTTGGGTTTTGGTACGGTATACAAAAGTTGGAGCAAGTGGTGTTTGTTGCATTGCCAGGATGTTGCTCACCATTTGACGCGGAGAAATGGGGACTTGGGCGACAAACCATGTGTCAGCCGTCAATCATTTTGTGCAGTCTATTTGTTATTATTTTTGCAAACAATGGCTGGGGTGAATGGCATGTACACTTGGTCGGTTGGTCATGTTGCTAGCACAGGTAGTACCATACTTGAGATTGTTCTATTTTGTACCGCAGGTTTGTAGCTTTTATTTTTTCTGATATGGGAGTGCCCCTTTTGTGTGCCATTTGGCATTAACTCTAGAAGGACGCTGGGCTGGTGACCATGGAAATCAGCCATTTTGGAACCATGTGACATTATCCACTTTAAGAAAATCAAAAATATTCAGTGGGAGTCAAACTATTGTAGAAGATCTCCCCTTTCCACCCCTAATTTCAAGGATGAATAGTTGCAATTCTGTCCTACAAAGGAAAATTCCTCGTCATTCATCGGACAAAAAATGTTCATCGCATCGTGTAGGGGTTAAGGTAACTCAGCCTTTGACAAGCACAACTCCAGACATACCTATTGCAATCCCAAAAATTCTTGTGGTGTACATGTGTACTAAGCTTATATGTTGTGGGCTTTGTAGCAATGTTAGGAGATTAGATCATCTCCATGACATGATTATAATTGGGTATATTCAGACTTCTAATAGTGAGAACAAGAATGGAGAGTTGATTATTTACTATTGGATCCATATTACTGAAGATAAACTAGCAAATTACAGTCACCCTTCTCCATTCCGCCCTCATGCATCCATTGGGGGTACATTTCATAGGGGAAATGTGCACCATTAGTACATGAAGGTGGAATTGAGAAGAGTGGTGGTAATGGGTGGGTTCACCTTATTCTGTTATGCTACATTAGGTTGCTTAGGGTTGGTTTATACTAGAGTTGAACCAAGGAACCATAGGCACTCCATTGAGGTACCCTACTTTGTTAAATGTGACCATGGGAAGTGAGAGTCCAAGACAAAAATAGTAACTTAATGATACTTAGCATGATCTTGGTATTAACCGAAGAAAGATAATAGTTCACTTGGGCCATATTTATTTATTCTTAAATCTAACATTATGAACCTACAAAATAAATTAAATAAACAAAATCTATGGTTGTGAGATTTCAACCCATCATAGTCTCTTAGAAATTTGTTTGGCCTACATCAAAGAGGTAAATAAGAAAAAAAAAAACAAAAAAAACTCTTAGATACTGGCAAATCATTATCTATCTTGGCTATGTATAATTCCACTTCAAAAGCTAGATAAAAGACAAAAGAAAATAACGCTTAACAATGCACATTTCACTCAAAATTAGATGCAAATTGGAATAAATTGTACATTGGTAAGAGCATCATCAATGGATCACTCTAAATATTGCTATCTTTATTTTGGTGTAAAATTAGAACTTGTGATTACTATCATTAGAAATAAATTGAAAATCTTTTTCAATAAACACAATAAAATTTGGATTTGGACATTGGACAACCAAAATAGATCCCATTAGAAGCAAGCTAAGAGACATAATATAGAGAGACACTTTAAATCATGCTTAAGAAAATAAAATAAAATAAATGGTTCTTCAAATTAATTGAAGAAAATTGAAAAAGTCATTTCCTTATTTTATTTTTATTTCTCAAGGATAATTTGAAGTGACTCTCCATACTTTTTGTCTTTTGTCTTGCTTCTCATGGGATTTATTGAATCTATATCAATTGTTCAAGTCCAAATCCAAACTTTATTGTGTCTATGTGAAGAGACTTTTAATTTGTTTCTAATGATAGTCATTACAAGTTCTATTGATGATGCTCTAACTATAATTTGCCAAGACCACTATTATTTTCTCTTATTGTAATTAGCCTTTGAAGCGATTTATTTTCTTTGTCCAGTGTCTAAATTTGAGTTTTCCTATATTTATTCAAATAAATTTACCAAATCAATATGTAATTAAACAACCATATTACATATCATGTGTGTATGTATGTATGTCATGTTGTATGAATGTTTCATATATCGTCCATATTTTGTATATCATTTTCATATGTATTCTATATATCATACCCTTATCAAAGTGGTTTTGGGTTTTTTTTTGGGGGGGGGGGATCAAATCAGGTGTTTTATTTATTTATTTATAAAATTGAGGGTCTTTTTAATTAATTGATAAGACTTGTGTACATCCCTTTTCAAGGCCAAGGTGAATTGACCCCTTCATTGCCCTACAGTTTAAACACTAAATTTTTTTTGGCAACATATGATAAAACTTGCAAATTTTGAAATCATATTCACAATCAAGGGCCCCAAATTAGGTCAGAGAGATGAAAAAATACTAGAAAATGCGATACAAAACAAGGGGCAATTTTTTACAATTATCCTTCGGCAGGGCAACAAGGGGCTCAATTCTCCCTGGCCCATTTTCAGGGCCAGGGAGGATTCACCCCTTTCTTACCCCAACCAAGAGTAAATGTAAAAAGTGCCTCCTATTTTTATTTTATTTTATTTTTAAACAAATGGAAATCCATTGCAAAACAGAGAATACACAGCAGCCAAGCCCGAAGGCTGGACAAAAGAAGAGAGAAGAGAAAGGACTATTCAAGGACGCAAGAGCCAGGCCCTTGCCTGTTCCAGACGATACTATCACCAACCCTGGAAGCAATAACCGAAGATTGCAACCAAATGTTGTCAAAGCGAGACCAAATTCTACAAGTTTGTTGAGGGCATCTACAGGTAGATTGGCTAGCCTTGATCAAGGCTGCACAGCCAGCTTCAAAAATGCCTCCTATTTTTATCCTGCATAAATTTTGTATTTCTTCACCTCTCCTACTTTGCTAATTTGGGTCTTCTGATCACAAACATGAACTTTGCAAATTTTATCATGGGTAGAAAATAAAATAAAATTCAGTGTTTTCTCCAGGGGTAAATTATGGGGGCAAAAAAGGGGTCATTTCTCCCTAGCCCCTTTTTTCCAAGGGGGATAGGTAGCATTATGTTTGGTGGGGCAGTTACAGGGGTCTACTGTGCATGTTCTAAATCAGTGTAGTGCTGTCCCAGAAAAATAATTAAACCCTTTAAAAAACCCACTGCTCATGTGGTGGCCACTGGGCCCTGTGAATGACATGGTGGTCCAAATCTGTCCAACGGACCAAAAAATCCCGAAATCCCCCGTCACTGGTCAACTTATTCTCCTCCCAAATGCGCTCCAATTGGAGCCTTTTGACAAAACAAAGTAAACTTCAGGTTCCTGTACTTGACCGTCGTCTTGACAATTTCAAAGTGAGAAATAATGCATTGTATTTATTTAGTTCTCTGGCCCGTCCACAAGGCTAGTGCCTCCAACGGAATACTCTCAAGAGATTCATGGAGGCCTAACTTACTGTAGGGGAGGCAACCCATTTCTGACCACTTAAATAACCCCTAAATACCCAAGGCCTGTTTGGAGCTTCTTGAAATTTGTTCTAAAGTAAATAAAAAGTCAACATTTTTGTAAGTTATATCAATTTCTTTTGAATTGTAACTGTACAAATTCAAACTAGACATATTAGAGATCACATAGGAAAAGAAAACATAACAATATCACTTACGGATTGAAAGATTATAATGTTTGATCATGAGGGTGTTAAAAGTATGAAAATTTTTCAATTCTCTTTTTGCATGTAAACTCTAAAAATTTGGTCACTAAAAAAATATGAGGTTATAGGGCTTAGCATGCACAACTTCAAAATCTATTTTATGATTTTTCAAAATCTATTCTATGATTTTTTTAAATGAATTTCTAATGTGATTTTTCCTCCAAGATCTAGTGAATTTGAGGCTCATTTCCAAGAGCCCTCAACACTACGGGAGGTCAAAATTGCAATGGGCATCCTTGCACCAAATCTTGAATAGAAAAATCATAATCCTTCATTTTTAAGATCGGCTTTTTGATCCTAAAACTAGACTTCAAAAATAATTCTCCAAAAATATAAACCACTAATAATAGCAATTTGGTTGGGTTTTACTTAACTTCAAAGTTTTCGAAACACCACATTTGGGTGCCTTGGACATTTAGGGGTTAAGCAAACACAAGTATCTACAAGGGAGTTTTTAACAGTGGAAAATTTTCCCATGTGTAGAAATAGAGTTCATAAGATTTCCATAATTTTCAGATTTTTACTTCTCAGAACAAAATTTCTAGGAATTTTTAGCTGAAGATTTTGTTCCACCCCATATTGGTCATACATACCTTCATATTTCTGTCCATGGACTGGTTGCACAATCCAACAAGGATTGGTTTCAATATTGAAAGTGTTGAGACCAATCATAATGCACCACAACTACGCTAGGAAGTGTGCCAACATTAATTGTGTTAATCACCTTCTAATTGAAATTACTACACCTTACGTTGCCATAATGGGGGAGTGATTAGGAATGGGTTGCCTCCCCTAGAAGCATTGGAAGCCATTTGTATCTACCAACATCACACATGGAATTTGGGATTAAAGTAGTCTACTCTTAAAGTGTCCTTTTAAGAGTTGATTGCCTTTGAGGGGAAGCAAAATAAATTCCTTGAAACAAATTTTCAGTAAAGTTTTGTAGGAAGAAAAATGGAATTGGCATCTAACCCAAGTCGTTTTATATTTTTTGGACCTTTGTGGAATTAGTTACAAATCTTTGAAGTTGAAATGCAATGAGCATTGGAAGCAACCACCTCTTGAAATGTGCATTACTGGTACATTGAAGGAAGTGAAATGTACCTCTCTACTAGTGGTCAATTTTAGAGCATGGTTGCTTTTAGAGTAGTGCACCTAGAGTAAGTTATCAATATACCGTAGAGGGCTTTGTGTTTTCAGAAATTGGGTTCCAAAATTGTGAAAAATAGAAATAACCCATGATAGGAGAGGAATTGGAAAGTGAGTTGGAAAATAGAGGTTATTGTTTCATTTGATAGAGAATGAATTGGAGCACTCAAATCTAGCAAATACATTTGCATATAATAGGTATGGATATTCTGTGTATATAGGCATTTCTTTGTATTATATGTGAAAATCTGTAGAAAAAATTGTTTAAGATGTGTCCCTTATGTGTCTTAAATAGTAATGACAGGGGTGGGATAGGGGGGTAGGGGGAAACAAACACAAAGATGGCACAAGTCAATATGCATTCTCGAGAAAGAAGGTTGATATAAAGAAACAAAGCATATAAAATTATGTATAATAATGCTTTTAGTAATTTCATGTAATGTGCTTTTTTCAAGTCTTTTTTCCATCTTTTATTGTAGAAGTTGGTTTCAACTACCCTTATGTAAGTGTTGGTTAGTCATGAAAGAAGCTCAAGTGAAAGTTTGTCAATTTTAAGTAGAAGATTCTCTCTCTCTCTATATCCATGTCAAGTGCTTCTCACACATTGAAGGTGTATTTTTCATTGTTGATTGCTTTGTATGAATCATGAAAGCAACAACTACCGAATCCTAAGGTTCTAAAAGATAATCTTTTATGAGGTTGCTTACATTGTAGGCCTATATATGCTTATTTTTCCTAGGTTGATGTCAACAATGTTGCGTACACTTTCATGAAACTCTAAATTCTTATAGTACTAATGATAGATTGTCCTCATTTTTTAATCTAATCATACAAATGGAATCTATAGCTCATAGTCTACAACTTTTAGTTGTATATTAATTTCAAAATATGCTTCCAAATAGCACTTTATAATGATTTTTCGCAAATTGTCAATTACAGGGATGAAACTAGACGATCATAGTAATAAAGTTGCAAATTTTATTGTATTACAATTATAATGTTAACCCCGAAACGTCTAGATTCATCTCTAGAATCAATGATTTGAGAAAAATCATTATAAAGTGCTATTTGGAAGCATATTTTGGAACTAGTATACAAACAAAAGTTGTAGATTTTGATTTGTAGATTCCATCCATACAATTAGATTCACCAATGCTATCACCAATATTTTTTTTTAATTTTTGAACAAGAAATGCCAAAATTCCTTCAAAATTTGATTACAAGCAAAATATATCATTTTTTGAGTAAATTTTTTTGGAATGGATTTGAAATGAGGTTCTCTTTATAGGGTGACTTTTTAAATTTAAAAAAAAATCTATAACCTCATTTTGGCAAATCCAGTTTTGAACTAAAGTCAATGCAATTTGATTGCTTGACATCCTTGCACATTTGTAATTTTAGAAAAATATGTTCTCTAGTAACACCAAATCCAACCCTTGGATAGGACAACAACTCAATAACATATCTCCACAAATTAGAATAACTTTCATCCAAGTAGTTAGGAGGATGAAACTCGAGTTCCAATCTATTCATTGTAAAAATGAACGTTGGAGTGCTTAGGGGTTAATTATTAGTGTTCGTAACACTACATTCTATGATTAGTGAGTATACTAATATTGTATGTACATGGGCAAGGGAAGTTTGATATTGGGTGTCAAGAATTTATTTCTAGAAAATTTCATATTCAGAATGTTTCTCTAATTTCTTTTTACTTTCAAATTTAATGGCATATAAAAAATTATAGTTTAACCCTTTAACGACGTGGTGGATGATTATTGTCTGATGAATGACAAGGAATTCTCCTGTGTAGGACAGAATTGCAATTATTCATCCTCAGAATTAGGGGTGGAAAGGGGAGATCTTCTACAATAGTTTGACTCCCAATGAATATTTCTGTTTTTTCTAAAGTGGATGATGTCACACGGTTCTAAAATGGCTGATTTCCACGGTCACCAGCCCGGCGTTCAAGGGTTAAAAAGGTTTAAGCATTACTTACAAGACTTATTTTCCACCATCCTAGGCCTTTGGGATACAGTTCACATGAATCAAAAGTACAATGACAATGAAGTGGTATGAACAAAGTTTTACTTTTGCTTGATTTTTATTAACCCCTAAAGGTATTTGACTATGTTTTCACCAAAAACGCTCCGAAACTGTCATCTCTAGTACAAGTACCAAATTTTAGAAAAAATACATTTTTGGACAAATGTAACCGTATGATCTTGTAGTAAGCTGGTTTGGAAAGATGTGGAAAAAATTTCAGAAATTTCCACCGTTTGGATTGCAAGATATTAGCATTTGAAGTGACAAAAAGCCTTTTTTTAGCCCTGCAAAAATCCGGGCAGATGCACTCCACAAGGTCAGATCGTTATGAAAAAATGTCCAAAATGGTTGTAACTCTTTGGATTCATTCTTCAAGTCATGTTGGCTACATGCTTGAAAAAATTTAGATCATTTGGAATTGTTCAACATATAGGAAAAAAATAGTAAGTTGAAAGAAGTAGAGAATGATTCAAAATACTAAATTGTTAATAATTTATTTATGGAATTGAAAAATGCCAATCCCAATGGTTAAATTTTTGTAATAAACAACCTACACCTCAAATTTTTTTTTTTTCAAAAATATTAAAAATTGAGTGAAATAAAGATCTTCAAAGTTTATTTTAGAGTAGAGATTCCATTACTACCCACAAACTACCCACAACTAAAACTCTTCATAACTTTCATCTCATAAATCAAAATGGAATGATTCAAAGCTTTCCATATATATAAAAATCAAGAGAATAGATTTCAAATTTTTATTTTTTAAAAAAGTGATTTTTAAAGAAGTTTTTTTTTGCTGCCCGGGCTGCCCGCCGAGCAATGAAAACAACATATCATACAATAACTTTTTAACCATGTATTCAAAAGTTATGAAAATTGTTGGGTCTTGAAGCTACTCCTCGGGCAAATGTTGTGTGAAAATTTCAAAGAAAAAAAAATAAAAATTTCATCTGTAGTGAGCTGCCCGAAATTGCTATGTTGCCAAAAAACACTGTTTGGTCTTTAGGGGTTAAATTTTCACACAAACTCTTTCTGATGCAATCTTGTGACACACAGTCATGCAACCAAGCTTAACTTAGCATACACAAGTATGTTCTCCGGAATACACATACGATGTTATTGAAAGCTTTTTTTATTTTTTTTATTTTTTTAAAAACACATGGACAATTGGTATTGAAAGCTTTCTGTACATGAATTCAGTATGATTTGGGGCAATGGATATACTGTTCCTAGCCCTCACTCACCCAGAAGGAATGATCATTTTCAAAAAGTTTTGAATTGGTAGAACTTCAGTGAGATTTTGCAATTATGGAAAGAAAGAAAAAGTACTCAAAAAGAAATAACCATTGAGTGTACAAACTCAACACGTATGGACCATGGACCCCCACAATAATACCTTTGAGATACCATGACAGTATAATTGATTTTTCAGTTTCAGTTTTTAATGAAATAAATGAAAGCTCTCCTTGCATAAGAATATATTATTACTAGTGGTTGTGTAGCCATTATATCTATAAACAATTCTCAAATTTGGAAGAGTACTAATTATTTAGTAATTATTTAGTAATTATATAGTATTGTAGATAATTTGGAGGAGTTTGAGTTATTTAATATTTATTTTCAAAAATAACATAATATTGTTTACCAATGAGGTAGGGGCCTTTTTAAATCCTTGAAAAGGGGACCCCTACAACAAACGAAATAGTCTTTTACGGCTCCTTAGCCAATTGCAACCCCAATCCTTCAATTAATTGATAATATAGCAAAGTATAATATCTTCTTACGTATCTAGCATAGTATAATATCTTCCTAGCACATCAAGGACCATTGCTAGATTATACAACATTACGAGTCTTAATATTTTGAGTTCAAGCACGTACTTGGGATTTTAGACTTTAGAGTCCATTTGCTGGCTTTAAAACCAAAGGAAAGAAAGCCTCGCATCAATAGAAGCTAAACTAGCATTCTAAGAGAAAGTTTGAGATGAGCTTCCCTACTCAAAAAGTGGGGCCAATACTACTACAGAGAGAGAGTCTCTTGTAGTGCAGCTACTTGTTCATGGTACCTTCTATAGTACACCATTGACCAACAATAGAGCCTCTCCTAGTGCAGCTACTTGTTCATGGTACATTCTGTAGTACACCATTGACCAACAATAGAGACTCTCCTAGTACAACTACTTGTTCATGGTACATTCTATAGTACACCATTAACTAACAATAGAGCCTCTCCTAGTGCAACTACTTGTTCAAGGTACCTTCTATAGTACACCATTGACTAACAATAGAGACTCTCGTAGTGTAGCTACTTGTTCAAGGTACATTCTATAGTACACCACTAACCAACAATAGAGCCTCTCGTAGTGCAACTACTTGTTCAGGGTACATTCTATAGTATACCATTGACTAATAGTAGAGCTTCTCGTAGACTAGCTACTTGTTCATGGTACATTCTATAGTACACCACTAACCAACAGTAGAGCCTCTCGTAGTGCAGCTACTTGTTTAGGGTACATTCTATAGTACGCCATTGACTATCAGTAGAGCCTCTCGTAGTGTAGCTACTTGTTTTATGGTACATTCTACAGTACCCTGGTATCCGTAGAAACACACACATCGAATCAAAACCAGTGGATGATTGGCTTGTCATATGCGTGGTCAATTATTGCATGGTCGGAACCAATCACCTTTGTTGAGACACACTTTCAGATGAAAAGGAACTCTTTGCTCCCTTTGTGTAAGAAAATTGCTTCTCCATCAAAATCTACAGTAATCTACAGTAATATGGTACAATGAATCTTTTTGTGGTGCTTTCCTCAGGACTCCTTACATTGTAATAATAAGTTATCCCAACATCCAGGAGATATGCCCTGTTTGACGGCCAGGGCGGATTGACCCCCTCCCTCGTCCAACCCAAGTCAATCCAGGGGTGCATGTAAAAAAAAAAGACCTCTTCATTAATTTAGCTTCTATACCTCTCCTACACAATATAGGGAAATTAGGTTGCCCCACATTAATTTCTCTACATTTGACACTATTTAAATATTTTTAGTTATTGTTCAAGAATGCACTACTTTTGAATTAAGTATTGTTGTAATTAAGACTTGTGAACCTTCATGTGTACAAATGGAAATATTTTTAGAAATATTTGTTGACTTTGATGGCTTGTAAAGTAACTTTCTTGTTGTAAGGCAACCTCATTGTCAAGGCAACCTAATTTCACTATTTTGTGTAGCTAATTTGGGCTAGGGTGAATTGACCCCCTCACTCGGCCCCAAGGGAAAACCCTGAATTTTTTAAATTGTCACACATGATAAAATTTGCAAATTTTGAATTCATATGTGCAATTAGAGGCCCCGAATTAGCTAGGAGTGGTAAAGAAGATAAATTAATCAAGCACAAAATAGGGGGGCTTTTTTTTTACATGCACATTCAAGTTTTTCCCTTGGGGATGAGCAAGGAGGTCAATCCATCCTTGCCCTGTTTGACTATCCATTGAAAAAATGCAAACTTGCCATTCTTGAAAATTTAACCAACACTCCACCCCCCGAAGAAAATGAGAGCCGGTAGATATTTTTAAGAAAAATCCCCCCCCCCTTTCTAATTTGTCGTTGATCTTGAAAAATAAGAAATACGGATTTGGATACAAATATGGATCTAAGATACGGATATGGATATGGAAAACAAATATGGACAAGAGTACATACAAAATACATATATTCACATATCCCATATTATTTGCAACTATCCAACTCCTTCAAAAATTACAAATAGGAGGAGGGAGTAGTGGGGGAATGAAAAATTTTTAATTACAAATAAGGAGGGAGGGGGGGGGGGGGGGTTAATAAATATTTGAAGAACAACTTAATTAGGGGTACTTTTCTTTTTCTTAAACATAACATTCAGTAGCAGTCGTTGGTATTGCCCTTCCCTCAATCGGAATGATGTGGAATATTCCACACACAAACATTAGCTATAGGTACACACGTCGAAAATTGTTAGATTAGGGAAGTGGCACTTAGCTAGGGGTCTATTGGAACTGCAGGGGCCATCAATAGTAAAATAATTTTACACAAATTAATCTTTAACAAACAAGTAATCAATTATCAAAAATCAATGTATTCATCCTTGGAATTCCCATTTTTTGTTTTGTAAACCACTCCTACACTATGGTTCAAGGTGTGAAGACAACTTTTTTATACATATGGGGTGATAAGACTTAAAACGAACAATGTGGGATATGAAAATTAGAATTAGTAAGAGCTCAATCACTTATAGTTAAGACAAATTAAAGCATGAATTGTATTTGAAGTAGAATTTCAGACCTTGTTTAGGCATAGTATAATATTTTTTTTCAAAAAGATTTGAACTAAAAAAAGGTATTAAATTAAGTTAAATTTTGTATCCAAAAATCCGTTTGAGATTTCGAGACTTAAATTAAAAGATATGAACAAATTTTAGAAAGGGGTGGAAGGGACACTTTTTTGACATTTTTAAACATCTTTTTTTTTATTTTGTACATAACTTTTGATTAAAGGCTCAAAATTACAAACGGATTTTTGGAGATGAAATTTATATTGATTTAACAAATTTTCGTAGCTTAATTTTTTTTAAAAGAGTCATTCTACTATGCTAAATGAGGTCTAAAATTCTACTTCAAACATAATTCCTGCATTTTGACAATGAGTGTTCTAGCTCTCATCTTCAAATTATCCCATACTTTTTGAGGATTCACGATGGACAATGAATTTCTATATTAAAAATGACATATTCACTCCTCATTCCCACAAATTTCTAAGAAGAAAATTCTTCAAATACCTAGGAAATTCTTTTATTGTATGAGAGGTGTTTAAATGACATTTGGATTTGATTCTTTGGATTTTTCGGTCACCATTTAACATTTTTTTTGTTATTTTTTTGACTTGTACTGCCTCTATCAGTATTCCAGTACTTAAAGCTCACTTCGAGAGTGCTGACATATGGATGAATTTTGTGAACTAGAACACTAGTGAGGAAAAGACAGCCTTCCTGAAGGCTACTGAATGTTATGAAACACATGGACAACTTCCATGGGGGTCTTTCGAGTGAATAAAGAGGGTGTGCATTAATTGAAATGCACCTCATCCTCACTATCCACCCAAAAGACAGGACATCATGATATCCAACATACTGTAACTTACACTGGGAAAAAAAATAGGGAACATTCCTAAATGCAGTTGGGAAGCTCATGTCATGGTCTCCACAATTGTATGAGAGCTTGGCTTCCTGTGTGTGTGTGTCGAGTTTGCTTGTCCAGTGGACAGATCACTCTGACTTGGTGCTGACTTTGTGCCAACTTTGCATTGTCAACCATGTGGAACCCTGAACTTTATTTTGAGTATATGTTTTTTGAAAATAATGTCATGCTACTTGCAAGTTTTATTTTGCGCAATCAAGATGTTGTGAAAGCTTCAAAATGTCGCAACTTCTTTGTTTGTACAGTAACATTCAGTAGCCTTCATGTCCACTACCTTTCCCTTCAGGTACCTTGTTCATCACACTAAGCCTCTACTTGTCCACTTAGCTGTTGCTGAAGTATTATTGGTGTGGAATATTTTACACCATCTATTATAGAATCATGGCAGTAATAAAGCATGCTACTGAATGTTATCTTGTTATGTCAATAAAAGCTTGAAGGAACCTTTCAATCTTGAGCACTTATTAAGTAGGATTAGTGATGCACCCTTTGAAACAAATAGGTGAATATGGCATCATTCATAGGGAACTCAGGAAATTGTGTGCGCGTGACTGTATGTGGGACAGTACTTACCAAAATGACACCTTCACTCATACAAATGACAAAAAATTATAAGTTGGAGCATATTTAAGTCACTGCTTGAAGTTAAAAAGAAGTGTCATAAAGTGTGCCTTGAGTGCTAAATGGTGTGATTTTCGGAATGTTGTACATACTGCAAGTTTACTGATCTACTCAATGAAGGGGGCTTACAGAACACAATGTGCTGATCTGACCAATTCCATATTGAGCAAATTCTTACACCCAAATTATTATATTAAGTATGCAGTGTCATGACCCTTGTCACAGAATCCGTCATGTTTCATCTTGTAGAAATATCATCTAATTATTTCATCTCATGTTCACACATTGTAAACCTAGAGTGCAACAAGCATTTCATCTTGTAGAAATATCATCTAATTATTTTCTTCGACATTCACAAATGGAAAACCTAGAGCACGACAAGCATTCATGCATGCATTTCCCCTGTAATTCATGCAGGGCTAGTGAAGAGACTTGTCTACCCAAGCTCCACAGATGTATTTAAAGTGGTGGAATGTCTTCAGACTTGCAGCAGTCTTCCACTGCAATTTGATCCAAATGAAGGTTTTATGTACACCTAACAACACTGGCATTACCATGCCTGTCTCACATCAAACTTGACTTCTCGGTGATCAGTGTAGTATTTGCCAAACTTGAGCATGATTCGTGAACATGCCACAACTGGTTTATAGTTTTCTCTACTGAAATGGAAATTCACATCCTTCAGTGTTGGAAATTAAGATCAAGCCCAATTGACATTGAGTTGCAGATTTCCAACTAAGCAACTGAGTGATTTGAGGTTGAAATAAAGGCAAGATGATCGTAGTTGAAAATAATCGACAGCTGCCTGTGAGCTCTCCAGAGCTTGAAAAAAGAGCCTGTCAACATGGGATTGCTTACCAATTTGCACAGTCATTTGTGAAAAGGCGCTCGCTATCCAAAATTCAAACATGACCCTCTTTCAATTAATCACAGTTTGAGAACTCACCCTTCTTCACTGCTGATGACAACCAAAATAAAAAAGACTCCAAAATCTGGCATGTATATGTGGTGCCCAGACAAGATTGTGCACAAAAGAAATCTGGATTTTCTCTTCCAGTGGGTGTTGATCAGGCAGCTCCTCACAAATGATATGAAAATGGAGTTCAACCAGTGTAAGTTTCATGTCAAACTCTGAAGTTGGGTTTCAAAATTAACAAAACAAAAAACGACAAATTTGGTTCATGCAATTCAAAGAAATGGATATCTTTCAGAATAGGCCTACAATGCAAAGCCAAACTTTTAAGTTACCACAACTGAAGATTATCACTAACTTCCAGAGCATTTTAATGAACAACATGGATTCCATGTGATTTCTCATTTCACAATTCTGACTCCAGTCTCTGGGAAGGTTTAATTGCACATTAAATTACGAGTTTGGTCCCAGTCCATGGAATTGATCAGAAGCAGGGCGGCTCCTGAGGGAAGATCCCTGTAAGTCATGTTGCATCATTCTCTGGGCTCTGGTGAAAATCACCTACACTGAATAGTGAAATTAGGTTGCCCCTCTACTAATTTCTTGACATTTTACACGATATAAATATTTGTTGATACTAGACAAGGATGCAGTAATTTTCATCAACCCAGAACCATGTGTGTGGCATGGGTTGTGCACCAGTTTAGGGCCCATTTGAGAGAGTTGTATGCACCTCCCCATGGACAAGCAGTGAGTCATGAGGTAACTTTTCTGGGTATGGCAACCTAATTGTTGAAGCAGCCTAATTTCACTATTCTGTGTACAACGCCATGCGCCATTTTCAAAACTATATTTTAGCAGTTAAATGCAATGGTTATAAATGAATTACTACTATAATGAAGGGATTCTTGAAGCAGTGACTTCACAATTATTGCCAGTCTTTGACTTAAACTTTGCCTACACAATCTCTTATATGGTAAGGTAATAGGTCCAAGAAGCTACCCTTTAACTTACCACCAAATGAATTGAACTTGGAGTCGGTTGGTGCAAACAGATGAATTTTCAGTGAAAGAATAATGAAATTCGAAATGAACATAAGAAGTTGCATAATTTTGGAATGCGGTGGACATTTAAGGTAGGAGGTCCATGAAGCGCTCATCTAAGAGCTGAAACCGGAATTTGTTGAGGTAAAACTTCTTGAAATATTTTTCAATAAATTCTCCTTGAAAGATAAATGGAATTGGAATCTAACCCAAGTTGTTTCATATTTTTTGGAGTTTTGTAGAATTAGTTTTGAATTTTTGAAGTTGAAATGACATAGGGCTCTAAAATCGCCCACCTCTTGAAATGTACACTATTTGTATATCATTGGTACAATGAAAAAGTAGCATGTTCAAATAGTGTACATTTACAGAGGTGGGCGATTTAAGAGCTTGTGCGCTTTTAAAACCTCCTACATTAGTTATGATTTCTAAATGTGAAAGCTAGTTTGTTACTTTGAGTACTATTTTAGTTCATAGGTGGTGTAGTAATCACTTTCCTTAAAGTAATCCTCTTGTATTTAAATGACTCACAACATGGTTTTAGAAAGTGTCCCTCACTAGTTGAAATGGAACATTCATTACCATATTTCTAGTTACTAATTGAAAACAAAACATTTACAGTTGCTCATTTGCTTGTAATTTATCTATGAGACACAATGCCCTTTCTCTTTTCATCCATCTCATAGTTGAATTTTGTTCCACACAACTTCCCGTTCTTATTGGACAGTGTGTGGAGAAAAGTATTGAACATTTGCAAATCAATTCTTTAGTTAAAGATTAACTATACTAGACCCTTTTACAGGGGTGATTTAAAGAGTTTGGTCTCTTCAAGGACTCGTTACCTTATTGACCATCACCTAACCAAAAAAATGGATTCAACTTAGAAACGAATACATACACCTTGCTCAAAGATTTGATGAAAGAGGATCAAGATGACATCATGTCTGAGTAGCCAATTACATGTTCACAACGATTGATGTTAAAGAAGTCATTCAAAGTTTGCATCTTGCATTTTTCTTCCCTAATCATGGATAATTGTAAAAAATGATCTCTATTTCATAAAACTATGTTGTAGTCAACACAAATTTTGTGTTTTTTGGCAAAAAATAGAAAAATGTGTCACTTGGATTTTGTTGAAGTAAACAATGTTTTCTACTAGTGCTTGGTGTCCAACATTCTTCACCGCACCTCTCCCATTCTATTCTTTACCCCTCTAAGCTAATTTGGGGCCTTTGAAATAAATTTGAATTCAAAATTTCCAAATTTAATCATAGGTGAGCAAGAAAAAATTCCAATGTTTTCCTTTGGGACAAATGGCAAACTTCAAATGACCACTTGGACGTCTTGTGTTCACAACAATCTCCACAATACAAAGCCATCTTTAGGGACCTCAAGTGCTAACTATCCGATGTTATTAGTATAGAGGCCAACAAGAGGACTATACAATGTTTACTCAAGTAAGCTTAAGCAAGTAGTAGAAATGGAAAAAGATATTCATGTCACTACAAGAGAAAGGGGTGTTTCAAATATAGTCCTATAAGTAACAACCTTAAAGAGGTGTTTTTAGTCAAAATTTACTAGAAATACATGTGTGTTTAGTAAATTTTTACTAAAAACGCCCATTTAAGGTCATTACTTATAGGACTATATGTCTAGGACTATACTTAAAACACCCCTTTCTCTTGTAGTGTGTTCAATGTGTCAATGTTTGAGCTTAAGGATCACTTCAATGATGCTAGTCTGGGAGCGTAGAGACATGAGGCTACTAGCCTTGAACATAGTTGTAAGTATGTATTTAATTATAATCGTTTGGAGGTGTTTATAACATATGTACACTATAATATGGAATGGATTTATAACATAGACACCTATAACCATAGAAGGTGTCTATAATATAGATTCTTAGGCTTACGGGCTCATCAAGGACCCCAAATTGGGAAGTTTTCCTCTCCAAGCCCCCTCATTTACCATTGAAATGTCGTCTTTTGAAGGTCATGACCTTTGAATTGGTACAAATTGCCAAGAGGGCATGAAGTTGCTAAAAAGTTAGAATTAAAATTTGAAGGATTGCTTTTTAGCCAGGACCCCAAGAATTTCAATTAAAGTCAACTCCTAGAGGTGGGTTTGACTAGAATTCTAGAGGCTCTAAATTTGAAGAATTTTTAGTCACATAAAAAAAAGCATGCTCCATGTTATTGGACCTTGAGTTCTTAAAGACCCGTGACTTCTCATTTCTTAGTTTAAAATTGTTTTCCAAGGATTTCTTGATTTTAGCCAATCAAATATTTTGCCTTGCCTTCTTTGAATCCAGTGTAAACCACTAGTAGAAAACATCTTAGAAAATTGAAATTTGCGTCAACTAAATTTTGTTGAAATCAAAAATGTTTTCTACTCGTGAACCAGGTCAAAACAGCCACTAAATAAATTTAGTTTTTCATTCAAATTTGCATATTCCAATGGCATGCTTCTTAAAGTAAACCAAACTATTCCAAACAATCCACCAAATGCAAATACTTAGGAAATGACCCATTACAATCTTACATGAATCTTGATGATAGAATTTGCAATAAATGAGATTGAGCTAATTAGGTTGTGTTTGTGGCCACAATCAATGCCTTGGGGTGATGATGAAGAACTTATTAGTGATTGCAATAGGAACTTCCACCTTTTTAGTGTAAATTCATCACAAGATGTATTTATTTTTATTCCTTCATCTCATAACCATGTTACAAAATATTGTGGCCATATTAGGAAGTATTGTGACTACTTTAAGTAGTTACAAGATGACCATTATGGATACACTTTTAGGTGGTTTGGGGATAATCTAGAGACTCTTTTGGACCAATTGGGTAACACATTTCAAAACTTTCATAACAAACTCATACTTTGTCAAAAAATAAATAAATTCCAATAGCTCTCTCCATTACTCATATATATCTTCATATGAAAAAAAAAATTAAAATATTTCAATAATGTCACCAAGGCAAACCAATCATTCTGCCTGTCATAGGATGATTTACCTTATCCCCTTAGTGCTCCGATATCCATTTTTCAGACAATGAATAGATTGAAACCAGAGTTTCATCCTCCTAACTAACTTGGATGAAAGTTATTCTAATTTGTGGAGATACATTATCAAGTTATTGTCCTATCTGAGGATTGGATTTGGTGTTAACTACTAGAGTACATATTTTTCTAAAATTACAAATGTGCAAGTTTGTCAAGTGGTCAAATTTCATTGACTTTAGTTCAAAATTGGATTTGCCAAAATGAGGTCATAGATTTGAAGAACACAAAAATTTCAAAAAATCACCATGTGAAGAGAACCTCATTTCCTATCCATTCAAACAAATTTTACTCCAAAATTGATAATATTTTGCTTGTAATCATATAAAAAAGATTGGTGGTAGCATTGGTGAATCTAACCGTATAGATGGAATTTAAAACTCACAATCTACAACTTTAAATTGTATATTAGTTCCAAAATATGCTTCCAAACATCACTTTACAATGATTTTTCTCAAATCGTCAATTCTAGAAATGTATCTAGACATTTAGGGGTTAATCACTTCACTTTGATCTCTTTCTGCATTGCACAAAAAAAAGTGAAATAAGGGAGCTGACCCATTACTAATCACAGACCTAGTCTGACAACATAGGATGGAGTAATTTCAATTAGAAGGTGATTAACAATGATTAATGATGGCACAATTCCCGGGAAGTTGTGGTGCATTGTGATTGGCTACAAGACTCTCAAAATTGGAACCAACCCTTGTTGGATTTTGCAACCATCTTGTGGTCGAAAATAGGAAGGTTTGTATGATCAATATGGGTAGAATAGAATCTTCAGTTGAAAAATTTGTAATAATTATTTTTTGAGAAAGAAAAATCTGAAAAACTATGAAAACCTTATGAACTCTATTTCTGCTCATGGGAAAATTTCCCCACTGTTGAAACCTCCCTTGCAGATATGTGTGTATCTGCTGAAGATGGTCTAAAATGGGTCGGCTCCCTTAAAAGCATCAAAAGTGTGAGACAGGTGGAATCTTTGAGGAGTAACTGAAGGGAGTAAATGAAGAGCTGCCAAGTGGCTTTGTGCAATTCGCTGATGAACGCGTTTGGGGTGACACGTGTCTCATATTGTAGCAACCTTCATAAGAACATCTTTCTGCGTCACCAAGGGGCTATCAGGACGTTTGTTTGAGGCAGCGTCACCGTGAGGTGGAGGCACCTATCACCGTCCTTCTTATGGGCCCCATAAAGACGGAGTCTGTGACCGTGTAGTCAAACTTGGAAATCCCCCAATTTGTATCCTCCATTCCTTCAATAGTTATTAGTTTATTTATTTTTTCCTTTTTTAATTAAAAATGCTATCAGATGTCTATGATATATCTTATTATTTCAGATTTTTTTTGAAAATTGAAAATTATCATGAATTTTGAAGAAAAAGTGAAAAATATTATTATCAAATACGAAATATACTCAAAAAATTTGAAACTTTGAGAGTAGAATTTAATTTTAGTGTTGAATATTGTGGTATAAAGAAAATTCTTGTGTCACTTTAAACTTGGAAACTTTAATAAAATTCTTATTTGTAAGAAAATTTCCAAATTTCCAAGAAGGATAAAAATTATACTTCCAAAGCTTTATTTTGTAAGTTTCACATGAAAAAATTTGAAAGAAAAAAATTTTGAATGTCAAAATCAAGTTTTAAAGAAGAATATTTGAAGGAATTGAAATACATTGTATATGTGTATCATTTGGGGGATAAATTATCCCATCAAAAATCAAAATACAATTGATATAACTTGAATTTTATTCAATGATTTGTATGTAGAATCAATAAAGTTGCACATTAAAAATTGGATGAAAATCATCTATTCTTTAAATTGCACAAAAGACTATTTGACCATTGAAAAAATATTATTTGTCTTCAATATCTTTCTAGGATTAAGTAGGATGGTGTTTCTTAAAATACCAAAAGACAACATTGACTTTTTGCATATAGTCAAAGTTGACAAATGCACTTAGAGGTGATCACAATAAATAAAATGGATTTCAAGGGCTTGAAGAGAAAGATATAAATGCCAATGTGAAATTCTAACAAGCATCTATATATTTTATAATTATAGATGTTTATATTTCCAAGATTTGTTTAGGGTGTATGGTTGGGATTAGTTGCCTCCACCTTGAATTATCCTTTTAAATGTTAATCAATTTGGATTATTACATGGATTATACATCTTAAAACATTCTATAGTCATTTTTTCTTAAAATATAAATAGAATTTGCATCTCATGGTTTGCAATGTACAACTTTTGATTGAAGTTCATCATTGAATGAATGTTCTAAGCTGCATTTGTATCTTCAATCATCATACTAGGGGTAGTCACAACTTCTTCACTATTGGAGCATTCTCTAGAGAATGGTCACATGGCGTCGTCCCGTTGGTTCACAACTGTTTCACCATCAAAGAATATACTTTTTCCGCAAAGCCTTCTCCACACCCGTTATTCTCCTTTGGAGATAAATAATGGGCGTGGAGAAGGCTTCACGAGTGAATTGTTTTCCTTTCTACTCCATAGTTTCACCGTTCTGCTCTTGATTTCACCATCACTACCAACTTCAATGTCGTGGTCACTGGAACTCGTGGTGGGAAGAGTTGGGGGGAGTTGTGCACATGGCTTGCGGTAGTATGTGGTAGTCTGCTCTTAAAGCGCCCATTTAAGGGCTAGTCGGCCTTTTCGATGGTTCTTTGATGTACGAAATTATTTTTCCTTGTTTTTCACTTGAAGAAAAATTGATGTGGAATCTAACCCAAGTAGTTTCATATATTTTGGAGTGTTTTTGAATTACTTATGAATTTCTAAAGAATTCTGCCATAGGTATCTATTTCTTGATCATAGGCCTTACAAAACCCACACATGTGTAGTCACCAAAAACAAGCACTGCAATATGTCGAAAGTAAAAGACAGGGTTCCAAAATGCGACCTTTACTGACTAAACTTCTAAAGGGCCAAGGCCTATTTTTTGACAAAAATTACTTGAAATTGCCATTTCTGCTGTGTTCATTCAATAAAGAAAAAAATTAAAATTAAAAAATCTAACCATATGATCTTGTACTATACTTGTATGAGATCATGTGGTAAAATTTTTATCAAGTTTGACCGTACAGATTGAAAAATATTAGCATTCAAAGTTGTGGGGGAAAAGTGTTTTTGAATATAGGTAAACATTTCAGAAATGGAGCCACCTTCATTCTTATTCCATCCACTAGCAAAATATAAATGAACATTTGACAAATGTTAAACCACTCTGACATCATTGACAGAACATTCAATGCTTTACATGGCTCCATTTTACAACTTGTTAATGTCCATTTCAGACCCTGGCTAGGGACAGTCTAAAAAACAGGGGTGGAATTAGAGCAGACTACCATATAGCATAGGAGAATATCAAAAACGCATCATGCCCTCAATTTCAACTATACGTAATCCCAACCATATGAATTTCAGCTTGTCAATTACATCATGCTGAAAATAGGGTACAATTAAATGAAGTGCTCTTGCTTTGCATTACTCAGTCAAGCCAGCAAAGCCATCAAAGAGTGACATCAAACAAAAGAAATCCAACCCGTCTGATTGGGTCCCCAAACCCTGGGCAATTATCCTATCGGTTGTTCAAATTAAACAATTCTACAATTTTTGATTCTCCATGCTAGACCCCTTCACAAGGAGTGTCGCACCTTCTTCACCCCAAATTGTGCCCCATTGGCTCTTTTTTTTCTTCCGTATTGTTTCATTCTTTAGAGAACTTTGGGTTGATGAAGAAGCCTTGACTACCCCTATTGTTTAAAATTTGGAAAGTCGTATCAACATGTAGGTTTCTTTACAAGTTATGGAGCATATTATTACCTATTCAAAAGTTGGGACCCTTTTATGACAAATTTGATGTATTAGGGTTAAATAGCTCTACCTTTAGATATTTTTTTCAACAAAAATGGATGTGAAGTGTATAAGAGGCTTGGAGTACCATCATTGTTTGCAACATAATAAAACTTTGATATAGCCCAATACATTACTTGTGAAATCTCACTCTTACATACATAAGGCATGTGATCAAATAGTAACCATTCAAACAACCGTTGCATAAGTACTACTCCTATAGCATCAACAATCATATACAACATTCAACCCATAACTACCAAGACATCTACTTCAAATGTATCTACATGTTATAAACACCAAAACTCACCTAATGGTAAACAACATTTAAATATAACTCAAAATACAATATTAAACAAAAAAATAAAAAATAAAAACCTTTGATAAATATAGATTTGAAAGAAAAGATTTCAATGGTACTAGCATGTGAGCACAAAAATGCAAGCATATGAGCGTTGAGTATATGTAGGTATCCCACAACCATTGATGGTGTTTATAACATAAACATCCATAATACGAATATTTACAATATGTATATTCTATAATAGAAGATTTCTACAATAGAGAGATTTATAACATAGGTGTATAGATTCATATTCTCATGTCACTATTAGAACCCCCCATTGTGTGTGATGTTTTAGAAGTCGTAGTAGTACATTTTTTTGAACAAAAGGTGCATCAATTGTAATGTCATCTAAAATCCGTTGTAGTTGACATCGCAAAAAATGTCTAAAATCTAGAAAAACACATTGTAATGTCAACTTGTTCAATGAAAACAAATATATAAACGGGTGTTCCAAGGTTTCAAAAATGCTCCATGTATACGCTATGTAGATTCCACCTCAACGCATGCTTAGTAGGCAGTTACACATCAATTTTTTTTCATCCAACTTGATGATGATGTGGCATATTTTCATATTATTTGAGAATTTGAATATCGTTTGTAAAAAAAATATTATTTCATTTTCTAAAATAATTATTTAAATGATAGTCCCCAAAAAATGAACAAGAAAAATTGTCAAATTCAACAAGAATTGACCATCTCATCACAAAGTTTAGAACCTACGGTTTGTCAACAATTATCTTATGGTTATCATTGTTTCATGGGTTTGCACGTTCATATATAATTTAGTTCATCATTACAATGCATTACTTTATAATTTTTCGCATCATTATGATGCATTACTTTCAATTGCAAGTAATGCATTGTAACAATGCAATAAATTGTAAAGTAATGCTTCATAATGATGTGCTAAATTGTATATTAATGTGCAAACTCATGAAACAACAATAACTACAAGATAATTGTTAACAAATTGCAGGTTCTAAACTTTGCGACGTTACCATCAAGAGGATTTTTGATGGCAAAATCAAGTAAATACTTCATAGATATTTTGTGAGAATAAAGAGTGGAGAGGTGTTTGTTGTATTGAAATCCGTTGTACATCCATGACAAAGGATATGGGATAATTCAAAGACAGGAATTTGGCCACACTACATTTAGACATTGTTTCCAACATTTGCATATTATTTTTGACATCTGCACATTTTTTCAAAAAATTTACTTTGAACAAAAAATTTGCTTTACATGTCCCATATGTGTTGTCTTACTTCCTACTACCCCACTTGTATAATAAACTTCCCTTTTCATCCATAGTGTACATCCATCCATGTCCTTTTTTTTCAAAGCATGCCACATGGCTGCCCTTCCCCTATGTTTTTCACATCTAGTTTGCATTTTACCTTAGCCTACAATAACTTACAAAAATTTATCCACAACAAATCCAGAACCCCTAGCCAATGTGGCACTTCCATATTTTGGGGGATGTTCTAATAAATGTGACCCTGTTTTATTTGATGTCTGAAAAAACATACATGTTTCTTGTGTCATCCACTTCTTTTTGTTCTAACATCCTTGCCGTGGCTTTTCTAACATCTAGCAGTACTTGAGCTCCCACAAGCTCAAAATTTGTAACACACTGATGCCAATGGAAAACATGCCCCGTTTCTTCTAAACGCCACAAAAAAGGTGGATTTCTTATAGTGTGTCCTTATGATCCTAGGCTCACATAATAGCAATTGTGTTGAATGTGGGCTCCTAATGAATAGGTTCTTAATTTATGCTAACCATTCAAATATTGCTGAGTTTCATTTTTTTTAACATTCCAAACCAATTCAATAATTGCAACAAAAAGTATATTAATTTTGTGACAAAATAATGACATTTTTTTGCTAGAGTCTAAACAATATTAATGAATATATAAGGAATGTAAAAACTTTATTTTTTTTTTGAGGTTTGGAACAATTTCTTTTGACATCTTTATTTTATTGAAGTAGAGTTTTTTACTTTACAAAAATTTCAATATTAATTTACTACCTACAAGGGAATACTCTACGGAAGCTTCTTCACTGAATAGGGGTATTAAAGGGACCAAAAATTTAAAGGGACTGATTGTGGAAAATTGTATATGTTTGAAACATGACGTATGTCCCTGGACACTTCAATAACTATTGATGTATAGTGAAGGTAGATATTTATATAGTGTGAAATGTTGATTAATTAGTATGGGCCCCCTTAATACCCCTATTCAGTATAGAAGACAAGGAAATTCTTTTTTTTGAAATTCTTTGAGAAATTGATAATTCTTTCTATAAAGATGCTATTTTCAGATTTTCAATGACAACTTGCCTTTTTTGCTCTAAATGTGATAATACAAATTCCAAAACCTTTCACTTTCATCCATTTGAAACTTAACCCCTATTGGACTAGACTTATGTTTTTGGCAACATAACTTTCATAGGCAGGTACATGTGACCGGAAATTTGACTTATTTAGGCTGAAATTTTTTTACAAGGTGTGGATGAGGAATATCTTCCATGCATGCTAAATTTCATTTCATTTGAGTATACAAGTGAAAAGTTATGATGCAAAATATTGTTTGTTTGTCAACTCGGGCAGCTCGGGCAAATAAAAAAAATCACTCATTTCAAAAGTAAAAATTTGAAATTGGTTTTCTAGATTTATCTGTATTGGAAAAACTTTGAATCAATGAGATGAAATTTATGAGGAATTTTAGTTTGCGGGTAGTTATGAAATCTCTACTCTAAAATAAACTTTGAAGTCATTTATTTAACTTAGTTTTTAATATTTTTTGAAAAAAATAAAACCAAAGGATGTAGATTGTTTATTACAACATTATAACCATTGGGATTGTCATTTTTCAATTCCATAATTAAATTCTTGACAATTTAGTATTTTGAACCATTCTCTCCTTCTTTCTACTTACTATTTTTTTCCTATATGTTGTACAATTCCAAATGATTCGAAAATTTTGAAGCATATAGACAACTTGACTTTAAGAATGAATCTAAAGATGCACCACCATTTTGGACATTTTTTCATACAAATGTGACCTTCTGAAGTACTGCTGCCCGGTTTTGCAGGGCAAAAATAACGATTTTTGTTACTTTAAATGTTAATATCTTGCAATCCATACGGTGGAAATTTCTGAAATTTTTTCCACATATTTTCAAAACAACTTCCTACAAGATCCTATGGTTACATGTGTTCAAATTTTTTTTTTCTTAAACTTAGTACTTGTGTTGGAAATGGCAGTTTTGGAATATTTTTGGTGAAAACATAGTCTAGGAACTTTAGGGGTTAACAAAGCAAAAAGTTTTTCATCGACTTTTCCTTTTTTCCAATGTTTCCTATGAAAAACTCCTTCTTCAATTTTATTTGAGACCTTAACTAGGATCATTTTTCTAAAAGTTAATCATAGAAGAAGAAAAAATTGAACTATAGTTATGACAAAACGGGACATATTATTATTATTATTATTATTATTATTATTATTATTATTATCATTATTATTATTATTATTATTTTCATTATACACAATATGAGTTTCTACATAAATTGTGCTATGCACTAGCCACATTTTTACAAATAACTTAGTTGCTTCTACTTTGTACATTTATCCAATTTCACTTTGAAATGACAATAAGGCTTAGTTGAAACCTTGGGATGACTTCAAAGAGCCATGTGGTTACAAATAGATAGTTTCCATCATTTTTTTAAAAGTTGAATGAACACATTTGCAATGGATGGTTAGTATTATAATTCCTTCATTATTATATTATTGACTTCACTACAAAGGTAGATGCTCAATCCATGGATCACCTTGTAGTATATTATAACAATTTTTAGCCCTTTGCTTTCAATACAAAATTTAGCTATATAAATTATCATTTTCAAATTCAAGATTAACTTCTCAAATGGCAATTGAGTCTAATTTCTATTCCAATTTGAAGAGAGGACTCCAACTGTTTATTTTTTTGACTAGCTTATATGGAGAATGTTATCTTGGAGTAGACATGGCAAGTGACATTAATGTTATATACATTTGTTAGAAGGGAGATTCTATATTATCTAAGAGTTTTCCAAAAAAATAATAACTGTCTAAAGGAATGATATACATTTGTAGCAAAAATGGTCAAAACTACCATTTTTTAGGGTGGTGACAAAATAATGAATATAACAAAATTCAATTGTTCAAAATTGTACTAAACTACTATGGAATGTGTAGAATATTTTTAGAACTTTGACCACATCAATTGACAAATTATAGCGTTTGATTTAGGAAAACAAATTTTTTTTACTTTCATTCCTTTTGGATTGAGATTTTTGCACTATTCATAGTTTTTTTTGTAGCACACACACACACACACACAGATATATATATATATATATATATATATATATATATATATATATATAGAAGTAGAAGAAGACTTTTGCTCATATGATTCCATCTTTCAAATATAAAATAGATAATCTTCATTCGTTTAAAAATTGATTTTCTTAGAGTCAAGGATTTTGAAGTTTGATTTCATGATCATAGTCCAATCCTTTTAGAATCAATTCCAATCATGCTTCTAACCAAGCCATTAGGCATCGTCAAATGGATTCTAATAATTACCCCAAATTCTATAATTCTAACTTTGACTTCTTTGTAATTAGAGCTTGAAAATTCTATCAATGGAAGCACATTCAAAACTACTTTGAATTTGTATAAGAAAACTCAAATTTAAACATTGAATGAAGAAAATATACTACTTCAGAAGCTACTTAAAATAGTACAATTGATATGATCTTGACAAATCACAATTAACAATGCACATGTCACTACAATTTACACCCAATTCTTTAGTTTTGAATTTTGAATGAGCTTCCAATGATAAAATTTTCAAGTTCTAAGTTAATTACAGAGCAGTCAAAGGTTAGAGTCTATTGCCGGATGCCCTCAAAGCAGTTAAGCCTCGTTGGTAAATGGTAACATAATGTAACTTACTAAGGACGGAGTAGTGTTTAGGTCACGTTCTCCATCTCCGTCTTCTCTCCCATTTTCTTATTTTCTCGGCCATGGCCGCAATTTTCGAGATCGACATCACGTTCCTCCTAGCTCTCTTGAGTGTGTTCACCCCATCGTGTCGCTTTGAAAAGCTAAAGCAATTCTTACTGCTATTCACGAAACACGGTGCCATTGGTTTAAGATTCCGTGAAGGAATGTTGGCGAGGAAGAGTGTTGTGAATATGACGCAATAGATGGAATATGCATTAGCAAAAGTGCAGGCGGCGCTGGCATCACGCCACTCGTTGCAGACGGACGACTCCTGTTTAGTCACGTTGAATTGCGAGCCACGCCCGCGCCGTCGAAGCGCTGTTTCAGTTCGAATGCCACTGACACCTTTGTTCAGTCAGCTGCTAGGCTAATAAGGAATTACCGTCTTCGTTTCGTCCACAAGAACACGCTTAGCCGCAGCTGCTGCTGTTGCGCTCTGTTTTTTGAAGAAGCGCAAGCAAGCAGGAATTCGGGATTTTTTCTCTTCAGGTTTAAATACATTTCCGTGATTTCGTAGGTTTCTCTTTCTCTAGCATTTGGATTTCAGGCGCTGAATCGAATTTTCTGGCTTTTGGTGTAGTTGTCAAGCTATAGTGAACGGGAACTTGAGAATGGAGCTTTTGTAGGAGCGAGCACTGCTTAGGTGCAAGCACGCGCTTGCAAGTGTTTTGGATTATGCGTTCGTTTCCTGCTAGAGAGATTGAATTGGTGTATCCCTAGCATCTGGATTTTAGACGCTTACTCGAATTCATTTTCTGGCTTTTTGCGTAGTTGCCAAGCTATAGGGAACGTGAATGTGAGAAAGAAAGCTTTTGTGTTTTGAATTGGACGTTCGGTTCCTGCAAGAGAGATTGGATCGGTGTAGTTATTTGCTGGTAGGCCAAGTAATAACCGTCTCGGTTTTGACCTGCTAGAGCACGCTTAGCCGCAGCTGCTGCTGTTGTTTTTCGTAAGGAGTGCAAATATGATTTCGGTAGTCTTTCTGTTCAGATTCGAACACATTTCCGTGATTTCGTAGGTTTCTCATTCCCTTGCATTTGGATTTCAGGTGCTTACTCCAATTTATATTTTCTGACTTTTGATGTAGTTGGCAAGCTTCAGGGAACCGGAACCGTGAGAACGGAAGCTTTTGTGTTTTAATTAGACGTTCGTTTCCTGCTAGAGAGATTGGATTTGTGTAGTTATTCGCTTCTTGAATTGCGACAATTGAAGCTTCAGTTAGCGTACTTTACCGCAGAGGGTTTTAAATGACTTCTGTGTCTTTGATGGTCAGTTTATGCTTCTTTGACCTATTTGTGACGCATTAACTTTGAAAGGACGAGACCTATCACCAAGGTTCTTTGCCAAATATGATCTGATTTACGGACCTCAGCATCCTTCCAAGGTGATAGAGCTAGAGGCTTCCTGTCGTGGATGTTAACCGTAAACGGTGTCCCTTGAAATTCCCATTGAAATTTCTTTCATTGCCTCCTTGAAATTCTCATTTCGCTTATTACTATCATCTAACTGGCGTCATTTCAGCCGCCTGGTTGAAAAATGTAGCTTATATTGTCGTCGTGAGAGGAGCTTTTTTCGAAAAATAATTGATGAGTAACGGCTCTTCTGTTGTAGTTAAAATCTGCCTTTGCTTTGTTCAATGTTTCTCTTAAGAAAGTTGTATTCCACGTATCAATACTGTATAGCACTACAGGGAGGCTCTTGGGGTGCAGGTATAAACTTAGAGGCAGTACTTTGCTTAAATTTAGTGTCCTTATTTGTGAAACTCAAATTGATTTTCTGTTTTACCCTGCTAGAGAATTTATCAGGGCCTTGAAGTGCTCTGGTGCAGTTCCTCGGCAATTGCTTTTTTGACGCAGGTTTTGGTTTGTTGTGCAGAATCAGGGTTATACCGCGGGTGTTAGGGTAGCCTCCTCTCTTCTGCAGCAGGTAGAGGAAACTTTAAGTCTAATTTAACCCGACAACATTCCTATTCAAGTTTTTTTACGACAACGACAGCAAGAACTTCAAGATGACCAGTCTCCTTCTGCATTTTGGTGGGAGTTTACGCCTCGAAAATGGTCCTCGTTCTTCACTCGAGGTACTTCTGCCTTTCCTCTATAGGGACAGTGTCAGATGTGAGTAGACACGTGATGACTCAAGTACGCTGGAGTAGATGTCACTTCGAATTATTAAATGTATAATGATCTTGTATGTGGATATGTTTGAAGGTCATATACCCGACGTCTTCTAGCTCCATTGCTTACAGAAAGACACAACTAGCAGGTAGGAAAATGAAACCGTGCGCCGTAAGAGCCAGTTCAGGAGAGAATTTTGGGCGCGGATTCGGAAGAGGGCAATCCTTCTGCAAGTATGGAAGATGTCAGAATGAGCGAGACATTGCGCGATCGAGCAGTGCCAGAAATGAGGCGAGCGAGATTGACCAGGTAGAGAGGTTATCTGCAGTAGGAGGCGATGGTGGCATTGGAGTTGGGACTGGTGATAGTGGTGGGAATGGAGATGACAGTGAAGGCGGAGATGGAAACAAACCCTGGGTGCCTGCCGCTGGGCTTTGGTCCAGGTCTTGCCTCTATCCCTAATCCGGATAACTTTTACTCCTGAAACTTTTGCGCTATGTCCCTCGACAACCGAATGTTTTGTAAACAATGAATTCTGTCAGAATTTTGTCCTCCTGGCTTTGATACTTAGCAGAACTAGTTTCTCTTAATATGGACTTCTGGTCTTGTATCTGTCACAGAGCTTTGGAGAAAATATCAATGGTCTATGTGGATGCCGCAGATACTCAGAGCTTCTGGATCGACATCCATTAATTGTGAAGAGTCTCACCGCAGGGCTTTTGAATGCTCTTGCTGACTCTATTTGTCAGGTATTTTACAAGAGTGCAGAAGAAGGGAGGGTTCTGTTTCTTTGTGAGGTGCAGTGTTGATTGGACTTGAATCTTGAGGATTGTTCGGGTCCTCGAAGTCAAAGTTGTGATTTTCTGGTACTATCTGTTAAGGCGGTACTGGACCGACCTCGATATTTGGATTTCTGTTAGTTTCGATTGTGCCTGGGAAATATGCCAATGATCTCGCAATAGAGGACCTTTTTTTCGTTCTCCCATTGCTTGTAGACATGAATGAAAAAGAGACTGTGTTTGAGGTCGGAGTGTCTAATGGTTGAGTTGTTTCATTTTGTAGGTCTTCGTTGAAAGGGGAAACGTTTTTGATTTGAGGCGCCTGGTTTCCTTCGTGGCTATCGGTGTCTTCATGAGTGGACCCGGTTTGCACTACTGGTATGCATTGGACATTATTTTTTCCTTTCTCGTGAAACTTTCCCGTTTGCGGTCTAGGAGACCAAAATCTTCTCATCGAATAGAAGCATCAAATTGTATGGCCTTCTTATCATTAACTATATGCAGCCCTTCGGAAGTTCGGATCTTGGGGCTCTTGTTTTTTTGTCTAGTTTGTTACGAGAATCGCATTTGTGTCTTGGATACGGATTTGCAAAGATTCTTCATCGTAAATTCATAAAAAAACGTGGCTAGCTAAGTCATTCTGTTTGCACGTGCAGGTATGGGATGCTGACGAAATTTATCAGTGTTCCAGGGATGGGCGGTGTTTTCCTCCGTACTGCAGCCGATCAGGTCTAGTAGCCATGATACCACCGTTAGAGCACTTTCTGAGTTGTTTCATACGCTTTCCTTCCTTCACCTCTCTGGGTGTAGGTTTCGATCCTGCAGTATGTACAGTATTCCTCGCGTATTATGAATGAAATCTGTTTTTGTTAAAGTTTTTATCCCTCGAGGCTGTTTGGTCTTGTTATGAGCAGAGCTACAAGGAACTGACATTGAACATGTTTGGCATTGCAGCTGGTATTCACTCCTCTTGGTGTTATTGGCTTCTTTGTCGTTCTTCTCAACCTTGAAGGTCGCCAAGCTGAACTTGCTGACAAGCTTCAGAAGGTGACTTCCACCTTCATTGTACTTCATTTTGCTGGAGATTCTTTCCAAGAGTCTATTACTTGAACTATGTTTACAATGTTGTCTGACAAGAGAAATCACCTTGTTTGAATGGCAGGACGTCTTAGAGACTGTCTTGGCAAATTGGAAGGTCTGGATTCCATTTCAGATCGTTAACTTTGGCTTTGTTCCACCGCAATTCCAGGTAATACCCATGCCACGACATTGCACGCTTTTAAATCTGAGTTCACTTATACTTGATTGATGTATTTGACCTGTTTTTGGAAGATGACATTCAAATACGATAGCTGTTATTTCGCTGGTTGCATCTTGCTCTGTGAGCATTTAAAAAAAAATAATTCCCCACCTGTGGAGCAAAATTTTCGTAAGGTCTGGCACCGATAGCAGTTGCATAGGTGATTGTGTTCACAGGACTGCACTGGATTTGCAGCACGTTTACCAAACGAGACATAATTTTGGAAAACGTGATTACAGGTGGCTGCAGCTGGCATTCTGGGTATGGTATGGAGCGTCTTTATTTCTTACGTAGGACACACATAGAAGTACTCGAGATGAGGCACAGACTGCAGAATATTTAACACTGGGATGAAAGGTGTTTGAAAATGTGATCACCATCACATCCCTGTCTGAGGTCCTTCGGCCACATTGTTTTCGGCGCAAAAGCACGTCCATTGAATTTGTGAGTTAACGAAGACAGGCAAGCATGCTTTCTTCGGGATTTTTCTTTTCAACGTCTCTGCTCATTTGATCTAGAGGTGACTCTTAGGACCAATGTTACCTTCGCTTATAATGATTTTCTAACTGTGAAGGTAAATAATACAATGACCAGCTGCTTCATATGCTTTGCTCATGGCAAGCAGACATTAAGTATGCTCTTGCTCATTTAACGCACCCATCGTTCAGTGTATTGTCTGCTGCTCTAAACTAGCTCCGCCGGGATAGTCTTTCTCCATTTCTCCTTCGTTTGCGATATCCATGACTTCGAGATCGCACAGGAGTTACGACCTATCAGACTGGCACCGGGACAGCTTCGGAGGACGAGGACGAAGGAGGTTACAGGAGTGGATGCGGAATCTCTGTCAGTCCTGCAGAAGGAATTTCTGGATTCAATTCTGCCAGGAAGACAGTTTCAAGTGGTGTGTTCGAAGCGTTTTTTCTTCTGGCGAAATTCCACCAGTGAGATCTCACAAAAAGCGACCTCTGCTGTGACGTTAGTGCGTTTGTAATTAGAAGCAGTTGAGCCTCATGCCCCTCAGCATTGGGGAATATTTGGTGGAAGCACAGGCTGAAATAGTAGCCGGGAAAAACAAGTTAGCCTTTGAACTAGTCATTTGAACTAGTCAGTGTGACTAGTTCAAAGTTAGCTGGTGGAATTGGGAAAGAATTCGTTTGCATTTTGAAAACAAAGGATGTAAAACAAAAAGAATTTGGTAGGGTCAGAAACCAATTGGTGTCCCCCAAAAAATTGTAGGACATTTTAACCCCTAAATACTTGAGGCATCAAATTTTGGTGTTGCCAATACTTTGAAGTTAAATAAAGCCTAAGCAATTTGCTATTTTTAGTAGTTTATATTTTTGAAAAATTCTTTTTGAAGTTCATTTTAAGCATCAAAAATCTGATTATGAAAATAATTGATTATGATTTGTCTATGCAAGATTTTGTGGAAGGGTGTTCATTACAACCTTGACTTTTTGTAGTGTTGAGAGCTCTAGGAAATGAGCCTCAAATACACTAGATCTTGGAGAAAAAATCACATAAGAAATTCACTTAAAAAATTTTAGAATAGTTTTTGATGAGTCATAAATTGGTTGGGGTTGTGCATGTTAGACCTTCTAACCTCATATTTTTTTGGTGACCAAATTTTAAGATTTGACATGTAAAAAGAGGATTGAAAGACTTCAAATCACTTTTGTAGTTTTAACACCCTCATGATCAAAGGTTATAATCTTTCAATCCATAAATGATATTGATTTTCTTTTTCTTTTTCTAAGTGGTTTCTAACATGTCTAGTTACAATTTTTTTTAAATTGATAAAACTTATCAAAATGTTGTCTTTTTGTTCAATTTAAAGCAAATTCCAAGAAGCTCAAAATAAGCCTTGGGGCATTTAGGGGTTACTTAACAACTTCCTTTCAAAACTTAGGGGATTTTAGTTGCCGTGAGATAATAGTTAATGTTTGATACTTGGGTGCAGCAAGATACCCTGATGAAGTAGACAAGGTACCTATTTCAGAGGGTAGATATTGATATTGGGAGTAGAGGACTTGGCAGTTGTAGCTATCAAAATTTGGACTATCAAAAAGTGTGAAAAGCAAGGAGAAGACATTGGAGCCTCACTATGCATATCCTTGACATCCATTTGCCAAATTGAAATGTGAATCCCGACCATGATTGAACACACTACAAAATTTCACCTAACATTGGAAGGACCCTACTCCAAAATCAAGGATGCAATAGTCATTAGTACTTTCAATTTTAAATTGACTTTTTAACCCGTGTCAATTTGAGTTCGGAGTTTGGAGGAAATTGGTGCAATAGGATTTGATGTGGCAGGAAATAAAACAACAGATTTTGAAGTTGAGAGGATGCAACCGGTGGCCATAGATGAAAAACTGGTCTATTGAGGAAATCAACCGGGGGGAGCTCCAAAAATTCACAAACACTGGGCCGAAATGGTTTGATAAGAGCCCAAATGAAAAACTCTCTTGACGTCCCTCTAGATGATATTCTTCAATGGATTCAGAACAACGAAGCTCTTACTGTTTCATAGTGTACACTGAACAAGGGTATTAAGGGGACCCATACTAATTAATCGACATTCCACACTATATAAATATCTACTTTTATTGTACATCAGTATTTATTGAAGTGTCTGGGTGATGTACATCATGTTTCAAACATCTATAGTTTTCTACAATCAATCCCATAAAAATTTTGGTCTCCTTAATATCCCTATTCAGGGCTTTTTTTTGGGACTAGTGTCCCCTGTGCTGGCTTCACTGCATAGACCAGATTTTGGAAGGACAGATTCACAGTGGTCAGATTCTGAGAGATCTGGAGAAATTTAGCCAAAAAAAAAGCCCTGCCCCTATTCAGTGTAGAAGAAGCGCTGGTGCGAACTTTGAAGCAGACTTCAATGTCCGAAGAGCAGGGCATCGGACCTGGGTCCGGGTGTCTATCCCGTCACGAACAATCTGCGTTTGGCCGGCATTACCGTATTTTCGAAACCGTCGGTAAGTTAAGATCTACACTTATAAAAAAATGCGGAGTCCTCCAGTACCAGTGGTCCTCATCACACAGGATTGGAATTCCAATCCGGCGACGTTTAATAGGCTGTCGGGCTTCTACTTCCCCGAAGCTGCCACGCTCTTGGCCGACTAAGCTTAGGATGCTTCTGGCCGACTTTCTCCTTTCCTCGTTCCAGCCATTGCTGCAATGGGATCTTCCAGAGCTGAGGAGCCGAGGGTCGAATCCACAAGGAAAGAATTAAAGCCACTGGGTGTTGATGATAAAGGAGAAGCCGTGAAGGAGGGAGCTGGGACTTTTTTTGCAGGTGAGAAGCAGGTGGATTCTGGAGACGTAGCCGCACCAGACCCAACTGGCGTTCAACAGGTGAGACCTTGTAACAAGAGAAGTGGCAGTTTGATCTTTTTGGTTTAAGGATAGTTATGTTTGATTCTTTGTAACTGAGAGGTATTCCATTCCCAAACTGGGTTGCTCTTGGTGTTTGATGAAATGGTGTTTTCAAACTGAGTTCTTTAACTGGTGGTGAGGTTTCTGATTAGGCATTCAACATATGTAGCTTGTGCGCAGCGATTGTCCCCCAGTTTGCATCATATCTTTACCATTTCACTGTGCTTGTCTGACCCTCGTGCGAAACAGCACGGTGCAGGGAACCGGCCGAAGAACGAGCAGGTTGCTAAAGAGCGACAGAACGCCGTGTTTGGCGACATCGAGAATAAGCTGAAGGTTCTTGATGACTTGGAGAGCCAACTAGCCATTAACTACAGAGTCAGAGAGAAAAAGAGTAAGGAGAGTGCGAAGAAAGCATGTGATCGTTTGCATTACAGCCTAGTCAGTGATCGGGACACCAATGATGACGACTCTTGCTATATTGAGATCAAAAATTTGGTGTTCATTGACAATAGCGTGATCCATAAGAAGGCACTGGAGGAGTGGGACAGAAAGCAAAAATTGTTCGAACTAAGGGGGGAACGACAGTCGACCAAGCTGGAGAGCCGGAAGAACGAGGTGTACCAGTTAATAGGCCTCTTCAGTGTGTTTCAAGGTGTGGTTCTCACAGCCGTGTCGCAGTCGAACTTGCTGCACTGCAACAATCAGTGGAGTCCTATTCTGTTGTCGTTGTTGGCAAGTATTGTCACCATTGCTGGGGTGTTTCAGAAGTTGAACTACATCGCGTCCTTGGAGGGGACCATTTATTCGGAGAAGCTAGCTTTGAAGGTCTGAGTCGCTGTTCCTGTGACTTTTGAATTTCTTGTATGCCACCAAGCTCTTCAGTTCGATTAATGTTTGTTCATTTGATCCTTAAATTGAGGCCCGTTTCAAGTTTTCATAGACTGTTACACTGGGAAGATTGACTAGAGTAGCCCTGCGGCTGAAAGTGCTGCAAGTGTAAAACCACTTCGGCTGGGACTGCACTACTCTGAGAAATGGAAGATACCAGATTGGCTCGGCGCTAATATCGAAATTTGCTTTAGGCTAATGTAATAGAACAGGGCTCCTGTTTCCCGATTTGCACAGGCTGAAAGCCACGATCCTTCAAGTGTTTTCCTGAACCATCAATGCCAGGTTCAAGTGCTGGGCATCTATTTATTATTGTTGTTGCCTAGGATATACTGATGCAGTTTTCATGGCTGTGGAATTAGGACGTGGTACTCAGAGATCAAGCCCTTAGACGAGAGGGCAAGGATTTCGTATTTGCCCAATTCTCGGGGGACAAGATGGAAGAGCGGAGGAAGGATTACTCTACGTGGTCTTTTCTTGGCGTTCTGAGTTTTCTTCTAGTCCTCACAGTAGTCTTTCCTCTTTCGCATTGGAGAATTCTGTGTCATCCAGGACCTAACCCATACGGTTAGGTCTCCTCCCGCTTGATTGAACAACTTTCTCCTGTTGTGGTGAGTCCACTTCTCCCTCTGAGCTTTTGTTTCCATGTATCTAGACAAGCCTCGAGGACAATTCGTTTCAATCCTTTTTCCAGAAGTCTGCAATGTGATTGCTCAAATGTCGGAGGGTTGTCCGGAAAGTGATGGAGAAGAAATCTTGACAAGGGATGGTAAATGAAATAGATTTACTCCACGACAACACTTTGAACACAAGCGATGAAAAATGCACTTATTCATCCTAGAATTTGAATTTTTTGGGCTAAATATCTTGGTGATAGGGTTGCGTCATTCCAGGGTTAATGTCTTGCCATCTAGTCCCGTGGGTTCCAAATTTCATTGTCGTGGCCTCCACCTTGCTTGTCCTCAAGACTTGTGGAGAAGTCTACACCAGCCTTAATCCTTTACGTGATGACGAATAACTTCTGGAGATGCAAATTTGCAATCGTTAGTCTTCTTTTGCTCTACTCATTGCTTTACTTCTGGAGAAGCGACGCACTTCCTTGAATTAATTCTATTGAGTGTTTCAACAGGCGGTTGCACCAATTCCGCAGAATTAAAAAAGTCTGCGTGCAGCAATGACTAAGATTGCATTGAAGAACGACACTGGAAAGAACGTCAAGATTACAGAGGGCGATGCAGGAAGCACTCGGAAGTTGTGCACTCTGGAGCCTGGAAACACATTTATCATTACCGAGGATAAAAATGCCACGTATCGAGAATACTTTTTCATCACACTTCCTGATAATACCACGCTCAGAGTATTGACATCTGATAATTTTGATGAGTATAAGGAAATCAGCATATTTGAGGAAGGTGGTCAGGTTGATTGGATGCCCATCGCTCGAAGACCAGACCCCGCTCAGGGTGGACTAATCAAGCGATTTCTCCATAAACTCGGCTTACTGTAATTCAGGGTTTGTTACTTCTTGTGGATTTAGCTTTCCATGTTTGCGTATCACGGGTGCTGTCTACAGTGAGCCCTCCGTTAGGGTTACCTCCATAAGTGTTAAGATCTCATATGTGTTATGGAGATTGTGGTCCTGTAAAATATACACTATTCAAGTGGTAAGTGGTATGAAATATTTTAGCTCCCTCCTTCATTGATTTGACTTTGATAAGTGATGAAGTTGGAAAAAATTGCACTATGTGTGAGCAATGGTTTTTGGAGAGATAGTGCTATGGTGAGTAGTGATACACCTCATGTATTATTGATGTGGTTACAAACTTCTTACTATAATCAGCTTTAATTCTTGACCACAAACATATGTGGCTCTAAAATCACCATTGCTTTGTATATTTGAATGTTACAAATATACTAAGCTAAGCTAAGCCTTATTTTACATGAAAATGTGGATGGTGAAGCATATGTTTTGGGTATTTGAGGATGTGTTGAGGTTAGCAATGGGGATGGGATATGAGTTTGCATTGAAGTAGGAGCAAGAAATTATTTGTCATCATAGAGAGGTTGTTAGAAGATTAGTAGTAAAGCTTTGATTGAGAGGGCAAATTCTACATTTCATAGCTCTTCTTCCGAGATGAGTATTAGCAAATTCTTTAAATGAAAGGAGTTGTTGAGTAGCATGGGTGTTGGTTACTTAGGTGATTCGAAGTGCATTAGAAAGGGTCAATGTCTAGAAGTGAAGGAAGCCATGTGCACTTGTTTTATCACAATGAAGGAGAATGATGTTGCTTTGTTTGATGATTTCATGACAAGATAAATGGGCATGAAGAGGGCTACAAAATTAGATTGGTGGGAAGGTCACTTGTTGAATTTTTATTTCCTTCTCAAAAAGAAGTTTAAAAAAATAATAATAATTTAATAATTAGAGGCCCTATTGGCCAAAATTCGACTAGTTAGGATTGTCTTTTTTTTATTTTTTTCTTGAATATTCATTGTTGGTCCAATTGGGGGGGCCTTCTTGAGGCCCTATTTTTCTTGTAATGGAATGTCATAGCCTATAGTAAAGAAGTTCTATGCACCGATATCAAAGAAGTCTAAATAAGGAGTTTCAATTTTCACATGGTTGGGTAAACAAATTCAAGAAGAGATTTCATATCAAGGGCTTTACTTGTTATAGAGAAGATGCATTAGCTAACACTTCACCAAAGGTTTTGAAGAGAATGGAAGACATTAACCCCTAAAGGACCAAGTATTGTAGTCCAAATTCCAAAATTGTAAAGATGTATTATAAAATACAACTAAGAAGAATAATCTAATGATTCTCAAACAAGAGTTGTAAAATATGATCCAAAGATCATATCCATATGGTAAGATCAACTAGTAAAAATACCAATAGATTTTATAAGTATCAATTTGTTGTTTGTACATGCACATGTGAATTTAACCAAGGTATGATTTGTTGTTCAAAATTTGAATGCATGGTACTTTAGGGACTAAAGCAATTGTATCTCAAGTCAATACTTGTAATGTCTATAATATAGACAAAACTCATCTCTTCTACAAGTCAAAATCAAATTGTATGTTAGCCATAAAGAAGTTGTTTGGGAAGAAGAAGGAGAAAAAAAAGGAGAAGTGCATCAATGTGGCACTCATTGCAAAATAATGCTATTGGAAGCATGATTCTTCTTTCATTGGCTATCAATCAATATTTGAAGCATTGAGCTTCTCACATAGGTACATTCCCAACCTAGGAAATGTTGATATTATAAGAGCTACTAATAAAAAAGCATGGATGATTATACATGATTTTGAACAATTTATACTAGACTTTGAGAAGAAGATGGTGACTATGCAAGTTGGGTTGATAATTTTTATGGACATCAAGTGTCTAATGTAGCTTCATGATTGATAGTGAGGCAATTAGAGTTTTTACATCCAAATTCAACTAGTCACTTTTTGTCAATATTTGCAAGGATCATTGCATTGTTTCAAGCCCATTACCAAGAATTTTTGATTTAGCAACAAGTAGATTGTATCATGACCATTTAGATATTTGTAATTGACGTGTATGATGATGTCACTATAAGAAACTTGCATTTTTAGTGATGTGCCTCAATTTTTCGGAACGTATTTTTTGGGATGCCCAATTCAACAAGCCCATGTTTTTATGTCAAGAAAAACATTGATGTTTTTCTTGACATAAAAACATGGGCTTGTTGAATTGGGCATCCCAAAAAATACGTTCCGAAAAATTGAGGCACATCACTAAAAATGCAAGTTTCTTATAGTATGTGATTTGTGAATTGATTTGAATAATCCTTATAAACTTGATGAAAATATTGTAGAAATCCTTCCCTTTGGACATCAAGGTATGGATTGAGATGAAGTTATTTTCAATGATAATCATAGGATAGAAGAGGTTGTGAAATGGGTTGAAAGTTGTTGAGTGCTCTTGATACTTTGAAAAAGTTTTTGAAGTGAAGATTTAATGATGTCATTTCACACATCAAGGATATCTGAGCACTTCAAAAACAAGTACAATCTTGGTCTGTCAAAGAATATCAACAATCTACAATAGATTCTTTCTTTCAACTAGCTTCAATTGATGATGATTCTTATTTTTTGTACTTTCATCTTCTATTTTTATGAATGTTATATATATAAATGTGATTTTTGTAAAATGTTAAGTATCATTTAGATTAATTTTCCTAAGTATTATATGTTAACACTATACATGTTACATTATTATCCGCATCTAATCCCCAACACTTAAAAAGACCCCATTGTAGTACATTTTTGATTTGAAGCAATTGAGCCCTTGTGCCCTCTTACCATTGTAGAATATTTGGATAGAGTGAAGTACATAGGCTGAAATCGTCTAACAAGAGCCCTTGTGCTTTCTAAATATAGGAAAAAATTTGGACATAGTGAAGTGCATAGGCTATGGTCTAACAACCTTATAGAAAATTTGGGGCCTCTAGAGGGCTACTTCACAATGACATGCTTGGCTATTAATATTTTACACTGACAAACAAAATTGAGTACAAATTTGAAACATTTTCATTCAAACATCTATAACGTAAGCATCACTGAACAAAGTCTAAAAATGTATACATGAAACTTGTAGTGTGTGACATACTACACATTACCATGGAAGTTTGAAGAAAAAATTAGTTGTGATTTGAAAGAAAATTAATTTCAAAGTTAGCCATGTCTAAAACTCGGTTTTGTTCACCATTTTTGGAATTGCCTTATCTTTTGTCAATTTTTTCTTAGAACTCCAAAACAACTCTTTGCGCATTGGCATGTTGGTATTCATCATTTCAAATTGTTGTACACAAAAATTGAAGGAAATTTACATTTATAGAATTCAAAATATCAACAATTTGATAAACATGCAAATGATGTTGGTTCTCACAATATTTGAATTTTTTTTGGAATTGAAAGCATGGGATTGCATTAGCCATCATAGAGAGAGTATAGGTTGCAACATGGACCATTGTTATATCTTAATGCCCTTGCATTTGAAATATTTGTTGAAAAGGGCAATGTGTTCAATTTATGTTTTATAGCCATATAATGCATTTTTAGATTCAATTTTTTTTGTTCAAAAACTAGAGTTCATGATGCACATAATTGATCAAAAAAAATAAAAATAAAATCAATGATTATTGACGATTTCATAAAAAAAAAATAGGAAATTGCCAAAAATTACACTAGCCTTCCTAAATTTTTTTTGAATTTTTTATTCTTATGAAATCAGCCCAAAATGTGCCTCGGTCCTTTAGGGGTAAATGTAATTCAAGGATCTAAATGCCATGCTTTGGTAGCCGGTTTGGTACTTCTTGTAGATTCAACCTTCCATGTTTTGCGTATCACGGTGTTGTCTAATACTATGATACCTTATGTCACATTTTGGGAAATGAACATTTAGTTCATGTTATATTCATGTTGGTTGTTGTTGCACATTATTGACGTTGCTCAACAATGGCCCAATAGAAGTAGAATGTAGTACTTAGCATTGTAAGGTAGGAGGCTCAAACTCCACATAGGCATTTAGAATCACCCCTACTTTAGCTCTGAGATGGATATGAGATGGTTCTTAAATCAACCTCTATAGTCATTTGAATGAATTAAGAAAAAAAAAGTACAATATATTGCAAGAGCCAATCATTGTCCTTGCTTTCCCCATTTTTCTTTATAATTTCAAGTGAACAATTTATGGAAGACCTAGTGTCATAAATAGAGGCCTATGACACAAAAGTTTAAAAATTCATAACTAATTCAATAATGCTTTAAAAATATGAAACCACTGTGTTGCATTCTACATTTATATCTCTTTGTCTGAAAAATAAACTAAAAAGATTTCCATGGAAAAGCTGACCAGCCCTTAGATGAGCGGTTTATGAGCCTACTACCTTAATGGACGCAGTGGAGCAAAGATCCAAAAGGATTACAAACAGTGAAGAATGTTATGTGACATCACATTTCTTAATGGATAAGAGTTATTAGTGGATGTTCCAGCAATTGAGCTGAGCTCTTAATGTTGAAATGACTTCATTGTATGCCCTTGTTAGCAATTGAAAGGCTCCTGCAGTGCAATTTCTGATGTTAAGTATATGAATGTTGTGTGGACAATTTGTCAGTTTTCAAAGTTTAATCAATATGTGATCTAGGCTTAGCTTTGTTGTTCAGATGTTAGGTTGTTTGTTTTGTTTTGTTTGTTATGTTGAGATCTCCCAAACCATGCCTCCTCCGGTTACCTTCTTGGTACCGTTGGGAAGCCCTTGGTGAGGAGGGGTGCACGGGCTTTGATTCGTGGTGTTTGGGCCTCTGGTGTGAATAGTATTGAATTTCAAAGATTTTTTGAATTAAAAAATTAGAAAATTATTTTTACTTTGATTTTGACTGTGGCAATGGCACAGGGCACACTAGACTACATTATTATAGCCAAGGTGTAACAATGCATAGTGCAAGCTGTAAGTTAGTGAAGGTTTGCTTTTGCAAGATGCGTTGAAATTGAATTTCGATGTCAAATCATTGAGGGTTCATATCACCCCACCCCAATCAGTGGGTTTTTTGGGACTAGTGTCCCTTGTGTTGACTTCACTATATAGGACAGATTTTGGAGGGACAGATTCACAGTGGTCAAATTCTGATAGATCTGGCAATATATCGCCCAGAAATAAAATGACCCCAATCAATAGGTGACATGTGGTACATTTTTACAAAAATGACTTGATTTATGTCGAATGTGACCTTGTTGAGTAGTGCATTACTTAGTAGAATGATGTTAACTGCTGTAATTCTCCAGTCAAGTTCACCACACTCATCAAGAGATATAAGTATCCAAAGTATCCACAATGATGTAGTCATGCGAAATTACTGGTGTGATTTTCAAGCGTCCAACATTTCAGCATTTCACTTCGTCAAACAGGATCATACCAGAATGGCTAGGCTTTAGGTAGTCTGCTCTTAAAGTGACCGTTTAAGGGCTGGTCGGCCTTGAAGATGGTTTTTAGATGCACGGAATTATTTTTACTTATTTTCCACTTGAAGAAAAATTGATGTGGAATCTAACCCAAGTGGTTTCATATTTTTTGGAGTGTTTTTGGATTACTTATGAATTTCTGAAGAATTCTGCCTTAGATACCTATTTCTTGATCATAGGCCTCACAAAACCCATACATGTGTAGTCTGAAAAAAGATATGGCTTTACCAAAAACAAGCATGGTGGCATGCAAAAAGTAATAGACATGGTTCCAAAATGTGACCTTTACTAAACTAAACTCCCAAAGGGCCAAGGCCTATTTTTTGACTAAAATCACACAAAATTGCCATTTCTATTGCGTTCATTCAAGATTAAAAAAAATTAAAATTAAAAAATCTAACCATAAGATCTTGTACTATACTTGCATGAGATCATGTGGTAAATTTTTTTTTTATCAAGTTTGACTGTATAGATTGGAAAATATTAGCATTCAAAGTTGTGGGGGAAAAGGTTTTTTGAATGTAGGTAAATATTTTAGAAATGGACCCACCTTGGCTCTTATTCCATCCCCAGGGAGATTACTCTTGAATTATTATAAAATTACATGAGTTAAAAGATAGGGTTCATTTAATTCAAAAGGAAAAAAGTTTATATAATATGTAGGGCTAATATAGGGTCCATGAAATTCCACATACTCTAATATATATAAATTAGGCTACTTAAAAACATCATGTAATAAGAATTTTTATTAATAAGTTAGCCTTAACATATAGAGGACATGCAAATTTTTCTTAGTACCATGAGTATAGATAAGTTCTAACAATTGAGAATTGTTAGAACAATACTCATGTTCTTTCAATTCTTGCTAAAAACAAGATAGATGAAGCAAGGCCTATGAAAGAGTTGGATGATGTTGCTACTTCGCTAAATCAACTTTACTTTATTATTGTCTAAGATTGAGATGAACCCCAATAGAGATGCTCATGAGTATATAAACTATGAGTTGGAGTTTGATTTGAATAATCTTTGTAAACCTACATATGAAGATATTGTAGAAATGATTTCTTTTTAACATCAAGGTGTTGATTTGGATAAAGTTACTATTTTCAACAATATTCATACGATAGAAGAGGTTATAGAATTCAAAGTTGTTGTAAGTGCTCTTGAGACTTTGAAGAAAATTTTGGAGCAAAGGTCTAATGACATTATTTTGTACATCAAGAATATCCAAGCACTTCAAAAGTAAGTACAATCTTGATGTGTTTAGAAGAATCTCATCAAACTACTATTGATTCTTTCTTTCAACCAACTCAAATGAATGATGACTCATATTTTTTGTACTTTCATCCTTTATTTTTATAAATGTTAAATATTTGCTTTTGGAGCCTTATAATTGTTACTTTTGTAAATGTTACATATCATCGAGATCAACTTTGCTAAATATTAAATGTTAATACACTATATGTGTTACACTATTGTCCTTACCCAATCTCCAACACTTAAAGAGGCTCCACTATAGTAAATTTTGGATTTGAAGCAATTGAGCCCTTATACCTTCTTAGCATTTGGATGGAGTGAGGTGCATAGGCTAAAATGGTCTAACAAGAGCCCTTGTGCCCTCTTAGCATTAGAGAATATTTGGAAATAGTGAGGTGAATAGGCCAAAATGGTATATCAATAGCCCTTGTGCCCTCTTAGCATTAGGGAATATTTGGACAGAGTGAGGGCTTGTTCACACCAAAAACTTGGGCTCCATCCCATGAACACAAGTGGTACCTTGTTCAAGCCAAGGGTGAAACCATTGTAAGTGGGGTACAATGCTTGAAACAAGGGACTTATAAGTAGGTAGTGGCCCAAACATTTAGTGTAAACTGAGAAAGTTGAGTTTTGGCCCATTGTACACTTGGGTTGTATTTTAAAATAGTGTTATTTATAGAAGTCTATTTTAGATTTACCTCGTAGTCATAGAACATCTTATCGTCAACACTGTCTCACGTGTTTGCATATTGTTTTGATCTATCATTCTCCATTCTTGGTAGTTTTTGATGATTTTAGGCCAAAAATAGCCCAAAAGCAAGCAATAAAGGAACTTATGCACATGGCTAAATAAAATCTTCCCAAATTTTCTCTTAGACTTTGGGAATGGGTACCTCCAAGACCTTCCCAAAAAATACTCCCCTTAGGATCAAGAAGTCACTATTCACTTTGGCCATGTAGGATTCCAACAATGATTTTCATTCATTGAAAAAATGATGGATTACAACCCAAGTTCTATTTGGTGAAAATCCAAAAGCTAGGTACCATAACTATCTTCCAATCAAAACACTCCTTTTCTTTGGACTCCAACCCACAGTTTTCTGGTGTAAACCGGTGCCTGAGGTGCATAGGCTGAAATGGTCTTACAAGAGCGAAATATCACCCAAATAAAAAATTATCAAACGATCGTTACGTTCCTCCAGATATTCTTCAACGGATGGAGGATAGCGAAGGGATTCCTGTTCTCTTAAAAAAATGTTGCTTCGAACTTCGAAGCAGGGCTCAACGTCCGAAGAGCGAGGTATCTACAGTAGCTAGCCCGGGCCTGGGCTTCAGGCCGGCAGCACCGTATTCTCGAAACCGTCGGTAAAGACCTACACCAAAGTAATACGGAGTCCTACAGTACCAGTGGTCCACATCACACAAGATTCGAATTCCAATCCGAAGGGACTGACAGATTGTCGAACATCTTCTACTTCCCCGAAGCTCGCATGCCTTGGCCGGCTTCGCGCACCTACGATGCTTCTGGCCGACTTTCTGAGATGGAACGTCTGCTAAGCTGCTAGCCGAAGCACACCGAGATTCACAGAAACGGGGTAAGGAGGTTGCGGAGGTAGCACGTGAGCACGACGGTATTACTACTTATTACAACCCAGTAGAGATCCCGGTAGAGACTAGAGAGTGATCAGGACACCAATGATGACGACTCTTGCTAAATAGAGATAAAATAAATTGGTGTTGATTGAGAATAGCACGATCCATAAAAAGCACTGGAGGAGTGGGCCGGACAGAAAGCAAAAATTGTTCGCGCAGAGGGTGGAACGGAAGTCGACCGAGGTGAAGAGCCGGAAGAACGAGGTGTACCAGTTAATAGGGATTTCTTCAGTTTGTTTCAACGTATGGTTCTCACAGCCGTGTCGCAGTCGAACTTGCTGCACTGCAACAATCGGTAGAGTCCTATAGTCTGTTGTCGTTGTAGGCAAGTATTGTCACCATTGCTGGGGTGTTTCTGAGGCTGATGCAAATCTCGTCCTTGGAGAAGACCATCTATTCAGAGAACTAAGCTTTGAAGGTCTGAGTCGCTGTTGCTGTCACTTTTGAATCCCTTATATGCCGCGCAGCTATTGAGTTCGGTTGATGGGTGTTCATTTGATCCGTAAGTTGAAGCCATTTTCCAGTTTTCGTAAACGGTTTCACTGGGAAGATTGACTAGAGTAGCCCTGCGGCTAAAAATGCTGGAAGTTTAAAACCGCTTCGGCTGAGACTGAACAACGTTCTCGTGTTGTGGTGAGTCCACTCTTTCCTCTGAGCTTTTATTTACATTTCAAGAATTTTTCAAGAAATCTGCAATGCTCAGATGTTGGAGGGTTGCCCTTAAATTTGAGCTTTCGATTGTCTGGATAATGATGTGAGAACAAATCTTGACAAGGGATGATAAAATGAAATAGATTTTGTTACACAACAACACTTTTGCCAGCGGTCTTGTCTCGAGTACTCCCAGTATCATAAGTCCACCAGAATTTGAATTAACCTATTTCTTAACCCTAGAACGATGCCAAGGTCTGAAAGTGTTAAATGAATGGCTTTCCAATATACTTTAAGGTAGGCAAACCCATACCTGTCTATTTAAGGGTATTGGGTATGTAGAGGAATCCATGAAATCGAAGGAAACAATAAAAGGGTTAGCCTTTTCATGGCCAGTGCGAGGATGCTGGAAAGAACATAAATAGTAGTATAGAAAATATTCTAGTAAGCTTCAAAGTTGGGGCTTGTATGCTCTACACTTGCCTGTAGGCTGATATTGTGGCTGCTTTGGCCACTTTGTTTCGTTCTTTAGGAGGACACTTTAATGAGTCCTATTGAAGTTAAATGCATGCAATAATAGATCCTATCCCAACCCGTACATGACATCAATTTCGTGGTTGTCACCATTAGTAGTACCTAAAATCAACGCTTGAAATCACTGCATTTGCATTGCCAACTTCCTGTATTTGGAAAACCACTCTACAAAAGCATTAATATGACAACTAATCTCCCAAATCAGTGTCCAACTGTTGTCATTGGTGTCTGCAACATTACCTTTGTGTTCTAAAAATCTGTGTTGCACGATGAAAGAACATGTTGTAAGGTGTGACATTCGGGACTGCTCGGAAATAGGTTTGCCTACCTTTTATATTTTTGGCTAACGATCTTGGTAATAGGGTCACGCCCTTCCAGGGTTAATGTCTTGCCATCTAGTCTGGGCATGTGTTCCAAATTTCTTTGTCTTGGCCTTCACCTTGCTTATCCTCAAGACTTGTCTGGAGAAGTGTACACCAGCCTTAATCCTTTACTTGATGATGAATAACTTCTGGAGATGCACATTTGCAATCATTACAGTCTTCTTTTGCTTTACTCATTGCTTTATTTCTGGAGAAGTGACGCACTTCCTTCAATTAATTCTATTGAGTGTTTCAACAGGTGGTTGCACCAATTCCGCAGATCTAAAAAAAGTCTATGTGCAGCAATGACTAAGATTGCAAAGATTGCATTGACGAACGACTTGGAAGGAAAGGAAGTTGAGATTTGAGAGGGCAATGCAGGATGCACTCGGAAGTTGTGCACTCTAAAGCCTCAATGGACGTGTGTCATTACCAACAACATAAATGCCACGTATCGAGAATACATTTTCATCACTCTCCCTGATAATACCAAGCTCAGAGTATTGACATATGTTGATTTTGAAAATTTTAAGAAAATCAGCATATATGAGGAAGATGGCAAGTATGATTGGATGGGCACTGCTGGAAGAAAGGCGGACCCTGGAGATCCCGCTCAGGGTGGACTAATCAATCGCATTTTCCATACACTCAGCTGGACTCTCTGCTTAATGTAATTCAGGGTTTGTTACTTCTCCTTGTGCATTCAACTTCCCACATTTGTGTATCATGGTGTTGTCTAATAATGTGATACCATGTGTCACATTTTGGGAAATAAACAATTAGTTCATGTTATATTCATGGTGGCTGTTGTCGCACATTACTGACGTTGCTCAACAATGGCCCAATAGTAGCGGAATGTAGTATTTAGCATTGGAATGGATGCAGTGGAGCAAAGACCCAAAAGGATTACGAACAGTGAAGAATGTTATGTGACCTCATATTTCTTAATGGATAAGAGTTATTAGTGGCTGTTCCAGCAATTGAGCTGAGCTCTTAATGTTGAAATGACTACATTGTATGCTCTTGTTAGCAATTGAAAGGCTAGTCCTGCAGTGCACTTTTGGATGTTAAGTATATGAATTTTGTGTGGTCAATTTATCATTTTTCAAAGTTTAATCTATATGTGATCTAGGCTTAGCTTTGCTGTTCAGATGATGTATATGCTGATGATCATCTACATTATTATAGCCAAGGTGTAATAGTGCATAGTGCATGCTGTAAGTTAGTGAAGGTTTGATTTCGCAAGATGTGTTGAAATTGAATTTCGATGTCAGATCCTTGAGGGTTCATATCACCTCCACCCCAATCAGAAGGTGACATGTGATATATTTTGACAAAAATGACTTGATTTATGTCGAATCTGACATTCATGTAGAGTAGTGCATTACTTAGTAGTGAATGATGTCAACTGCTGTATTTCTCCAGTCAAGTTCACCACACTCATCAAGAAATATAGTATCAAAAGTATCCGCAATGATGTAGTCCTGCGAAATTACTGGTGTGATTTTTTAAGCGTCCAACATTTTAGCATTTCACTTCGTCAAACTGGATCATTCCAGAATGGCTAGGCTTATTCTAGAAACCAACTCTGTAGTTAGTTCAACCCTAGTTAGAAGGACGAGCACATGACCATTGATTTCAAGCCTTACTAGACTTAACCCCTAAAGGACCATAAGGCCACCAGGTGGCTTCTACAACACTGTATTTTGCACCCCTACTCTTATAGGGGTTAATCATAAAGGAAAGTTAGGAAACTCCAATTTGAAACAAGGGTGTCAGAGGGAGATTTACTAAGGCAGAGGCACCAATTGTCAACCATGCCCAATACCCAACTTGTAGGGTGCAATATTTCCAACCAAGCGTTGGGATAGATTTCCAATTGAAGCTTGGAATGTGTTTTTTTAGCTCTTTTCAAGGTTGGGACTAATAATGTTATGACACGTGTCTTGAAGTAGTGAGCAAGAAAGTAGGAAGTAGTGAGCAAGAAAGTAGGAAGTAGTGAGCGGGAAAGTAGTTTTTGAATGATCAGAAATAGAAGAGTTTAGACATTGGTTCTGGGTCATGAGTACTTTTTGACTCCAAAATTTAAAGTAATTTCAATTTTGGGAATAAAATTCTGAAATTAATTTTGCAATCCCGATATTTTCTATCTTCCTATGTGGGAAAAAAATTCCACCACCTCATACTACTCACGATCTGCTCCCAAATTGCTTAAATGATTGGCTATCGGCACCTCAACCTTAAGAATAGTTCAAATGAAACACAACACCAAACCTCATTCGACCCAGTCTTGGTGCTTCAAGGAGTTTTGTCCTATGTTTTTCTCAAACTCCGGCTCTCGGTCCCTCATTGCACATACTATATGATTAACAGTCTATTGTCCATTACTCTATTAACTTAGAAGAAAACCTTGTTGCTCTTGACAAAATCTATATGATATTTTTGTTTGTTGTAATATAAAAACATCAATTCCTACGTAAATTTTTGTGTTGAAATTCATGTTTTTATGATACAATAAACATAAATGTCATGTAGATTTTGTTGAGAGCAACAAGGTTTTCTTCAAGTAGTTTGCTGCCATTTTGCAACTAGATATGAATGAAAAAATTTACATACTTTTTTGAGGATGAAATTATACATCTACTAAAAGTTAGAAAGTTTTCAAATTAGGGGGGGGGGGATTTGAAACTATTGTGAAATTATTTAAGAAAAAATGAAGAAAAATCATATCAAATACATAATATACTTGAAAAATTGGAAATTTTTATCGTAGAGGTATATTATAGTATAGAAAATCATGATATAAAAGAAAGCTATCATATCACTCTAAATTCTAAAATCAAGATATCAACAAACTATGGTTATAGGCCCAAAGTTCGTATTGCTATAATATATTGAAATCTTTACATTTTTCAAAATTTGCAATTGGAGTAGAAATTACACTTATAAGCTTCAATTCATGAGTTGGACTTAAATTCAAAAAATAATAATTTTTATGACTCAAATTCACATCAATAGAAAATAACAAAAAATGGCCAAAATACACTACAAGGGGAATCCATGGATTAAGCATTTCCTTCTTTAAAAAATTTCATAATACCATAGTGAGTGAATTTACAATACTATTCACTAGAAATATACTCAAGAAACTTTCTAAAAAACTTGAATGAAAAAATATATTTTCCATTAGTGCTAGAAACAAATTCTCCTTATATAAGAGTCAAAATGTAAAAAATACATTTGGAGAGCCAATATACTAGTTGGACTTAGAGCATCTCCATTGGGATGTGGAATACTACCTCGGCAAGAGTTTTGCCAAGCCCAATTGAGTTCTTCCATCCCACTAGTCGAAGATTTGGGCATTTTTCAATGTGTGCTACAACAAAATTTTATGGCCACACTTTAAGCTACAATACCGTACACATTTGACTTACAACATGCAACTAATGCCTTGTCAAAACTCAATAAGAAAATAAGAAAGAAATCCCAATTGAGAGTAGGCGACTACTATGTGGGGAATTGTTGCCTCCAGTCTATCCCATCAGTATCTTCCATGTCACCCTAAATCTGTGCGTCCAACTAAATTAGAATCCGTAATTGTGCAAGTTATTGTTCAGGGCTCAATTAAGGTAGACAAGCTTATTCACATGCAAACTAGCAATCTGAATATCTAAGGTCTAATTCCAAGAGAAGTACATATTTTTTAGAGGTGTGCATTTGTTTCATGAATCAAAACCAAGTGGAATTATAGTTTTCCGATTAAAATTGTAATTTTTGTGAATTCCTAAAGTAGTCTACTATGAAATTACAAAACCATTCATAGAGTGGAGTCATAAACATCCTATAAATAACACACAACCACTCCCCTATATATCTAATGGTACTTAACCCCTAAAGGACTAGCATGCATTTGGGGGCTCCATAGCAATTTGGCGCAAGTACATGTGACTGGAGATTTCCACATTTTTGGCTCAAATTTTAATAGAATGTGGGGACGAGGAATATCTTTCATATGCACTAAATTTAATGACATTTGAAAATACAAGTCAAAATTTATGGCCTAATAAATTACTTTTTTTTGTAAATGGGCAGTCCAAATAGATTAGAAAAAATCACTTTTTTCATAAACAAAAACTTGAAATTGATTTTCTAGGGTTATATATACATAGAAAGCTTTGAATCATTCAATTTTGATCAATGAGTCAAAAGTTATGAGGATTTTTTGTTTGTGGGCAATTATGGATTTTCTACTCTAAGATAAACTTTAAAGTCCTTTATCTTACTCAAATTTTCAATATTTTTGGAAAAAAGAAAATCATAGGATGTAGAGTATTTATTACAACATTTCAACCATTGAGATTAACATTTTTCAATTGCATAATTGCATAATTAACAATTTTGTATTTTGATTCATTCTCCACTAGTGTCTACTTACTATTTTTTTCCTATGTACAATTCTAAATAATCTGAAATTTTTCAAGCACGTGGACAACTTGTCCAGGAAAAAGAATCCAAATGAGCTCCACCACATTCAAAATTTGTTCATAGAAAAGTGAGCTTGTGAAGTGGAGCTGCCATGTTTTTCACAGGGCCAAAAGAATGATTTCAAGGAATTTGAATGCTTATATCTTGCAATCCATGTTGTGGAAATTTCTGAAATTTTTACCACATATTCTCAAATCAGCATACTACAAGATCCTATGGTAACATGTGTCAAAAAAAATTTCAAAAAATTGCTACTTGTATTAAAAATGGTAGTTTTGGAGCATTTTTGGTAAAAACAGTCATGAAACTTTAGGGTCTAAGTGTTAAGTGGTTATGGGTTGTTTATAGGATGTCTAAAATTGCCACGTAAATCTCTACTACTACCCTTTTGTAAGTATAAAATCATTTTGCCCTTGTCCTATTTTAGTCATGTAGTCATTGTAGTGATTTTTTTTTTCAGAAAATGAGTAAATTTGAAGGACTTTTCGAACGATGTTAAGGCCAAAAGTAAGATGAGGAAATTAGGCAACCAACCCAAATGGGTTTGATTGTCACCTTAGAGCATCACCACCCATTCCCTCCAAACACGGCTAGGGGAATGGGGTGGCTAGGGCCCTACTCTTCTTGGGCTTCTTTTGTGCCCTAGTAATCCCGGCCCTCAAGACATGCCAAAACAAGTCAATTTCAAAGCTTTAACCTTAGAACATCTAGACTCATCTCCAGAATTGATGATTTGAGAAAAAATCATTGTAAAGTGCTATTTCAAAGCATATTTTGGAATTGACATACAAACAAAAGTTGTAGATTGTGAGTTGTAGATTCAATCTCTATGGTTAGATCTACCAATGCTGTCATCAATGTTTTTTAATAAATTTTGAAAGGGAAATTTCAAAATTCCTTCTTAATTCGATTACAAGCAAAATATTATCATTTTTTGAGTAAATTTTTTTGGAATGGATTGGAAACGAGGTTCTCTTGACATGGTGATTTTCTGAAATTTTGGTGCTCTTAAAATCTATGACCTAATTTTGGCAAATCTAGTTTTGTAGTAAAGTCAATGTAGTTTGATCACTTGACATACTTGCACATTTGTAATTTTAGAAATATATGTACTCTAATAACACCAAATCCAACCATTGGATAGGACAACAACTTGATAATGTATCTCCACAAATTAGGATGACTTTCATCCAATCAATAATGAGAAGATACAACAATTTCAATCTATTCGTTGTTCACTTTTTGGATGTTGGAGCACTTGAGGGTTAATGACCTCGCTGACCATGGAACCAATCAACATGCCAAGTGTTAAAAAAAATGAAAGATATGATGTGTTGTGGCCCATGAATCAAGAAACTAACAAGATCAAGCAACAAAATAGCAAACATGGTGGGGACGGTGTCCTCCTGTTTGCCAAGAGATTCTTAGAGTGACCAGGCTCTTTTGTCCGTCCATGGCCAGGTCCAGTATGGGACATGTGTTGGAGGCCGGCCACACACTGGACCGGGCCGGCCAGATTTGGCGTCCATGGGTGGTGATGCTCTTAAAAGGCGAGACCTTCACCGTCACATGGACACGCGGCCAAGTTCTCAAAACTGGCTTCGTTCTGCTGTCTCCCGGTGGAGATGCTCTTAGGATGCTCTTACTGAAAGGCGCACTGTCTACTTGAATGAACGCGAGTACTACTATTTATGAAACTTGATATGCAGGTTAGATATATTAATGGGGAACTATTGCGGCGCTGTTCGTAATGTTCTGACACTTAATTGACACGTACCGCAATTGAATTGAAGTACTGAACCAGCAGTCAATTCCCACACTTTGTACTGAGAATGTGCTCTTCACAATGAAGACTGGCATTGTGATATTATTGATGGAAGAGCTCCAGGCCTCAGTCCATCATGCAATTTATCTGCTCTTGGAACACTGAAAACAAAACAAAAAATTGCTTAACTTAGAGTTTGAATGCAAACGACGATAACTTAAGCTTTCTTTCCTTGCCAGACTCACTCCACCATCCTCTCACACTTGGGAATTGGGGACCTGGAAATTCTTTCAGAAACGAAGTCTGTGCGAGTAAAAAAATCTTGAAGGCTTCCTTGCATGCACTGACACAGACAGAACTCATCCAAATTACCTTCACTGCAGACTGGATCCCACTGTGGCCACTGCTGTCGTGTCTCGAGATTTGAAGCAGCATTTGTGTCGAGGAGAATCAAGCAGGTTTTGGAATTCTTAAGTTAATTGAAATGGATAGCAATGACAAAGCAACACCGACTTGAAACTGACAATCTATGAAAACTGACACTGCAGAGTAGATAATATGAAAGTGAAGCCTCATTCTGCAAAGCCCTGGTTCTGAGAAATACCATGTCGAGGCACTAGGGTGGCAAGGGGTGTTATTTCTCATCAGGAGCCTCTACTTTCATATCATCAGATGTTTCCTAAATGTTGGATGGTTGAATTGTGGTCGACTATGCTCAATCAAGGGTTTGCAAGGAGGGCTTCATAATGCAAAAGCAACCCCATTTGGAAAAGAACATGGATTTCTTCACCCAAGACTGTCATTTGTCTAGAGATGGGCTCCATTGAGGTTAATGCCAATATCATTCATTTAGCAACATCATAGTTACAACAATACAAAGTGTTCGTTTGGGGCATATTTCCATGATATCCTTAGAAGATACAAGAGTCATTTGGGGCTTTGTTGTAACATTATACTACTATTCTACAGACTAGGGAGCCCTTGTTGCCAACAACAATGCATTTATAGATACAATTGGTTGGACTTATTTAATTGCAAGTGGCATAAGCATGACTTCAATAAATGTCTATGGTCCCTGCTCTTCACACGGAATTGGAGTTATCATTCATAGGAACACAAAATCTTCCCACTTGGAATGGCATAAGAAACTTATCCATACTCATAGTGATAAATTTTTTTGGATCTCGACTGACTTAAGCTCAAGTGTAGACAGTCATGTTCAAAGTAGTGTAAACATCTCCCCAATGTCACTACTACATATATTCAAATGCTGTAAGTGATGCACATTGTACATATTCTCCAACTTACACAGCAAGTGGAAACATAATGAAAGCGAACTCACAATGAAAATGACGAAAGCCGTAAACCACCGTGATCATATTTACATATATGGCCGAATTTGGTTTACAACCCACTGCAGAGGACCATCAAAATACCAGAGATCATGCTTCATCCTCCTCAGAACTGTCATACACTACGCTCAACAAAACTGAAGCTCAGGGAGGTTTCCACTCGAACAAACTACTGTTGCAAAGAAACTCCAGTACTCTACAGCAACTCCAAAACGTTGACTCTGAATATAGAAGAGCCAGGAATTTCCACCTCGATCAAAATCTGATGTTTCATTCCAGTATATAGCCTTTCCTACAATTTCAACACTGTACTCATTAATGATGACTGCACATGACTTCCAAAAAGAGGTGGATTAAGCATAAGAAATTATCAAGCACTTTCCATACCTTTCACTAATATGATCATCAAAATCACTAGGAAAATATTGAAGGTAATAGTCAAACCAACTCCAAATATTCAAGGATATATCCACCCACAAACAAACTCAAAACGTCCAAGAGTCCTAAAATCAAGTGCAGTACCTCAGTTTCTTCCACCCCAAGCATGAGAGCTTTCTCACTTCACGTCCAGGGAATCATGACCAACGCAAAAGCAAGGAAAATAAAGAGCCCCACGCCACTGCCATCACTCTGGTGCTCTGTATTGGAGGCGCCCTTCCAGTCGCGGTTGTGAGGGGGGTGACATACTGTGGTTGGAGCAGGAACAGGGTTCATCCAGTTGCACACTGTTGAAATCAAAGAGATGCCCAGGATGATCAACAAAGGCCACAGATACACGGCGCCTTTGAGCTCCTGGAGAGCGATGAGCACTGCGGAGATGTAGCCCTTGAGCCAGGGGAGAAAGGCCATGCCCACCATGGCGGATAACAGGAACAAAGGCACTGTGGGAGATGGCTCGTTACGACTCTTGGGTGCCATGGTAACCTCCACTTTTGTTCACTGCAACAAACACTTGGCATCCACTGATTTAATGACTTAATTGATGGTAACACTATTCAAAGTCTTGTGCACTTGAAAGACATAGCGCACTGAGCTTATTTTGGAAGCCACAATCGGTGGACAGATAGGTTCGGGCGGAAATGGAATGACTGGAGTGCTCTAAGAGACTTGACTCAATTGGTATGAAGAAAAGTCACAATGTTTCAAAGGTAATGCCGGCGTAATGCACCTATTTAAGGGGGAAGAACTTTATCTTGGATGATCTTTTGGGGGGTGAAATATATTTATCACTGAGTGTTGAGGTTATATTATTGGAAGTTGCTTTTATTTTTGAATTCTTATGAGGTTTGCGAGTGAATTTTTTTTTGCTAAAGCAATAGCAAAGTTTACTTTTATCTAAAGCAAGTATTATTGGATATGGGTTATAATTAGTTATTGTGAGTGGGATGAGGTGTTAAATTTAGGGTTTTGTTGGTCATTGGCATTCTTTTCCTTTTCACAAACATCTATTACAGCCAAAAGCCCTGTGCTTTTTTGGATAGGTATTAAAACCTCATGACACTACTCTTCAGACATTGAGGCTACTTCGAAGTTCAAACCAACAATTTTCTAGGGAACAATAATCCCTTTGATGTCTTCAATCCATGGAAGAATATTTTGAGGGACACAACTTAAAGAACATTTTATTTATTTGTTTGAGCAATATATTGCTCTTGTCAAACCATTTCAGCCTATACATCTCACCTCCTCAAAATATTCCCTAATGCTAAAAGGGCACAAGGGTTCAACTACTCCCTCTATCCCAAAATGATCTTTTTTTTGGCATGTACCTATTGCTTGTTCGAAAATGATCTTCGTGTGACGTAGAAAGAAGCCTAGGCTTACACTTTTTGAGAATTTCAAGAATACATGGTGTGGGAACTTAAGAAATGTGTTTAGCCACTATCCAATCATTGAATTCTTGTGGAGCCATTGAATTTCTATACACTTGCCATTAGAAGAAAAACATGTCCGGCAAAACCGACTATTGTGCAACTAGTGTCCTATACAACTATCCTATGATTGTAATCCTCTCTATGAGCACCAAATCTAATGTGATTGTTTTATGTCATAGGTTTATAACATTGATAAATTGTTTTAGTTGCAAAGCAGTCAATCTATAGTTGCAAAAAACAACTTGGAAAAGGTTGCAACTATAAAATGACCATAGTTGTTTCCTAGTCATTTTCTAGTCGTTTCCTAGTTGTGTTCTAATCATACACTAGTTGTTTCTTAGTCTTTTCCTATAGTACTAGAAAATTCAGCTTTTCCCTTGATTTGGTTGCATAGATTTGATTCACTTTTCTATTGATTTGGAGAGTAATTTGTTGATTTGGAAGAAATCAATAGAAAAGTAAACCAAATGAATGCAACGAAATCAAAAAACAAATTGAATTTTCTAGTAGTGAAGCTAGTCGTTTCCTAATCGCTTTTAAGTTGTACACTAGTTGTTTCTTAGTCGTTTTCTAGTTGGTTCCTAGTTGGTTCCAAAGTTCATTCCCATTTGTCTTATATCAATTGTAAAGAGCATCATTAGGTTGGACACATAAGACTTGTAAGTTGTTGTAATCTTTTGCAATGAATTTTGTTGATAGAGATCTAACATTATTGTAGTTTCTAGACTTTTATGATTTGTAGACTTCTTTGGAGTCTAGATTTTTACAATCAATAGAAATAAAAACATATTTTAAATCCAAGAAAATTTAAAATTTACGAAATTGTAAAGTATCCTAGACTAATGAAATCTATTAATTACCAATATTTGAATTTTTGAAATCTAGGAAGAAGGTAGATCTCAAATCTAGAAATCTAGAAATTTAAGGCAATTCTAAAATTCTAAAATCTAGAAAAAGTTAGTTCATAAATTCTTAAATTTAGAAAGAAGGTAGATATGAAATTTTGAAATCTACAAATCATTGAGATTAATATTTTAAAATCTACAAATCGCAAATGCTTTACCTTTTTTCTAGATTTTAGGGTGTCCATTGCAAGTACAAGTCTCCAAATTATCACCAGTTCCAAACTAGTTGCAAGTGTCCTATAAGCAACTGAAAACCAATTGCATAGTGTAGTTGCAAAACCCTTCATTTTCTTCTAGTGTGTTAAATTTCATTTTATCCACTATGCACTATAGCCATTTTGTATAGTAGCCACTATCTTAGGTGAAATTGTAAGTTTTTGGCTTGATGTGAGTTGACCCCAAATATAGAAGCATGGCTAGTATGGACTTTACAATTTTAGGGACTATATTAGGACTAAGTTTATTTCAAGAGGTCCTAGTTGATGTAGTAGGTGTGTGAGGTTTTCACACATCAAAAAATTTATGGGAGTATGTTGTTGACAACACCAATATAGAAATGACAATAGACAATGCAAGAAGACATGAGGAAGAAAACACAGCGTGGGAAGTTGCAAAATTGACTTGGCAGTGGTGCCCCATTAAAATGGCCCCAAATCCCACTTTTCAAAGTGACACTACATTTTGAAACTTTATTCAAAATTGAAATTTTTAGGACAAAAGGAGTGCATCACACTCTACTTACAACTCAAAGAGGATTTTTTTAAATGTTATTTTCAAACCTAATCTGAAACATTTTGTCTAACAAGAAGATTATTTTGGGACAGAGGGAGTACTTCAAATTAGAAACATACTACAGTGGGGCTTCTTTAAGTGTTAGGGATTGGGCATGGACAATATTGTAATATGTATACTGTATTAACATATAATACTTACAAAAAATGATCTCGTAATAAGTAACATTTACAAAAATAACATTTATAAGACTCCCAAATCAAATATGTAACATTTATAAAACTCAAGGATGAAAGTACAAAAAAATGAGTCATCAGTCATGTAAGCCAGTTGCACTAGAAGAAAATTGCATTGTAGTGAACAAAAGCTAGCTGATAATTTTTGTGAATTGTGTTCACTACAACACAGTTCTTTGAAAATTGTGTTGCAGTGAGCACAATTCACAAAAACTATTAGCTATCATTTGTTCACAACAACATAGTTTTCTTCTAGTATTGAAAGAAAGAATCTATAGTAGTTTGATGAGATTATTCAATATGCAAAGATTGGAGTTGCTTTAAAGTGCTTGGATATTCTTAATGTGTGACATAACATCAATAGGTCTTTGTTCCAAAAAATTCTTCAAAATCTCAAGTGTACTCTCAACATCTTAGAATCCGACAACCTCTTCTACCCTACAATTACCATTGAGAATAACTTCATCTAGATGAATAACTTGATGTTCACTAGGAATCATTTCTACAATATCTTTAGGTTTAGCTCATAGTTCATATATCCATAAGCATTCTTGGTGGGTTCATCTCAATCTCATGGATGATAACAAAGTAAGTTGCATTAGCAAAGTAGCAACATTACCCAATTCTTTCATACGCCTCCATTCTTCTATTTCGTTTCCAACAACAACTGAAAGCAAATGAAAATATCTAATTGGTCATAATATAATCTATTTGATGTTGAATCAACTTCCAATTATGGACTTTGAACAAGTGCAATGATTCCTTCAAACATGGGGTGAAAGCCACTTGTTGAATTTGGATGTAAGAACTCTAATTGCGTCACCTTCTATCATATGTTGCATTAGGCATCTATCTAATGTCTAGAAAAATTAACAATAGTACTTTTTCTTTTTGTGCAATCACCATCCTCTTCTCAAAATCTAACATAAATTGTGTAATTGTCTATACTTTTTATTAACATCCCACATCACCTAGGTTCTCTAGGTTCAAAATGTATTGTGTGAAAAAGCTTGAGGCTTCAAATATTGATTGGTAACCAATGGAGGAAGAATCATACCTCCATTAGCATTTGCAATGTGCCACAAAGATGGGCTTCTTGTGCTTCTTTCTAAATATCCTCTTTGTAGCTCACATACTATACAATTTGGTTCCAACTTGTAAAAGAAATCAATTTCATTTGTATTAAAGACATTACAAATATTGTATAAAGATACAACTACTTTCATATCTTCCATTCTCTTCATAACCTTTGGTGAAGTGTCAATTCATCAAAGCATCTTCTCTAAAATGAGTATAGCCCTTGATGTGAAATCTCTTCTTAAATTTGTCTGCCCATCTATGTGAAAAGTGAAGCTCTTTCTCATTTCGACTTCTTGATATTAGTGCATACAACCTCTTTATTGAAACTATTACAAGATCATTAGACAAAACAATATTATTCTCTTGCATTGTAATAAACTAAGTGAAAGTACCTTCTTCTCTTCTAAACATTGAGCCTTCTTCTCATCACCTAAGTGACCAACACCAATGCTACTCAACAACTCCTTTTGTTTTTATAATCTACTAATACTAATCTAAGAAGCTTAAGTGTAAAATGCAGCATTTACCCTCTCCATCAAAGTTTTACTACTACTCTTCTAACCAATAACCAGCAACCTCTCACAATGACAAATAATTCTATGCGACTACAATGTCCAACTCATAACCATCCCCATTGCAAACCTCAACACATCCTCAAATACTCAAACATAACCTTCAACATCCACGCTCTCATGTAAAAAAAGGCTTCCTTCCATGTAGCATTCACATATACAAGCATTGGTGATTTTAGAGCTGAACATGTTTGTGGTCAAGAATGCTTATTGATTGTAGTAAGAAATTTCCAACCACATCAATAATGCATGAGGCATATCACTACTCACCATAGCACTATCTCTCCAACAGCCATTGATTGCACATAATGCAATTATTTCAAAGATATTAACTTATCAAAGTCTAATCAATGAAATAAGGAGCTAAAACATTTCATACCACTTCATAGTGTATATTATATGGGAGAGCAATCTCCATAACACATCTGCAATTTTTACACTTATGCAGGCAACGCTGAAGGAGGTCTCACTGTAGACAACACCTCATACGCAAACATGGAAAGTTGAATTCACAAGGAGAAGTACCAAACCCCAAATTATAGTAAGCCGAGTTTTCGGAAAAATCGCCTGATCTGTCCACCCTGAGCGGGGTCTGGTTTTGCAGCGGTGCCCATCCAATCAACCTTACCACCTTCCTCAAATATGCTGATACTCTTATACACATCAAAATCATCAGAGGTCAATACTCTGAGGTTGGTATTATCAGGGTATGTGCTGAAAAGGTATTCCCGATACGTGGCATTCTTGTCGTTGTGAATGTAAAACGTGCATCCAGGCTTTAGAGTGCACAACTCCCGAGTGCTCCGTCCATTGCCCTCGCTAATCTTGACATCCCTTCCTACCAGGTCGTTCTTCACTGCAATCTTAGTCATTGCTGTACGTAGACTTTTTTAGTTCCGCGGAATTGGTGCAACCGCCTGTAAGTTGAATCACTCAATAGAATTAATTGAAGGAAGTACGTCGCTTCTCCAGAAGTAAAGCCATGAGTGGAGCAAAAGAAGACTTTAATGATTTCAAATTTGAATCTCTAGAAGTTATTCGACATCGCATAAATGATAAAGGTTGATGTACACTTCTGCGGAAAACAAGCAAGGAGGCCAGGCCAAGGCAAAGAAATTTGGAACCAAGGGCACGAGATAAGGATGTGACCCTATCACCAAGGTAGTGTGACTAAAAACTTCAGATTCTTGAATAAATAGGTGCAATTTTCGCCTCAATACAATTTTTCAAAGAGTCTTTCATAATGACATTTTTAGTCCGCGGCATCAGTTACAGGGTTAAGAGAATATTACATACATAGTTTAATAAAAGATTAGTAATCTTGTACCTTAGAACTTCTGGTGGACTGATGATATTGGGAGTACTCCACAAAATTGTCAAATGGTACAAGACCACGGGCGAAAAGTGTTGTGGTGTAATGAATCTATTTCATTTTATCACCCCTTGTTAAGATTTGTTCTCACATCATTTCCAGACAATCGAATTTGAGGACAGCCCTCCAACATTTGAGCAATCGCATGGAAGATTTCTTGAAAAATGATTGAAATAAAATGGCCTCGAGGCTTGTCTAGATAAATGTAAACAAAAGCTCAGAGGGAGAACTGGACTCACCACAACAAGAGAACGTTGCTCAATCAAGTGGGAGGGGGAGCACCACCGTAGGGGTTACGTCCTGGATGACACAGAATTCTCCAATGCGAAACAGGAAAGACTGCCGAGAAGACTAAAAGAAAACTGAGAACGCCAACAGCATACCACGTACCGTAACCATCCTCCGACTTTTTCTTCTGGCACTCCGAGAATTGGGCAAATACAAAATCCTTGCCCTCTCGTCTAAGGGTTTGGCCTCTGCGAACCACGTCCTAATTCCAGACATGAAAACTGCATCAGTATATACTACCGTAGGCAACACCAATCATAAATAGATGCCCAACTCTTGAACCGGACGTTGATGGTTTATAAAAACACTTCAAGGATCGTGGGTTTCAGCCTGTGCAGATCGGTGAACAGCGGGAATTTTGGGCCCCCCTTTCTGTTACATTAGCCTAAGGCAACTTTCGATATTCGCGCCGAGCTAATCTGGTATCTTCCATTTTTTCACAGAGTAGTTCGGTCCCAGCCGAAGCGGCCGTTTTAAACTTTCCAGCACTTTCAGTCGCAGGGCTACTCAAGTCAATCATCCCCGCAAAACAGTTTACGAAAACTTCAAAATGGCTTTAATTTACGGATCAAATGAACACACATTAATCGAACTGAAGAGCTTGGTGGCATACAAGAAATTCAAAAGTGACCGCAGCAGCGACTCAGACCTTCAAAGCTTGCTTCTCCGAAAAGATAGTCGAATCTAAGGACAAGATTTGCTTCAACTTCTGACACACGCCAGCAATGGTAACAATACTTGCCAACACCGACAACAGAATAGGACTCCACCGATTGTTGCAGTGCAGCAAGTTCGCCTGCGACACGGCTGTGAGAACCACACCTTGAAACACACTGAAGAAGCCTATTAACTGGTACACCTCGTTCTTCTGGTTCCCCACCTCAGTCGACTTCTGTTCCACCCTCTGCGCGAGCAATTTTCCCTTACTGTCCCACTCCTCCAGAGCCTTCTTATGGATCGTGCTATTCTCAATGAACACCAAATTTTTTATCGCTATGTAGCAAGATTTGGTGTCCCGATCACTCTCTCCTGGGTTCAAAGCACTCCCTATTGGGATGGAAGCACTCTCTCCTGGGTCGGAAGTAGTAACACCGTCTCGCTCACGCCGGTCCCTCTCACGCTTCTTACGCTGTTTCTCTGAATCTAGGTATTTGTCGGCTAGCACGCGCTCCCACTCATCATACTTCTTTAGATCCTTCTCGATGGCGCCAAACACGGCATTGATGTCCTGTGGCCCTGTTTGAACCAGCTCGTTCTCCGGTTGGCTCCCTGCACCCTGCTGTTTCGCACGAGGGTCAGACAAGCACAGTGAAATGGTAAAGGTAGGATGCAAACTGGGGGACAAGAGCTGCGCACAAGCTACACATGTTGAATGCCTAATCATAAACCTCACCACCAGTTAAAGAACTCAGTTTGAAAACACTATTTCAAGGTACACCAAGAGCAACCAGTTTCGGAATGGAATACCTCTCAGTTACAAACTATCAAACATACCTATCCTGAAACAAAAAAGCTCAAACTGTCACTTCTCTTGTTACAAGGTCTCACCTGTAGAACGTCAGTTGGGTTTAGCGCGGCTACGTTGCCAGCATCCTCCTGAATCTCATCTGCTGAACTAGTCCCAGCTCCTCCTATATGATCAACATCCTGTGCATTTAGGCTTGTGTATTCGACACAAGATGCCATTGCAGCAATCGCTGGAACGAGCAAAGGAGAAAGTCGTCCAGAAGCATCCTAGGTTAAGTCGGCCAAAAGCGTGGCAGCTTCGGGGAAGTAGAAGCCCGACAGTCTGTCAGCCCTGAGCAACGTTGGATTGGAATTCCAATCTTGTGTGATGTGGACCACTGGTACTGTCAGACCATTTCGGCCCAGTGTTTGGGAATTTTTTTGGAGATCCCCCGGTTGATTCCCTGATGGACCAGTTTTTCTTTCAATGGACACCGGTTTCATCCTCTCAACTGCAAAAAATGCAAAATCTGTTTGGTTAATTCCTTGCAAACTTAAATTCATATGGGCTATAATGTCAATGTAAAATTGAAAGTACTAATGAATGAATATTGTATACTCGGTTTAGGAGTAGGGTCCTTCCCACATTAGGTGAGATTTCAATGTATTCACATTAGGTTAGGTTTGACATTTCAATTTGGGCAATGGATGCCATGGATGTGCATACTAAAGCTCCAATGTCTTGTCCTTGTTCTTCAAGTTCTTGATAGTCCAACTATTGATAGCTCCAACGACTAAGCTCTCCGCACCCCTTTTTCAATGCCCACTATCTAAAATTGGTACCCTACTTGCTTCACGTAGGTACATCGCCCCACCTAGGTATCAAACACTAATTATTATCTCAAGGCACCTAATTTTTTGGAAAGGAGGTTGTTAACCCCTAAAGTCCCAAGGCCATTTTTCTGTAAAAAAACCCCTCAAAACTACTAGTTTTATTGCATTCACCTAAGAATACGTAATCTCTCTATCTCTCTATTAGAATCTATCTATAGCATCTTTTACTTTACAAGTCTGAAATCATGTGGTAAGAATTTCATGAAGTTTGACCACATAGATTGGAAAATATCATCATCCAAAGTTGGAAAAAAAAATTGAATGCAAGCTTGCAATTTTAGATGACTTTGGCTGCCATTTATGGAAAAAATTTGCACTACAAACATTGAATTTAACTTTTATTTGTATTATGGAATTGAGGTGAAAGTCTAGGAAAAAAATTTGAAAAAATACACACTTGATTTTCATTCTTTACAAAATTGTTAGGTAGAAGTAGATCTAAGATTGTAAGAAAAACTAAATCGTCAATAGCTCTAAGATGGGATTGGAACACTATAAACCCAATGGTTAGATTTTTTTAGCAAGCAAACTTAACCTTGCCAAAAAAATTTGTGAAAAATTATGAAAATTGCATCTAGAAATGAATCTTATAAGTTATTTTTTCAAGAAGATGCCCTATTTGCCCGAAAAATAAGAGTGCCCATAACTTTCACATAACAAATAAAATGGAATGAATCAAAGCTTCCCATATAGATAAAATCACTATCTATGAGAAACAAATTTTTTCAATTCTTTTTGTGTATGAAGGTTTCTGCCTGTTATACCCAAAAAAATTACTTTTTGTAGTATAACTTTTACTCCTGAGCACATAATGAAATAAAATATTCCTAGAAAGCTATTGCATTTTTCACAAAAAGTTTCAAGAAATCAAGATGAATATTGAGACTATATGAGCTTACTTGAAATCCATTTTGTCCCATAACGGGGACAATGGGAATTTAACCCTAGAAGGGCTTGAAAGCCCTTTGCGGCCATATAGTATATTATGTATTTGCTGGTATTTGATCAAGAAAACATTGACCAAATACTTTTCAATACAAAGTAAATTAATGATCATGATATTATATAAATAAAAATGTATCATAAATCATCTAGTAAACCACAATTGAAGAGTTATAAAGCTAAATACGGATTGTATAGGGAGACCCCAATGGCCTTTCAAGGGTTAAAGGTTAAAATGCCCTCCAATTTTCTGGGGACACTAGTTGATTTCTGAACTTACCAAATTTTTTCCAATTTTACATCCCTCATTTTCAAAATGCAAATGAGTTTTATCCCAATTCCACCAGTTTTTCCCAGCCATTGTTTCACCATGTGCACTTGACTTCCTCCAAATACTCTCAAATGTGGAGGATCAATAAATTACTCTCCAAATCAATAGAAAAGGGAATCAAATCTATGCAACCAAATCAAGGGAAAAGCTGAATTTTATAGAAAGAGAATAGAACTAAAGTGCCAAATTATGGGTTGACACTCCTCCAAAAGGCATCTAAAATTTACCCTAGAACTTTTGGGGTCCAGGCAGATTACAAGTGGCCTCAAACCAAATCTCCCCGCAACTGCTGGGCCCAGGGTGAACTCACCCCCTCACTCGCCCCCACCAAGTCAATCCAGGGGTGCACGTAAGAAAAAAGACCCCCTATTTTGTGCTTCATAAATTTTTTTCTACACCTCACCAGAATTACTTGGGGCCTCTAATTGCAAATATGAAATCTAAATTTGCAAATTTTCTTATGCACGGCAAATAAAAAATTTCAGGGTTTTCTCTTGGAGGGGTCAGTAAACCCTGGCCAGCTGGTCATGAGCGTGAGGGTGGAGGCCCGCCCTCGAACGTTTGACGTCGCACAGAGGGCCAACGCTCCCCAGACCGAGAAAATCGGATCTGGAGCGTTCGGGGGGGGGGGGGGGCAGCGCGCTCGGTGAGGCGGGCCCGGTTCTCCTTTGGCCTGGCTTCACGGCTCGTCAATTCACCATACAATTACTAGCGAGACCCGACGGGACCAAAGGACTGTCGGACATCTTCTACTTCCGACAGTAAGAGCATCCCCACGGCAAGCGGGTTGAACAGGGGCGTCAGGAGGGGTTCTGGCGTGCGGGTTCGAAGTGTTTGGAGTTACTGCTCCTCCTGTGTCCCACGCCAAACACGGCACAATGGAGTGCCTAGCAGAGCATTTAGTGGAAGGATAATTTTTTTTCATTAAAAATCTAACTGTGAAAACTTGTAAATCGTCAATGCATTGAGAGAATTGATTTTACCATCAACCCCACCACGACCCAATTGGCATTCACAATTGATCTTCAATCACCTTTGGTTACGGGAATCTCTTTATAAACACACGGGGTGGTAGGAGATAGGCCAACCCATGTGGGATAAGTAAATTAGAATTAGTAGGAACTTTAACCACTCATGATTGAAGCCCCTACTAAGGGCCGGTTTATACTTGGGGCCGGATTGAAGGCCGGCCAGAACTCTCCAAATTTGAGCCAATAAGGTCTCTCAAATTCTCCAAATCTGGCCCAAGAGCTTTATACTTGGGGTTGGCCGGAACTACAACTCATCCTACGTGTTGCCTTAGGTGGCATGGTTTTGGCGTCAAACCATCCGGCCCCAAGGGAGCAATCGGGACGAGGTTTTGGGTGGCCTGAACTCCCATCTAGGGCCGGATTGGGGCCAGATTGGGCTCCTCTGTTGGATTGTACAAATCTCCACTGTCTATCAATGGAAAGTCTTTTATTTTATTTTCTAATACATGTTTATTACATGTGAGATCAAGAAACTTCCTTCCATCCATCTATGCTGTTGGATTTTGGAGATCGTTGAGGCTGAGTGGAAGAAGCTTGCCAGTTATTAGCTTAATGTTCATGTAATGTTTATTTTAATATATACTTATTGTTATGTTCAATTGTTATGCTGACATGAGATGTTTACTTGGTCTGATTGACATGTCTATTGATCTGTGATTGACATGCGATGCTCTAATTTAAATTATTATTTTTTCTGAAATTAATTAAAAATAAAATTTATGATCATAAATCATAAATCACATTTTTAGAAATTATTATTATTATGAAAACCTGATATAATAACCTAATAGTTCTACCATATATTTTATTTATTGGTATATTAACCCCTAGAAGGACCAGTATGTGTTTATTGGCAACATAGAAATTTTGGGCAAATACATGTGAGTGGAGATTTGCATATTTTAGACTAAAATTCATATAGAAGGTAGGGACAAGGAATATCTTCTATATGTACACATGACATTTGGAAATATGAGTCAAAAGTTATGGCCTAATATGTTATTTTTTTTCGTAAATGGGCAATGTGGGTAGATTAAAAAAATCACTTCTTTCATAAACAAAAATTTGAAATTGGTTATCTATAGTTATATACATTTAGAAAGTCTTAAAATCATTCCATTTTGATCATGAGTCAATAGTTTCAAGGAATTTTAGATTGTGGGCAGTTTTGGATTCTCTACTCTAAAATAAACTTTGAAGTCTTGTATTTTACTCAATTTTCAAGATTTTTTGAAAAAAATATAATTGGAGGATGTTAGATTATTTCTTTCAACCATTGAGATTGGCATTTTTCAATTCCATAATTAAATTCTTAACAATTTAGTGTTTTGAATCACTCTCCATTTTTTTCTAATTACTATTTTTTTCGTATATATTGTTCAATTCCAAATGATTTGAAATTTTTCAAGCATGTACCCAATTAGCCTTGAAGAATGAATCCAAAGAAGCACCACCATTTTGGACACTTTTTCATACAAATGTGATCTTGTGAAGTACAATTGCATTATTTTTTGCTAGGCCAAAAATAGGATTTTTGTCACTTCAAATGCTAATATCTTGCAATCTACATGATGAAAATTTATGAAGTTTTTTCTACATCTTCTCAAACTAGAGTACTACAAGATCCCATGCTTATATGTGTGCAAAAATTTGGTGCTTGTCCTAGAAATGGTAGTTTTGGAGTGTTTTTGGTGAAACTATAGTCATAGTCCTTCAAGGATTGAAGACCTTTTAGATTACCAAAGCAAATTTTAACTCCTTGGTTGACTAGCTTTTATAGTCAATTTAGCTCCTCAATTAATTTTTTCAATTCAATTGCCAATTCTAATAATAGATACTTGAAAAAAGAATACAATTAAGAAAGACTACGATACTAGAACTAACATGTACGGTAAAATGTGATTTACATTTATCATTGAATTCATTCAAGTTCTCATAATAAAAAATTTCATACTTTGTTAAAAATTAAATTGAAAATATAGATTTAAAACAAAGATAGAAAAGAGATGTTTTTATGAATTTTGTACTTAGTTGTATGATTACTTTCAAACCCCTATAGTGACAAGACGAAAATTATTTATTTATTGAAATTCTTGAAATCATCATGAAAATAAATGACAACCACTCTAGGGCTTCAACTTTAGTTCCAACATCAACTCTAGTTTCAACATCAAGTGAAACAGAAAGGTTCAAAAGAAGTAAAATAAACTCCTTTTTTCCAAATAGAAATAATAGAAAGAGAATGAAAAAAGTTAAAGAAAAGTAGAAATTCATGTGTTTTAAAAAAAATTTAAAATTAAATAAATAGGAAGAGAAAGGAAAAAAATAAAAATAAAAAAAGAAGAATTTTTTTAAATAGAAAAGAAAAGAAGAGAAAGGTACTATAAATATGTATATTTTTATATTTTTTTAAATGAGCATTGAAAAAATCCAAGAGCAAATGAGTTGAAAATTGGGCCCTAAACTCGGGCCCAAAGGCTTTACATTAATTGGGGTTGGATGGAAAAACTCGGGCTGGATTGCGGGCCAGATTGAAGGCAAATCTGACCAACCTTCCATCCGCCCCAGGCCTAATATAAACTGGGCCTAACTCTCATTTACATATCCCACATGGGTTGGGCTATCTCCTTCCACCCCATGTGATTATACAGAGCTTCCCTTTCCATGAGATTGCGCTCATCGAATTAACAGTGTAATATGAATCATGTTGGATGATGTTGTGGTCACCATCTACAATATTCAGTTCATTTTGAAGAATGTTGAAATGAATTTGAATAACTTCGAATTTTCATTGAATTAAATTTTAATGAAACTGAGGTCATACAGAGCCAGTTGGGAGATCAGTAAGTCGAAGATCGGGCCAGAAGTGAATGCCAAGCTTCTAGCACGGCACGTTGAAGTTGACAGAGCCCTCGCTATTTTCTGGCGTGGCTGGTCCGATTCTACAGTGTAGCGCGGCTGCCGTGGGCTTCCTCCGCAGCACTGACGCGCCTGGCCACAGTGTATGACCCCCCGGCGCGCCTCAGCCCGATGTCCCAGGGGCATTCGGGGTTCCGCCTCCCTGCCCCTTCCCAAAAATTTCGACCCCCGCCCGCTGCACTTTTTTGAAGCCCCGCCCGGCCTTCTCTTCCATCGCGACCTGGCTGCGCCTGTCCACTTCAAGCTGCGCCTATCAGCCAGCGCACATGCCAGAACTGCGATCCGCCAGCCACCAGCCGCGTGGACACGTGGCCGGGCGCGATTGGTCGGGACGAAACTCTCGCAGGCTGGCGGTCCTCCCCACGCACATGAACCAGACCCCCCCGCCATGCCACGCCCCGCCACAGGTGAAATTGGGAAGCCCCATTAGTTCGAAGACCAGCATGACCTCAATGAAAATGTTTTTAACCCCTAAACGTCCAGATTCATCTCCAGAATGAACGATTTGAGAAAAACCATTATAAAGTGCTATTTGGAAAACTATTTTGGAATTTCTATACAAATAAAAGTTGTAGACTGTGAGTTGTAGATTCCATCCATATGTAGATTCACCAATGCTATGACCAATATTTTTTTTAAACATTTTGAAAGAAAATTTTCTAAATTCCTTCTAAATGCAATTTCAAGAAAAATATTATCATTTTTTGGGTAAAATTTGTTGGAATGGATTTGGAATGAGATTATCTTCACATGATGATTTCTTGAAGTTTGTGTGTTCTTAAGCTCTATGACAATTTTGGCAATTTTAGTTTAGAACTAGAGTCAATGCAAATTTGGCTTAGTCAACCACTTGACATACTCCCACATTTTTAATTTTAGAAAAAAATGTTCTCTAGTCACACCAAATCCAACCCTTAGATAGGACAACAACTTGCTAATGTATTTCTACAAAATTACAGTAACTTTCATCCAAGCAATAAGAGGATGAAACTTCAATTTTCATTTGTCTATTGTTCAGAAAATGGTTGTCCAAGCACTTTGGGGTTAAACTTTTTAGTGCAACATCCTAGCTCCTCCTCTTTGTCTTAAGGAACTCTCAATAATTTCATATTCTTCCCCCCAAAAAAAAACATTTTATAGCTTCTAGTACGCATATGCCTTCACCTCTGAAAAAAAATATAAAAAATTTCATTCACTTTTAGTTGCAAAATGGAAGCAAACCAGGAGAGGGGGGGGGGGTGAGAAAGGTGGTCAAAAAAAATTGTAGGTATTGAAGCAAATGGTACTCGGGTTTAAAACCAATGCTAATGTTAAATAGGTCCAAATATTTAATGAAACGACTTTGGTTAGATGCCAATTCCATTATACTTCCTACAAAATTTATTGGAATTGTTTCAAGGAATTTAACTTCTTTGGAAAGGCAATCAAATCTTGAGTGGTCACTTCAAAAACTTCAAAAACAAATTCCAATAGTCTTTCATTTGTTTTCTAACCCTTCTAAGAAACAACATTGAAAAGAAACAAGGTTTCCTATCATAACAATGTGTCTTTTGCTTTCTCATCCTTCCACTTAAAAAACAATGTCACCTACAAAAGAAATCTTAGCATGAATTATAGTTCTCTCTCATTCATGGAGCCTTCTCAACAAGATTTTGCACCATGATTTGGAATCAATTTGAAATAAAGGAGGCAACCCAATTCTAACCACTTAAACAATTGAGATACTTGCTTGCAATCGGAATGTTCTACAATTATATTTGGAAACGTTGTAGTTAATCACTATTCATCTTTATTGCATGGAAAAGACCACTCTGTAATGCAAGAATGAGTAATTATTAATGGGTTGCCTCCCACATGTCAAACACAAACATTATAAGTGAGTAATTTACATTTTAAAATTAATTATTACAGTAATCTCTAAATGAAATTTCTTACCCTAAATTTAGGAAGAGTCAATGTGAAGAGATGTTAAACCCTAAACACTAGCTTGTAAGTTGCATACAAGAAAAAACTATGGACTTTGTTGGATCTATATTAGGGCTTTCTTATTTGGCTTTCTGGTGTTAGATTGCACCAAAAAATAATTACTTGGCTTTAAATTGGTAACACATTGTGATTTTTTTGCTAAAAAACTTTGAATTACAAAAATTCTTCGATGAAATTGCCAAATTGTGGGTAAAACAAAATTATGGACATGTGATCCTTGGTATGCAACTCCAGTATTATATGGCTATGATTATAATCACTTATTATGCATTTTAATCCAATCTTAAGGGATATGATTTGTTTTACTGTAGAATAATCTTGTAATCCTTTTAACAAGGATTCTGAAAATATACTTATATACATGAAATGAACATTTTTAAGCAAATAATAGCAATAAAAATCTAATTATAGGAGTTTTTACTAAACATGTATCAAAGGCCAAGCTAGGAAACTTTTTGGACTTTCTAATAAAAATTTAATTTTCATTGGAGGGAACTTCATGTATGCATTTTTAAAAACTATGCGTAGGTGTTTCAATTCTTCATATACATTGTGAGTTTGTTTTTTCTAAAATGCATGCAATTCAATATTTTCTACATTTAATTTTCTTTTAATTTGGTCTTCACCTAGATTTTTGGTCTTTTTAATTTCATATACTTTTAACAAAAGCTGTCCTCTGAGCTATTTTAATGCCAATGACCCTTGTGTATAATGTAAGAGTTGCCTACCCGGGCATGTGATATGCATGAATGTAATATTTTCTATCCCATTCGTGGATGAATGTTGCAATTTAGAGCACCACTATAACATTTTACATAGCTACTTCGGCACTTCATTAAAAATGAAATAAAAGCCCTGAACCTTATGGACTTGTTATGGAGCCTCTACAGGAAGCGCACAAGAGTTGCAAGGAAGGGGATTGCAGGGATGTGAATAAAACCCAAGTTCAGTTTACCAACCCCGCTCCAACTGACTCTGTTTTTCATCCAAAGTAAAAAAATTCAGCATCCGCCACGCCTGGCAGTACTCAACTCCGCCGGGGCCAGATCCGCCAGTCCGCCAGGCGGAGCATGGCGTAAACTGCCCGCACCCGCCATACAGACGGGCATGTGCGCGGGTTGTATCACAGTGCGACTGCGTCGGAGGTGGCCGTACACTCTTCATCGCATTGAACTTCAGACTTTTGTGTTCGTGGCCACATACTGTTGGGCGCAGTGAGTGGCTCATTCGGCCTAGATCATGCACTATCAAGAGAAGTGTGTGGCCACCTCCCTTTTGAGTTTTTAGAGTGATTTGTTACATGAGAGTGAGATTTAGGGTTTTTTAAGCAAAAGAGTTTTAGGAGCTTTTACAAGTTCTTTTGTTTGTTGGGTTGGGTTCATGTAAATTTAAAGGTTTGGGGTTCTTTGATTATGAGATTTTGAGAGCTTGAGGTTCATAGTTTTGAAAAGCATTGTGCTTTTGGAGAACATTTATAGAAATTTCTATGTGTTTAGTGTGCTACCTTGTTGTGTGATCTTAAGGTTTAGTTTATATCATCATGGCCCCCAAGAGGAAGAGGATTTGGAAACGGGATGAGAGAGCCAAGGAAGCAAGGAGGGCTAGAAAAGATAGAGAGAATGAGAAGAATGCGGAAGCAAATGCTAAGACAAGGATAGAAGAGAGTGTGCAATTAAAATTTGAGAGAGAAAGGGCAACAATACTTCATCCCACTCACATGAGTAAGGAAGTGGAATCTTGTCCTTTAGTAAAGACTATGGAGAGGGGATTTCTCAAAGATTTGAGAATGTTTCGTATGAAGGACCACAAATTCTTGGTTCCATTCCTTGTGGATTCCACCAACTTACATGTTTCTTACATCAAACGTGGCTTACAAGAGTACTTTGATTCCATTGAAGGGGATGTGTAAGAAGAAGCAAAAGTGGAGAGAGTACAAAGCTATTTTGAAGGTACGGGCTACTTCATTTTTTTTTGTTTTTATTTCTCTAATGAATTATGTATTTGAGTTTCACTTATGCAATGTATTTGGTTCTTCATGTCAATTGTGTAAGTCTCATTTTATCTTTGCCACATACTTTCATTGTGTTTCACATTCAAATGACTTTGAATTATTTATTTATTTGTAATATCGAATTTTGTAGATGAGGATTGGGAAGACTATGAGTATGCAAGGGCATCTCATCTCATAAACCTACTTCAAGCCAATGACTTTTACTATGGGAAGCTTGTGTGGGAAAATGAGAACCTATGGAAAGAAGAATGGAAAACTAAGCGGATGGGGAAATGGAAACTTCTCCATCCTTTGAAGACCAAAGAAATGCAAGATCGTCTTCAAAAAAGAGCATTGGAGAATGTGATTATTGAAGAGGGAGGTCCAAGTTCATCTACATCTAAAGGTATTGGAAAGGCTAAACCCAAGCCCAAGCCCAAGCCCAAGTCCCAAGGCAAAGGGAAGAACTAAAGAGTTCATACTCATAATGATATTTTCTTATTAGTCTTTTTTAATTTGATGCATTATTATTTTACCTTTAATGTTTAGAGTTTGATTATTGTCTTACTTATAGTTGCATCTTTTACATATGGTGCTTGAATTTATATAATTGTTTTAGGATTTAGTACATATAGAAATTTGTATGCTACAATTCACTTACTTTTTCAATATATTGAGCAACTTCTATTTCAATATAAAAACATCAAGTACATTGTCTTCTACTAATTGTCTACTTGCTTCAAGAAGATTTCATTTGTCTATCACAATTACTGCAAGATACTATTGTGTCACCTTTTTCTATCATAGTTCTTGTAAAGCATGCATCACAAATCACCTTTGGAATTCTTGGAAAAATAGTCCTCTTCCGTTTTGAAGTAGACACCAAATTGTGAGGTGGAGGTCTCAATATAGGTCGTACTTGGCCTAAAATTGAGGTTGTGCCTTCTTCCATTATGGCCTTCTTCTTTGACGTCCTACCATGTCCCATTCTTGTACGTTGCACATTTTCTTGAATGGATGAAATAGAGCCTTTTGATGGAAATGTAATTGGAGAAGGCCTTGCAAATGTAAAAGGCTCTATGATAGAATTCATGCATCCCTTCATAATATCAATCTTATACTTCAACTCCTCATCTCCATATTCTCCAATATTTGACTTCAATTTTTGAATCACATTCTCCATTTCACATAGAACTTGTAAGAAGTCTTCGCCCTTGCCATTGTCTGGTGTACACTCACTCACAAAATCATTGTTGTCGACTTCTTGAAATATAGGAAGAATTGTAGGTTCAATTCTTGTACTTGAAGATAGAGCTTCTTCACCATTTAAGTGCTCATAATATTTTTTCACTATCAACTGAACTACAAGAATGTGTTTACAAGTTGACACAGGAGAGGCACAATCACAGAAATGAGTACTTAGGGACACAATGTACCTAGTATCAATAGAAGTTTCACTTGAGATGCGGAATATCATTTGTTCTACATCAAGTACCTCCAAAACATCTTCAAGAACACTTTCATACTTTTGGAATAGTCTCTCTGCACTTGCTAGACAACGTTGATGAGGTTTATCATTTGCTCTTTTTGAAAACCTCCCTGAATCACCTATAATATCCAAAAATTAAGGTGAAATTAGACACAATGATAATTATATTCGTATTTTGAAACATATAAACTAAAGATGATCAATCACATTGAAAACACTTACTTATAGCTTGTACTTGTTTGAAGTGGTCTATAAGAGTAGGCCCTCCAGTACGACTTCCGTTTGCAGCACTTCCAATGATGGCAACAATTAAATCATGAACCGATCGGTTTACTCTCCCTCGAAGTAGAGTATACTTTATCCACTTCCAATGCCTCTCATTATGATTTGTAGTGTCCATGCCACCGTATGAAAAAAGCCTTCCAAATTTTGGCCACATTCTCCTCCAAGGCACTGTACTATCCTCCCATCCAAATCTTATATATTCTTCCACCCTAAGAATGTGCTCAAAGTCCGTGTAGAATTTTCTCAAATTCTCTTCAAAATGATCTTTCCGTGGACAATTCAACAATACATGAAGGCTTTGCCAAACCTTATCTTTATCGGGTATAGGGACACGTGTTAGGAGATTCTCACTCCATGCCTTCATTACATGAAACCAACATAATAACACTCTTCCTGCAACTTGCTCTCCTCCAAGTTTTCCATGTTTCCAACAATGACTATCATTGTTTACAACATGTTTTATAGCATTCAAGGATGTCTTGTGTTTATCTATAATGAATGCTGATGGTCTTATGTCTCCTATATTCGAAAATACATGTGTCAATGCATGTTGAATTGCTATTCCCTCATGACCCTCATCCTTATCTTTACTACATAACATGTAAAAAATAGGCATAGCTTTACCATCTTGGTTTGGAACAACCGCGGCATATAGAGGTAAATCATATTGATTCGTTTTGAAAGTAGAATCAAATGCCCATGAATGACCTCTTGAAAACTGCTTGGCATTTGCTCTCATGAAGTCGTCTTGTATTACCACAACAAATGGTCTTCGATATGGATCTTCATGCTTTGGACAATACTCCTGGTAGAAAATAACTTTTCCTTGTTCCTGAAGCCTCAGAACTTCCACGTTTGTAGCATCCCAATCGTCTATTCTCAAAGCATCTATGAAGAAAACAAAAAACATGCACAATCAAATTTCAAGTAATAATTACATATAAAAGTATACAATGGAAATGAATAATGAAGAAGGAAATTACCATTCAATCTTATGAAGTAGGAAAGTTGCTCAACTTCCTTTGGAATAAGAAAGAATCTATATGTTGTCCGCTCCAAGTCTCCAACTATAGCTCGTATTTTGGTTTCCTCTCGAATAGATACCAATGCAACAGTAGATGTAGATATCATACGCTTCAAATTTTCCACCACATAGGAAATAACCAATGGATGTATAGGTAGAAACATTTTGTCAACTTTCGTACCTGGATGATGTCCACTATGTTTTGTATGTACAAATATAACAACTTCTATAGAGATGTTGGATTCCTTCGAGGCTTTCTGTTTTTCAAGAGGCACCATAACTTTCATTTGGAACTCACAATGGCATTTCATAGACTTCCTCTCTCTTCTCAATGTTGAAATGGAAACATCTTCTTGTTTTTTTCTCTTCCTGCACCTTTTCTTTCCACCTCTATGGCAACGGTAATATGTGACCCTATGATGCTTTGTAAGCATAGTGGAATAAACACAGCGTACTACAATGTGAGTCTTACATATGTCATCAAGTGTGTCATTAAGAAGCTCACAAGGAACTTTGTGAACCTCGTCCCAAAGTTGTGTTTCTTGACAACTTGGACAACATTTTATGCAATTCTCAATGTAAGATTGAGGAATACCTCCTATCCTTTAGTCTGTGCTCCACTTGCTTTGTATGGAAGAAATGGTAGTATGTAGTGATAAGTGTTTACCACTAGGATCCACATGAGAGTTTGACACTATAGATGACCAATTCTCAATAGGAGGAATTTCTCTTTGTTTTGTGTCACCTAAAGGTGAAAGGCCAACTCCATCAATGGTTTCTATAAACTTCAAAGTCTTTTGAAGTTTCACCCATTGTTCTTGAGTGTGAATAATGTCATTGACATCTATAGATCGTCCATGGCTTGTAAGAAGCAGACGGAAATTTCCATCCACTTCACGAATCTCAAGAAAAGTAGGGAACGTTTCCCTTCGTAAACAATCAACCATGAGATTCCTACTACCAATTGTGAATTGAACAAACTTTGGAGAAGATTCCATTGAAACATGATGAAAAGAAGGTTTTGAGGGCTCATCTAAAGAATACGGTAAGTCAGAAGTCGTGAAGTTTGAAGTCCATCCACCATGCCTTTGGAACATCTCCTCCATATCTTCATCAGAACCAGAGTCAGATTCAAAATCTGACAAATGGAAATAGGCATCTTGAAAGGTTGGAGAAGAAATAGACCTATGACTTCCAACCGGTCCATGAAGTATGTCTTCCATTCCTAGAGCAAACTCCAAATCATCTTCAAAATCGGAAGGATAGCAACATTCATCTTCCTTGAATTCATTGTCTTCCTCCATGAAACCCTAAACCCTAATTAGAAATTGTAGTAGACAATCATTTAAAATGAAATACTCAATATTGTATACACGTAGCAATAGAGTTCATAACAAGCACCCTCAAACTCTTTACCTAAATCCTCTCTCCACAACCCTAAACACGTAACAATAGGGTTCATAACAAGCACCCTCAAACTCTTTATCTAAACCCTCTCCACAACCCTAAACACGTACCAATAGAATTCATAACAAGCACCCTCAAACTCTTTATCTAAACCCTCTCTCCACAACCCTAAACACATAGCAATAGAGTTCATGACAAGCATCCTTGAAGTGTTTATGAAACCTTCTTTCTACAACCCTAAACCTCTGAGCCAACAAATGGAAGTACTCAAATGAAAATAAAGTGCCCTAATAGGGTTTTGGTTTCCTTTCTTCTTCCTCTCTAAAGTTGGGAAGTCGAAAGGTATAAATAGATAATTTCATTATTAGTAAACTTTCTTGTATTCATTTACCATTGATAATGTATACCTACATATAATGCATTATTATTTTTTCCATATAGATATTTGTATTGTAAATACAAGATCCTAAACATGGAAGACATATTTGAAATTGAAATAAATTCCTCATGGTTTCAATGATCATCCAAAATTTTCAAAATTTATACATGTATGATGAAGTGCAACATAGAAGACAACAATAGTATTTCATGTATTCTTAAGGGAGATATCTATCTCCATGAACCTACTATTGACCTAAAGCATCATTGGACAATGGAACTTTGGAAGAAAAATATGAAAATTCTTCATATAACTACTCATGAAATATTTTTCATTTTTAATAATAATATTTGGTTATAAGTTTTTGATGTAAATTCAAAATTCTTCTTATTCTAATTTTTTTTTTTTTCTTCATACTTACATTATTTTTGAAGGGCCATTTGAGGAGGTATAAAAAATATTTCTTCAAATGGAATCTACTTGTAAGATTTGAAAGTACCTAGGCCACATGACATTTAAATAGATGTCACAATTAGGTGTACCTGATTACCTTACAAATTTTAAGAAATCATATGCTCTCTTGCTACAATATAGAAATATGGTGGTGGCCACACAAATTTCATAAAATTATATTTTTTCTTTGTAAAAAGAGAGAGGTGGCCATACAAATTTCATAAAACCATATACTCTTTTGGTAAAATCATGGTGGTGGCCATACAAATTTTATCAAAGCATCGGCTCTCTTGGCATTGGGATGGTGGTAGCCATACAATGCACTCCGAAGTGTATGGCTCACTCTGCCAATGCCACTCACTGCGGAGTGCAGTGTATGGCCACCACAACAGGCGCAGCGAGGGCGCGATGGAGGAGAAGGCAAGGCGGGGATGGTGGCAGCCATACACTGCACTCCGGAGTGTATGGCTCACTCTGCCAAAGCCACTCACTGCAGAGAGCAGTGTATGGCCACCACAAGCCAGGTCGCGATGGAGGAGAAGCCGGGCGGGGCTTCAAAAAACTGCAGCGGGCGGGGGTCGAAATTTTTTGGAAGGGGCAGGGAGGCGGAACCCCAAATGCCCCTGGGACATCGGGCCGAGGCCCGGCGCGCCTGCCGTGGGGATGCTCTAAGCTGCTTTTGGCCGACTTCGCGTACGATGCTTCTGGACGACTTTCTGGCCGGCTTTGCGGGAGGGAGCACCTCGCCTCAGCACTAAGTCGCAGGGTGAACCACGGTTCCGCCTGTCTGCCTGACGGGCTGTTAGGCGAAAACCTCAAACTCCTTGGGACTTAGTGCCGAGGAGCCCGAAGCATACAAAGTTTCAGAGAAACGGCGCATGGAGATACGAAGCTAAGGTAGCACGTGAGCGCGACGGTAATACGAGTACTACTTACAACCCAGTCGAGAGCGATCGGGACACCACTGGTGACGACTCTTGCCATATAGAGATCAAAAATTTGGTGTTCATTGAGAATAGCACGATCCATAAGAAAGCACTGGAGGAGTGGGACAGCAAAGCGAAAATTGTTCGCGCTGAGGGTGCAACGGAAGTCGACCAAGGTGGAGAGACAAAAGAACGAGGTGTACCAGTTAATAGGCTTCTTCAGTGTGTTTCCAGGTGTGGTTATCACAGCCGTGTTGCTGTCGAACTTGCTGCACTGCAACAATCGGTGGAGTCCTATTCTGTTGTCGGTGTTGGCAAGTATTGTTACCATTGCTGGCGTGTTTCAGAAGTTGAAGCAAATCTTATCATTGGAGAAGACCATCTATTCAGAGAAGCAAGCTTTGAAGGTCTGGGTCGCTGTTGCTGTCACTTTTGAGTTTCTTGTATGCCACCAAGCTCTTCAGTTCGATTAGTGTGTGTTCATTTTCCAGTTTTCGTAAACGGTTACACTGGGAAGATTGACTAGAGTAGTCCTGCGGCTGAAAGTGCTGGAAGCTTAAAACGGCCGCTTCGGCTGGGACCGAACTACTCTGTGAAAAAATGGAAGATACCAGATTAGCTCGGCGCGAATATCGAAAGTTGTCTTAGGCTAATGTAACAGAAAGGGGGGCCCAAATGCCCGCTGTTCCCCGATCTGCACAGGCTGAAACCCACGATCCCTGAAGTGTTTTTATAAACCATCAACGTCCGGTTCAAGAGTTGGGCATCTATTTATGATTGGTTTTGCCTACGGTAGTATATACTGATGCAGTTTTCATGTCTGTGGAATTAGGACGTGGTACGCAGAGGCCAAATCCTTAGACGAGAGGGCAAAAATTTTGACTTTGCCCAATTTTCGGAGGGCAAGAAGAAAGAGTCGGAGGATGGTTACGGTACGTGGTATGCCGTTGGCGTTCTCAGTTTTCTTTTAGTCGTCTCGGCAGTCTTTCCTGTTTCGCATTGGAGAATTCTGTGTCATCCAGGACGTAACCCCTACGGTGGTGCTCCCCCTCCCACATGATTGAGCAACGTTCTCTTGTTGTGGTGAGTCCAGTTCTCCCTCTGAGCTTTTGTTTACATTTATCTAGACAAGCCTCGAGGCCATTTTATTTCAATCATTTTTCAAGAAATCTTCCATGCGATTGCTCAAATGTTGGAGGGCTGTCCTCAAATTCGATTGTCTGGAAAATGATATGAGAACAAATCTTAACAAGGGGTGATAAAATGAAATAGATTTATTACACCACAACACTTTCGCCAGTGGTCTTGTTCCATTTGACCACTCTGTGGAGTACTCCCAATATCATCAGTCCACCAGAAGTTCTAAGGTACAAGATCACCAAACCTAAATTAACCTATTTATTCTCCTTGCCACGGGCTAAAAGTGATCAATGAATGACTTTCCAATAAACTTGTATAGAGACGAAAAATGCACCTATTATTCCAAGAATTTGAGTTTTTTGGTCTAAGTACCTTGGGGATAGGGTCACGTCCTTCCAGGGTTAATGTCTTGCCATCTAGTCCCATGGGTTCCAAATTTCTTTGTCTTTGGCCTCCACCTTGCTTGTCCTCAAGACTTGTGTGGAGAAGTGCAGACCAGCCTTAATCCCTTATGTGATGATGAATAACCTCTGGAGCTTCAAATTTGGAATCATTTTAAGTTTTCTTTTGCTCCACTCATTGCTTTACTTCTGGAGAAGCGACGCACTTCCTTGAATTAATTCTATTGTGTGTTTCAACGTACAGGTGGTTGGATCAATTCCGCAGAATTAGGAAAGTCTACATACAGCGATGACTAAGATTACATTGAAGAACGACCTGGTAGGAAAGGATGTCAAGATTCGAGAGGACAATGCAGGAATCACTTGTGAGCTGTGGACTCTAAAGCCTGGATGCACGTATGACATTCAGGAAGATCCCAATGCCACGTATCGCGAATACTTTTTCATCACACTCCCTGATAAAACCGAGCTCAGAGTATTGACTTCTCATGATTTTGGCAAATATAAGAGAATCAGCATATATGAGGAAGATGGTAAGTGCAATTGGATGGAAAGCCCTGGAGACACCGCTCATGGTGGACTAATCAAGCGATGCTGGCGTAAATTCTGGTCCGGGGAATAGGGTGCCCCGTGATTTGCAATATGGCCGCTAGCGCAAAAACTGTGAATAATTTCCATATGGCAAAGCAATGCCTGTAGGCGACGGGAACGGCCTTCTGTAATTCAAGGATCTGAATGCCTATGTTTGGTAGGCGGTTTGGTACTTCTCGTTGTGGATTCAGCCTTCGATGTTTGTGTATCACGGGGATTGTCTAATAATTTGATAACCTATGTCACGTTTTTGGAAATGATTAATTAGTTCATGCTAAATGCATATTGGCTGTTGTCGTGCATTAATAACGTAGCTTAACAAACGCCCAATAGTAGCGGAATGTAGCATTTAGCATTGCAATGGATGTAGTGGAGCAAAGATCCGAAAGGATTACGAACTGCAAATATTGTTATGTGACCTCATATTTCTTACTGGAATATGACCTATTAGCGGCCATTTCAGCAATTGAGCTGAGCTCTTCATATTGAAATGACTTCATTGTATGCACTTGTTAGCAATTGGAAGGCTCTTGTATATAGTGCAATTTTGGATGTTAAGTGAAAATATATATGTTGTATGGGTAGTTTATCAGTTTTCAAAGTCTAATCAATATGTGATCTAGGCTTTGCTGTTCAGATGGTGTATATGCTGATGATCGTCTACATTATTTTAGTCAAGGTGTAACAGTGTGCATAGTGCACACTGTAAGTGAAGGTTTGATTTTGCAAGATGTATTGAAATTGAATTTCAACATCAGATCCTTGAGGGTTCATATCACCTCACCCCAATCAGAAGGTGACATGTGGTACATTTTCACGAAAATGACTTGATTTATGTTGAATCTGACCATGTGGAGTAGTGCATAACAAAGTAGAATGATGTCAACTGCTTTATTTCTCCAGTCAAGTTCACCACGCTTGTCAAGAGATACAGTATCCAAAGTATCCACAATGATGTAGTCCTGCGAAGTTACAGGTTGGTTTGTAACCCCTCACCGCCCAAGGGACCAAAAGTGTCCTCAAGTCAAATTCAAAGTACTGTAACTTTTGCATCTGGTGTCCGAATTCAATAAAACTTGTTGGAAAATTTGCACTCTCTTCTAGTTTTTGTGGATAAATTTTCAGATCAATCCAAGATTTACTGAATTTTTGGAAGCCAATCGAAGTTCACAAGTTCAATTTGAATTCAGCAAACTGCATTTGATGGCTGCAACTTTGGGGGCTTGTATCTCCTTCATCCAATGTTCGTTTTCAATAAAATTTGTTGGGTTATGTTCCCCTTGAAGCCTAGTTATTTTGGTAGAATTTTCATTTCAATCCAAGTTGTTTTGAGTGTCTGGGATCAATTCGAAGTTCAAAATCCTGACATTTTTGGATTACAATGAACTTCGGCGGCTTGTTTCTTCTTCATACAATGTTTGTTCTGAATAAATGCTTTTGGAAAAGTTGCACACACTAGTATAGTTTGTGTGTATAAAATTTCATATCAATCCAAGAAGTTATGAGTGACTGAGAAGCATTTAAGTAGAAGGAGGTTCAGTTTTTGATGTATTTTTTGCAACTTCTCTTGCTATTTTTTGACATTTCAAAGTCATTTTGCATACACAATGAGTCAATTGAGTGATATTTTTTTTATCAATGTGTTTTTATGCTGATTTTGAATCACTTTCTAGTTTAAAGTTTCTTCATTTGAGTAGAGTTAGAAATCGAATTTTGCCTCCACATGTATTTTTAGGAAAAATTCAGCATCCTTTTTCACCACTAAAACATTATAATCTTGCAATCTATGCGGTCAAATGACACCCAATTTGGTGCATGCAATCTACAACAAGTGCACTACAAGATTGTACGGTTGAGATTTTTATAACTCAGTGAAAATTATATTTGTAACACTTCAAAAGAAATGTTGTTTTGGGACCTGTTCAGGCCTTGGGTGGTGAGGGGTTAAGCATCCAACATTTTAGCATTTCACTCCGTGAAACAGGTTCATTCTAGAATGGCTAGGCTTATTCTAGAAAACTAACTCTGTATTTGGTTCACCCTTGGAAAGGCAATTACATGACCACTGATTTCAAGCCTCACTAGAGTTAATCATAAAGGAAAGTTAGGAAACTCTAGTTTGAAACAAGGGTCTCAAAAGGAGATTTACTAAGAGAGGCACCAATGGTCAACTATGCCCAATACCCAACTTGTACGGTACAATATTTCTGACGAAGGGCTAGGATAGATTTCCAACTCAAGCTTGGAATGTGTTTTTTTGGTTCTTTTCAAGGTTGGGACTAATAAGGTTATGATACATGTCTTGAAGTAATGAGCAGGAAAGTAGTTCTTGAATGATCGGAAATAGAAGAGTTTAGACATTGGTTTTGGGTCATGAGTACTTTTTGACTCTAAAATTCAAAGTAATTTCAATTTGGGGAATAAAATTCTAAAATTAATTTTGCAATCCCGATAGTTTCTATCTTCCTATGTGGGAAAAATTTCCACCACCTCATATTACTCACAATTTGCTCCAAAATTGCTTAAATGATCAGCTATTGGCACCTCAACCTTAAGAATAGTTCAAATGAAACACAACACCAAACCTCATTCGACCCAATCTTAGTGCTTCAAGGAGTTTTGTCCTATGTTTTTCTCAAACTCCAGCTCTTGGTCCCTCATTGCAAATACCTTATGATTAACAATCTATTGTCGGGTCTACTATCCATTACTTTGTTAACTTAGAAGAAAACCTTGTTGGTCTCAATAAAGTCTATATGAAGTTTTTGTTTGATGTAACATAGAAACATCAATTACTATATAGATTTTTGCGTTGAAATTGATGTTTTTATGTTACAGTAAACATAAAAGTCATGTAGATTTTGTTGAGAGCAACAAGGTTTTCTTCTAGTTGTTTGCTGCCATTTTGCAACTAGATATGAATGAAAGAATATATATATGTTATTCTTAAGAACGACATCATACATCTACTAAAAGTTATAAAGTTTTCAAATTAGGGGGGAAATTTTGGAAGAAAAAATGAAGAAAAATCATATCAAATACATAATATACTTGAAAAATAAAAAACATCTACCGTAGAGGTTTATTATAGTGTATCAAATCATGATATTAAACAAAGCTATCGTATCAATATAAAATCAAGATATTAACAAACCATGGTTATAGGCCCAAATTTCATATTGCTATAATATATTGAAATCTATACATTTTTCAAAATTTACAATTGGAGTAGAAATTACACTTGATAAGCTTGATTTCATGAGTTGGACTTAAATTCAAAAAATAATAATTTTTATGACTCAAATTCACATCAATAGAAAATAACAAAAAATGGCCAAAATACACTACAAGGGAAATCCATGGATTAAGCATTTTCTTCTCTAAAAAATTTCATAATACCATAGTGAGTGAATTTACAATACTATTCACTAGAGATGTACTCAAGAAACTTTTTTAAAAATGAAATGAAAAAAAATGTCTTTCATTAGTGCTAGAAAAAAATTCTCATTATTCAACAATCAAAAGTAAGAAATACATTTGGAGAGCTAATATACCTCTTGGACGTAGAGCATCTCCATCGGGATGTGGAATAATACCTTGGCAAGAATTTTGCCAAACCCAATTGAATTCTTCCATCCCACTAGTCAAAGATTTGGACATTTTTCAATGTATGCTTCAACAAAATTTCATGGCCACACTTTAAGCTAGAATGCCACACATTTGACCTGCAAAATGCAACTGATGCCTTGCCAAAACTCATGAACAAAATAAGAAAAGAACTCCTAATTGAGAATAGGCAACTACTGTGTGGGGAATTGTTGCTTCTAGTCTATCCCATCAGTCTCTTCCACATCACCCTAAACTTGGGCAGTCCAACAAAATTGGAATCCGGAATGGTACAAGTTGTTGTTCAAGGTTCAATTAAGGTAGACAAGCTTATTCTCATGCAAACTAGCAATCCGAATATCTAAGGTCTAATTCCAAGAGAAGTACATATTTTTTAGAGGTGTGCATTTGTTTTATGGATCAAAACCAAGTGGAATTATAGTTTTCCGATTAAAATTGTAATTTTTGTGAATTTCTAAAGTAGTCTACTATGAAATTACAAAACCATTCATAGAGTGGAGTCATAAACATCCTATAAACAACCCACAGCCACTCCCCCATGTATCTAATGGTACTTAACCCCTAAAGGACTAGCATGCGTTTAGGGGCTACATAGCAATTTGGCGCAAGTACATGTGACTGGAGATTTCCACATTTTTGGCTCAAATTTTAATAGAATGTGGAGACGAGGAATATCTTTCATATGCACTAAATTTCATGACATTTGAAAATACGAGTCAAAAATTATGGCCTAATATGTTATTTTTTTTGTAAATGGGCAATCCGGGCAGATTAGAAAAAATCACTTTTTTCATAAACAAAAACTTGAAATTGATTTTCTAGGGTTATATGTACATGGAAAGCTTTGAATCATTCAATTTTGATCAATGAGTCAAAAGTTATAAGGATTTTTTGTTTGTGGGCAATTATGGATTTTCTACTCTAAGATAAACTTTAAAGTCCTTTATCTTACTCAATTTTTCAATATTTTTGGAAAAAAGAAAATCCTAGGATGTAGATTATTTATTACAACATTGCAACCATTAAGATTGGCATTTTTCTATTGCATAATTAAATAATTAACAATTTTGTATTTTGATTCATTTTATTGGAGTCTACTTACTATTTTTTTCCTATATGTTGTACAATTCTAGATGATCTGAAATTTTTCAAGCATGTGGACAACTTGTTTGGGAAAAAGAATCCAAATGAGCTCCACCATATTGGAAATTTTTTCATAGAAAGTGAGCTTGTGAAGTAGAGCTACCATGTTTTTCGCAGGGCCCAAAAAATGATTTCAATGAATTTGAATGCTTATATCTTGCAATCCATGTTGAGGAAATTTGTAGTACAATTCTCTACGTCAACCCAAGGCAATTCCAATTAGGTTCATTCGAGGGAAAACTCAAATTAGCTTAGTGTTTTTATTAGCTAATGTCACTTTGTAGGTAAATTATGTCGTTAATCTAAATATATTAGGTTATTTGGTATATTTCATACTCTATTTTAGAAATGGAAAAGGAATTCTCTTTCTAATTTTTGTCCAATTATAAATATAAATTTCTAACCACTAAGCCCATCTCGATCTTATCTTAAAATAAAATGTGAATCTAAAGGTATAAACTAAGGGAACCTGCATCCACAAATCTCATATTTTGAATTCACCGAAATATATTACAAATATATTACAAATATATCCATTTGCAACCTGCATCTCACAATATATATTTGAACTTTGAAAATTTGGTTCGACGGAGAATTCTTTAATTGTGTTTCACAACTATAATTTCAACATCTAAATCACTTTAAGCGCTAATGACTCAATTACTTCAAGTAAATATAACACATACCCTTTTTAGGGATTGAAAACAACCAAGGACATCGCTTGAAGCGAACACATTAACACACGTATGCTTTAAGCAATTCTAAAAATAAATTCCCTTCAGAGATGTATAATATGCTTTGCTAAATTATTTTAAAGAATTTCAAATTCTTTCCTTTCCAAATCTCCAATCTTTATTTGACTTTGTATTCTCCTATCTTTAGCTTTAAGCTTTCTCCATTTGCATCACCGTGATATCTTTGATCTCCTCTTTCTTCTAATTGTAATACAAATTCTAAATTATGCTTTCTAAGTTTACACAACTAAATACAATTTCTAATGGAAGAATTTAAATACACATTCAAACATTCAAACATGTGCTCATGTCTTTATTTGGAATACCATTTATTGAACATGCAATAATCATTCAATCATTAGAATGTACATCACTCGTTTATAATTGTTCAATGATTTCTATTCACTAGAAATGTAAACTCATATTCTAACTCAATAAATCTCAATCACTAATTTTGTTTCAAACATACATGTCCATTTGTGATACAAAGATATCCCAATCCTTTAAATGAAAATAATTACCAATCATTGCTTTATCATTAAATTTCAAAATTAAATCCAATCTCTGGATCACTCAATTCCAAACCAATGCCTGGTTTACAAATAATTTCCAATCACTAAAATTATCAAATATTAAGTCAATCACTAACTTAATATTTTTCTCCTCTTAATACTTCAAATCTTGCTTTAAGCATTGACACAAAAATTCTCTTAAGAGATAAAGTATAAAGTATAAACATAATTTACTCAAAATGTCATCAAATTCTCTCTTAAAGAGATTCTCCTTTATATAATGCTCTAGGCAAAGAATACTTACTCATCACTTAAGTGATTATTAAATTATTCAATTTAATTGATTTGATATTTATAAAATACTCAAGGTAAATTATCATCAAAATTCAACTTCATGCTTAAGCAATAACCACTATCACTTAAGTGAATAAAATAACTAAGAATGACACTTATAAATTTTCTTAAAAAATAATACAACAACGAAAAGCATAAAAACACAACCCCATGTCCCAAATGCAATAACAAATTAAGGAGAGAAAAATAATGAGAGAAGAGAAGACTACATATCACCATCCTTCCTCACATACCCCTTCCAATCTTTTAATAAAAAACTTGTCAAAATCCACAACCGCTCAAGCCAAAAAGTCATTTCACACTTTAACTCCAAATATCATCACATTCACACTTAATTTCACAAAACTTTAAACATCTAATCTGTTTCACACTTAAAAAAACAAAATTTATCTAGAAAATAAAATTATCCTAATTACAAAATTTCTAAAATTTTTACCACATATTCTCAAATCAACATACTACAAGATCCTATGGTAACATGTGTCAAATTGTTTTTTCAAAAAATTGCTACTTGTATTAAAAATGATAGTTTTGGAGCATTTTTGGTGAAGACAGTCATGAAACTTTAGGGGTTAAGTGTTAAGTGGTTATAGGTTGTTTATAGGATGTCTAAAATTTCCACTTAAATCTCTATTACTACCATTTTGTAAGTATAAAATCATTTTGCCCTTGTCCTATTTTAGTCATGTAGTCATTATAGTGATTTTTTTCAGAAAATAAGAAAATTTGAAGGATTTTTTTTACAATATTAAGGCCAAAAGTAGGAAGAGGAAATTAGGCAACCAACCCAAATGGGTTTGATTGTCACCTTAGAGCATCACCACCCATTCCCTCCAAACACGGCTAGGAGAATGGGGTGGCTCAGGCCCTACTTCCCCTGGGCTTCTTTTGTGCCCTAGTGATCCCTGCCCTCAAGACATGCCAAAACAAGTCAATTTCAAAGCTTTAACCCTAGAACATCTAGACTCATCTCTAGAATCGATGATTTGAGAAAAAATCATTAGATGTTTTTCTGGGCCCCTCTAGGGTTGCATGTTCCCTTGGGTTCCCAGACCTTGGGATCTGCCCCGTAGCAACTGCCTAATGTGGTACAGCAATTGCCATGTCATTTTTTCATTTTTCAAATTAAAAAAAAATTCCATGTTTTTTTTTTCATTTTTTCATTTTCAAAAAATAAAAATAAAAAATCTAACAACAACCATTCTCGAACTACTGGGGGAACATCGCTGGGAACAGGCTTGAAACGGCCCTCCAGACCCCCCCAAAAACATCTAATGCATTATAAAGTGCTATTTCGAGGCATATTTTGGAATTGACATAAGAACAAAAATTGTAGATTGTGAGTTGTAGATTCCATCTGTATGGTTAGATCCACCAATGCTATCATCAATGTTTTTAAATAAATTTTGAAAGGGAAATTTCAAAATTCCTTCTTAATTCGATTACAAGCAAAATATTATCATTTTTTGAGTAAATTTTTTTGGAATGGATTGGAAACGAGGTTCTCTTGACATGGTGATTTTCTGAAATTTTGGTGCTCTTAAAATCTATGACCTAATTTTGGCAAATCTAGTTTTGTAGTAAAATCAATGTAGTTTGATCACTTGACATACTTGCACATTTGTAATTTTAGAAATATATGTACTCTAATAACACCAAATCCAACCATTGGATAGGACAACAACTTGATAATGTATCTCCACAAATTAGGATGACTTTCATCCAATCAATAATGAGAAGATACAACAATTTCAATCTATTCGTTGTTCACTTTTTGGATGTTGGAGCACTTGAGGATTAACCCCTAAATGTTTTCAACTATGTTTTCACCAAAAACGCTCCAAAACTGTCATTTCTAGAACAAGTACCAAATTTTTGGAAAAAAACATTTTTGGAAACATGTAACCGTAAGATCTTGTACGAAACTTATTTGAGAAGATGTGGAAAAAATTTCAGAATTTTTCACCGTGTAGATTGTAAGATATTAGCGTTTGAATTAGCAAAAATCCTTTTTCTGGCCCTGTGAAAAAACGGGCAGCTGCACTTCACAAGGCCACATTTGTATGAAAAAAATTCCAAAATGGTGGTTACTCTTTGGATTCATTCTTCAAGGCAAGTTGGCTACATGCTTGAAAAAAATTCAAATCATTTGAAATTGTACAACATATAGAAAAAAGAAAGTAAGTACAAAGAAGTAGAGAATGATTCAAAATACTAAATTGTGAAGAATTTTGTTATGGAATTGAAAAATTCCAATCCCAATGGTTGTAATGTTTTACTAAAAAATCCACACCCTATGATTTTATTTTTTTCAAAAAATATTGAAAATTGAGTGAAATAAAGGACTTCAAAGTTTATTTTAGAGTAGAGAATCCGGAACTGCCCGCAAACTAAAACGCCTCATAACTTTCATCTCATAAATCAAAATGGAATGATTCAAATCTTTCCATGTACATATAAATCTAGAAAACCAATTTCAAATTTTTATTTCTTAAAAAGGTATTTTTTAAAGAATTTTTTGGGCTGCCCGAAGAGCAATGAAAATTACATATCATGCAATAACTTTTTAACCATGAAGTCAAAATTTATGAAAATTGTTGGGCCTTAAAGATACTCCTCGGGCACATGTTGTGTGAAAATTTCAAAGAAAAATAAGAAAAACTCCATTCATAGTGAGCTGCCCAAAATCGCTATGTTGCCAAAAAATGCAGTTTGGGCGTTTAGGGGTTAATGACCTCGCTGACCATGGAACCAATCAACATGCCAAGTGTTAAAAAAAATGAAAGATATGATGTGTTGTGGCCCATGAATCAAGAAACTAACAAGATCAAGCAACAAAATAACAAACATGGTGGGGACGGTGTCCTCCTGTTTGCCAAGAGATTCTTAGAGTGACCAGGCTCTTTTGTCCGTCCATGGCCAGGTCCAGTATGGGACATGTGTTGGAGGCCGGCCACACACTGGACCGGGCCGGCCAGATTTGGCGTCCATGGGTGGTGATGCTCTTAAAAGGCGAGACCTTCACCGTCACATGGACACGCGGCCAAGTTCTCAAAACTGGCTTCGTTCTGCTGTCTCCCGGTGGAGATGCTCTTAGGATGCTCTTACTGAAAGGCGCACTGTCTACTTGAATGAACGCGAGTACTACTATTTATGAAACTTGATATGCAGGTTAGATATATTAATGGGGAACTATTGCGGCGCTGTTCGTAATGTTCTGACACTTAATTGACACGTACCGCAATTGAATTGAAGTACTGAACCAGCAGTCAATTCCCACACTTTGTACTGAGAATGTGCTCTTCACAATGAAGACTGGCATTGTGATATTATTGATGGAAGAGCTCCAGGCCTCAGTCCATCATGCAATTTATCTGCTCTTGGAACACTGAAAACAAAACAAAAAATTGCTTAACTTAGAGTTTGAATGCAAACGACGATAACTTAAGCTTTCTTTCCTTGCCAGACTCACTCCACCATCCTCTCACACTTGGGAATTGGGGACCTGGAAATTCTTTCAGAAACGAAGTCTGTGCGAGTAAAAAAATCTTGAAGGCTTCCTTGCATGCACTGACACAGACAGAACTCATCCAAATTACCTTCACTGCAGACTGGATCCCACTGTGGCCACTGCTGTCGTGTCTCGAGATTTGAAGCAGCATTTGTGTCGAGGAGAATCAAGCAGGTTTTGGAATTCTTAAGTTAATTGAAATGGATAGCAATGACAAAGCAACACCGACTTGAAACTGACAATCTATGAAAACTGACACTGCAGAGTAGATAATATGAAAGTGAAGCCTCATTCTGCAAAGCCCTGGTTCTGAGAAATACCATGTCGAGGCACTAGGGTGGCAAGGGGTGTTATTTCTCATCAGGAGCCTCTACTTTCATATCATCAGATGTTTCCTAAATGTTGGATGGTTGAATTGTGGTCGACTATGCTCAATCAAGGGTTTGCAAGGAGGGCTTCATAATGCAAAAGCAACCCCATTTGGAAAAGAACATGGATTTCTTCACCCAAGACTGTCATTTGTCTAGAGATGGGCTCCATTGAGGTTAATGCCAATATCATTCATTTAGCAACATCATAGTTACAACAATACAAAGTGTTCGTTTGGGGCATATTTCCATGATATCCTTAGAAGATACAAGAGTCATTTGGGGCTTTGTTGTAACATTATACTACTATTCTACAGACTAGGGAGCCCTTGTTGCCAACAACAATGCATTTATAGATACAATTGGTTGGACTTATTTAATTGCAAGTGGCATAAGCATGACTTCAATAAATGTCTATGGTCCCTGCTCTTCACACGGAATTGGAGTTATCATTCATAGGAACACAAAATCTTCCCACTTGGAATGGCATAAGAAACTTATCCATACTCATAGTGATAAATTTTTTTGGATCTCGACTGACTTAAGCTCAAGTGTAGACAGTCATGTTCAAAGTAGTGTAAACATCTCCCCAATGTCACTACTACATATATTCAAATGCTGTAAGTGATGCACATTGTACATATTCTCCAACTTACACAGCAAGTGGAAACATAATGAAAGCGAACTCACAATGAAAATGACGAAAGCCGTAAACCACCGTGATCATATTTACATATATGGCCGAATTTGGTTTACAACCCACTGCAGAGGACCATCAAAATACCAGAGATCATGCTTCATCCTCCTCAGAACTGTCATACACTACGCTCAACAAAACTGAAGCTCAGGGAGGTTTCCACTCGAACAAACTACTGTTGCAAAGAAACTCCAGTACTCTACAGCAACTCCAAAACGTTGACTCTGAATATAGAAGAGCCAGGAATTTCCACCTCGATCAAAATCTGATGTTTCATTCCAGTATATAGCCTTTCCTACAATTTCAACACTGTACTCATTAATGATGACTGCACATGACTTCCAAAAAGAGGTGGATTAAGCATAAGAAATTATCAAGCACTTTCCATACCTTTCACTAATATGATCATCAAAATCACTAGGAAAATATTGAAGGTAATAGTCAAACCAACTCCAAATATTCAAGGATATATCCACCCACAAACAAACTCAAAACGTCCAAGAGTCCTAAAATCAAGTGCAGTACCTCAGTTTCTTCCACCCCAAGCATGAGAGCTTCCTCACTTCACCTCCAGGGAATCATGACCAACGCAAAAGCAAGGAAAATAAAGAGCCCCACGCCACTGCCATCACTCTGGTGCTCTGTATTGGAGGCGCCCTTCCAGTCGCGGTTGCGAGGAGGGTAGCGTACTGTGGTTGGAGCTGGCACAGGGTTCATCCAATTGCACACTGTTGAAATCAAAGAGATGCCCAGGATGATCAACAAAGGCCACAGATACACGGCGCCTTTGAGCTCCTGGAGAGCGATGAGCACTGCGGAGATGTAGCTCTTGAGCCAGGGCAGAAAGGCCATGCCCACCATGGCGGATAGCAGGAACAAAGGCACTGTGGGAGATGGCTCGTTACGACTCTTGGGTGCCATGGTAACCTCCACTTTTGTTCACTGCAACAAACACTTGGCATCCACTGATTTAATGACTCAATTGATGGTAACACTATTCATTTAGAATTTGGTGAGTTAATGGCAACACTATGCACACTCTTACACTTCAATGCTGGGTCTACGTAGACCGTTCACCTTGATTTCGAAACACCCAATTACCAGACAGAAGTATGAGGAAATGGAAGGCCTACAGGAATTGCTAAGAGCTTGTTCAAATCTTGCGGTAATGCTGCAGCAATAGACATATTTATTACATAGTAACATTACGCACACTCCTATACTTCAATGATAAGTAGAGAACTGACTCACCTTTCTTTCAAAACCAGTAGCTGTAAGTAGACCAAAGAGTGTATTGAGTGAGCAAAAGGAATGACAGACTGAAGTACCACCACTCTCGCACAAATCGCTGCAGAAAAACTCCAATGCACCGAAGATAAATGCACCTCACCTATGTAGAATCTAATGACTTGGACGACAGCACTAATTGATTAATCACAGATAGGCCGTTTGCCTTTTAGTCACCCCAGAGCGAGCAGACTGCGAGGAAATGCCTGAGATCGACCGCCGAAGACTGAATATTAAAGTGCTAAGAGAGTTCTCTGATTTGGTAAGTGGAAGCTACAATGTACCAAAGGTAATGCAAGAACAAGGCAACAAGGAGGACAGAAGCAGAAGCGATCATCAAGGAGCTGAAAACAGAAATTGCATTGCAACCCCGACACATGTTGCTCAGCTCTACTAACTTAAGCTATGTACGTGATAAGAAAGAGAGGGAGTGAGCTCCGGGAATTGAAGCGGGCTGCAATGGAACGTGTGTGCAAGTGTACGATGAGTGGACTGAAACGAGTGTGAGGAGTGTTGATGAATTGGAACGAGGGAGGGGGATGGTGGCCTTGGGAATGGTGTTGGATGGTTTTCAGCCGACGGGTGTCAGTGTTACAGATTGCGAGTTTCATAAATGGAGCTCATGTTGGTTGGAACCATTGCTGAAAAGTGAAAACTCATTTAAGCACTCTTATCTTTGCATTGAAATTCAGTTTCATTTGTGTCAAAAAAAACAAAAACCCACCTCATTTAACCCCTAAACGTCCAGAATCATCTCCAGAATTGCCGATTTGAGAAAAATCATGATACAGTTCAATTTGGAAGCATATTTTGGAATTGATATACAAGTAAAAGTTGTAGATTTTGATTTGCAGATTCTATCTACATAGTTAGATTCACCAATGCAATTACCAATCTTTTTTTATAAATTTTGAAAGATAAATTTCAAAATTCCTCCAAAATTTGATTACAAGCAAAATATTATCATTTTTTGAGTAAATTTTGTTGGAATGGATTTAGCAAATCTAGTTTTGAACTAAAGTCAATGCAATTTGACCACTTGACATCCTTGCACATTTGTAATTTTAGAAAAATATGTACTCTAGTAACACCAAAGTCAACGTTAGATAGGATAACAACTTGATAAATTATCTCCACAAATTAGAATAACTTTCATCCAAGCACCTAGGAGGATGAAACTTGAGTTTCAATCTATTCGTTGTCCAAAAAATGGAGGTTGGAGCACTCAAGGATTAACCCTACATTTACGGACATATTGTATCCACACCCACCTAGTGGTCAGGTCTAGGAAAACTATTTCTAAGAATAACTTATATGTTGAAACTTTCTTTCTTCTAAAATTTAAGTTTTTTGTATGGAATCCTTTCTTTATTTTTAAAGAATTTGCTTAATTAAGTTTCATAACTTTAGTTGTGTATGAAGTAGGGAAATGTTGACTATGAGCACCACATATAGTACTCATAAATAAGTCAAGTGACTTAGCCTATATTGTAGATACCAAAACATTGGAAAATTATTTCTTCACAATTTAAATCTTTTGCGGGGAATTATTTTTCTTAAAGAATTTATTGAATTACATTTTGTAACTATAGTTAAATATTCGGTAGGTAGTCTTGACAATGAGCACTGAGTATGATACCTATGAATAAGTTAAGTGATTTGGCCCATAGATGCTAGAATTATTGGAAAATCATTTCTTCAAAATTTAAATCTTTTGTATGGAAATCTTTTTTCTTTTCAATTTTTTGTTGAATCACATTCAATAACATTAATTAAATACTTAGTAGGGAGTGTTATCATAAGCATTGAGTACCATACCTATGAATAAGTCAAGTGATTTGGGCTATAGATGCTAGAATTATTGGAAAATCATTTTCTTCAAAATTTAAATCTTTTGTATAGAAACCTTTTTTATTTTTAAATGTTTATTGAATCACATTTAGTAACTTTAGTTAAGTATTTGGTAGGGAATGTCAACCATGAGAATTAAGTACAGTGAACAAGTCAAGTGACTAAGTTTGGTCATCGTCCCTTCATCATTAACTTTTTCAATTTTGACATACTTATAAGTTAAACTATTCTATAGCCCCTATTGCTTTTCAACCATTTATTCTTATCAAACACTAATGATTAAATTCGAATGATTTTCCTTTGGGGTGCCATTGCATTTCAATGGAATTTGTTCATGTTTAGGGGTTAAGGACCAACATGTTGTCTAAATTTCCAAAATTGTAAAGATAAATTATAAATTGCAAATTGGAGGCATAATTTAACAATGACTATTAAATAGTTGTTGTTAAATATAATCCATTGGTCATATCCACATGGTTAGATCTAATGCTATACTATACTAATCAATATTTGTCAATCAATTTTTGAAATCAAAAATTGAATATCCCTTCTAAAATTGTTGATTCAATATTTATAATATTTACAAAAAAAATCTTGTATATATTAGAAATAATAAGTTCAAATTATGGTGGTTTTGTAAGGCTTATAAATCATTTATTAATTTAAGTTGTTTTTGAAGGATGTTTTTATAAATTGGAAAGTACTAAATTGCCAAAATAGTTTTAGGGGTGTTTGTATACTAAGGTATACAAGTTTTTTTTGTCAGAATGCATTAAAATGCAATGTTTTGAGAAATTCAAAAAAGACTCATGACAAATGCATATCAAAAATGTGGTGGAGGATAATTTTTGGAGGAGAAAGAATACCTAGGCTAATTGACTACTACAAAAAAGAAATTTAAAAATCCTTCAAGTGCTTGAAATTGAGAATTCACACTCAAAGAGTGCTTTGTCATGATCCATTGTATACACTAAATTTAGAGATTGCATTGAAAACTATTGTGATCATTTTCTATTTTATTAATATTTTTTTTTACAATTAAAATGGATATAATTTTCAAATGTATACTATTGTAGGATTTTTTGGATTTTTACATTCAAATTTAAAAGTCAAAACCTTAGGCTCAATATTTAGGGTTTCAAAAAGCATGATTTAAAATTAAATCTTTTTTTATACGGAGTACAAATTATGAGGGTGTATTTGCTTTGAATTTTTTCTTGAACTTCAAGGTCATGAATTATCTATGGAAAAGAGGTTGTATATGTTTATATCAATGATTTTTTAAGGCAATTTAATGCCTAATTGCCTCAAAAAAATAGGCAGCTTCAAGCCTATAGAAAAAGGGGGTAAATGTGTTAAAAATACCACACTGTCATCATAGCCTTGCACATAGTTGCCACAAAGTTTTCAAAACCTCATTTTATCTATCACATAGAGCCAACACATACAAACATTGCATACAAAAATTACATATTCAAAATTACATATTCAAAATTACATATTCAAAATTGCATACTCATAATTGGCCTCGTTTCAATCCAAATCCCCAAATGAAGGAGCCAAAAAATGTAGAACCTTCTTGAAAGAAAGGCTATACAACCACTTGTCTAAACACCAAAAAAACCATTAGTTTATATAGATTTTAGTACAAACAACATAATTTTGATGCAAAACTAGTGCAAATCAAGTATATTATACACTTGGAATACTTGATGGGACCTTGTGTATTGTAGTGTGCAATTATCCTGAGACATTTTAATAAATTTGAATAGTCATCAATCCATTTTTCAACTTTGTTTAATTAATCATGAATAAGATAAGACCTTGCATATTAAAATATTTTTTGTATTTCATTAATAATCCTTCATATATCAAAGGTGGGCTTCTTTCTTGGTCTATTGTGTTTGTGATCAACAAATGTCTTTACTCTCTAAAGGGCCTAGAATTTTTTTAATTTTAATTTAAAACTTTGATTGGATCAACTGCACGATTCATTTGCATTTATTTGGATACTATTTCAGGTCTTATTTTTATTTTTATTTCTTTATATCTTATATACGAGATGAACACTCAATGACTTTCAAGCCAATGATTGGTACATATTAAGTTTGTTTTAAGTTATTTTTATTTTCTGAAAACAAATGGAATTTTATTGCAAAACAAAAAACAACTTAACCAAGAACTCAAGGTCACTGGACACACATGAAGATAGATTGATGGAGTGTTTATACTTCTAATTCATTAGTAAGTGAAAAAAGAACAAGATCAACATATTTTAGCAAGCAAATACTTCAACCTACGTGTGAACAAACAAACTTTTATAGTGAGATTTAAAGACATGAAAGTATCTTTTAGGGGTCTACAAAAATGCCATTTCAAATAATATTCTATTGCATTTGACACTACTAGACAATCAATATGACCATGATACAAGGCTATATTAGACAAAATTAAGTCTAAAAATACTTCTATGGCATCACACACACCACTACAAGGCATGCCTATGACAGCTCAGTGAGCAAGAGGGACCTTAGGGGTGACTTTTGAAATCTAGCAAATGACTAGATGAGTAGAAATGAAGAATTCTAAGTAGATAGATTTGAAGAGGTGTAGTTGGGACAAAAAAGTAAGTGTGCCACACATGCTTGAAAAGTTGGTGAGAAAATGCATGTGTTGGCCCAAAGAACGTGTAAGATAAACCAGCTTATGATAGGCAAACTGACTAATGTAGTCATCTAGAAAATCACCCATTAGAGTCTTATACAAATCCATGGCAGATTTTTTTTGATAAATGAGATTAGGACTACATTAGGCTGATTTGTGGCTATAATCTTGTCTTGGGAGATGGTCATGGAGTTATTAGTAACTGTCATAGGGCACTTACACCATTCAAGCGTAAAGTGGTCATAAAAAGTTAGTTTTTTATTCTTTCATATCATGGCCATGTTAGGAAATGTTGTGACTGCTTTAGATGGTAAGATGACCATTATGGAAACTCTTTTTGCTAATTTGGGGTAGTCTGTAACTCTGTAACTTTGGTGACTCTGTTGGGCCAATTGGGCTGTAAACTTCAAAAATTCATAAAATTTTTTTATTTTGTCGAAAAAATAAATTTTCAATTGCTTCCTTCAATTCTCACATATGTCTATGTATGAAAAAAAATCTGAATCATTTTGCTAATGGCAACAATTCAGACCACTTATGATAGGCAATTCTACCTATCATAGGCAAGTTTACCTTATAAAAATATAATACAAGAGAGCTAAAAGCACTATAACAAAATATGGTAAAAAAACATGTGTTCTATTGACCATGTTTTTGTGCATGTGTGTGTAGTGGGCTATTATCTTCTTTTTCAATTTTCGATTGAAATTTTTTTAAATTGGAGGATGTATAACATATCATTGGAAATGTCTTTTCAATACCTTTTCAAAGGTGTATTATATGCCCCAATATTCTAAAAATTGTAGTCATAAATTGCAAAAGAAGATGATTGCATGTATAGTGGGCTTGTATAAAAATGTGGTCAAAAGAAGTGCACTTGTTTTTTAGTGCATTTTTTACCATGTTTTGTTAGTGTGAAGGGAAAAAAATTGTATAAATGGCTCGTATTTCAAATTCCCCACTCTTTGTATTGCAATCGATTTATGAGGATTTTTTCCATCAACAAAGACATCAGGGTCCTCTACAATACAACATCCCTTGATGTCGACAAAGTTGTATGAAAAAGCATGAAAAGTCCAAGTATGCATTGTACACAAAAATTTATTTGCTTTTGAGTATAACAATAAGAATAGGGAATTCTTGTTTATCATTCCTTTGACATGTGCAAAATGTATACAAGAATAAATACAATAGTGACCTTTTGGAATCTTTAAAGGTAATCTCAATTTTATAATTTTGACATCTACTAAAATAACTCCAACAAAGATTTCCATACTAAATCTATAACATCTTATTCTAGCATATTTCTAAAATCTTGTTTAAAATTTTGGTTATATATTCATCTCTTAGTGTTAAATAATGTATTATCCACTTAAGGACCAAAGCCTTTCCAAGTGGCAATGCCATTATCTAGTACTTAGAGATTCTTCATGATTTGAAATCCTATAGTTCTTGATTGTGTGGGACTCAACATATAGGTGTCAATTTTGTAATTAAGGTCACACATAATTGAGAACAATTGGAATTGGAGTGAATGAAAATCAAAATTATGAATCTTGAAATATATTATAACATAGTGCACGAGCATTGTGTTACAAATAAGTCTTACCTTCACTAATTTTATATCTTACAACCTTCACAACTCAACTATACCATGGCTACACAATCATTCATTAAATCCACAATAAATTAGAGACTATATTTTTATATTTGCTATTCTCAAATTTCACTAGTATCATCCACAATTTGTTAGAACTCAAATTAGAATTGAAGGGAAGGTAAAGTACAATTATTCAAGAAGACACATATCCCCATTAGAGGAGATCTGGCCAAAAAGAAGGCCGTTCCAGGCTTGTTCCCCCATTGTTGTTCCCCAGTAGTGAGGGCACGGCTGACAGCAATCAATCGTTATAAATTTTTGAAAATTTTTTTTGTGAAAAAGAAAAAGAAAAAGTTGGTCTTGAAATCATTAGAAAAGTTGACAAAAAAAAAGAAAAAGTGACATGGCCGCGTCCCGACCACATCAACATGTTGCGGTGGTGTAGTTCCTTGAGTTCCCCGCTAACGGGAACTCACAGCCCTCTATTTGGCCAGATCTCCTCTAATGCTTTGTACTCAAATTGACTGATAGTTCAAATTCTAGATGATTATGCAAATTCCAAAGTTTGAATAGCTATCTAATTTATTTTCCACTCTTCAATTTTGAGTCAACTTATCTTTTCATTCCTTCTATAACACCATTTTTATGTGACAAATACTTGTAGGTAATATGATATTTCAATAAGAATAAAAAACATTGGAGCTTCAATTCTAAAACAAGACAATTTGTTTAAACCCCTAATCACATCAACTAAGAAGACAACTTGTCAATGATTAAAAGAAAATATGATTACATGAACAATAAGTTTGACCATTGGTTGCATAAGGTAATTCCACTGAATTGGGACTCCTTTCTACCCCCCTTATAGATTCTTGTCTAAAATACACAACATCAATTTTTAAGAGACTAATGTCAATTTTTAAGTGTATCTATTATTAATACTTAAAAATTTCTTTGTTGATTCACTTAGTGTCCAAAAATACTTGTTATGAACAAAATGAAGAATCCTCTATTGACTCCCAATAAGATACCACAAAAATTAGATAGTTTCATAATACAAACGCCTAATTGACTATTTGGACATTTTTGGTGTCGTTACCTAAATGGACTCTCTCACGTTGTATTGTTATTTGTTTTGGATGATGAGGATACTATGACTATGACCAAATATATGCATTGGATTTACATAGAATTGTTATTAAGCTTTGAATGCCAAAGAAGTCCAAATTTAAATGTGCCTTTGGGATGATAAAAAAAGCTTGTTCAAGAACTTAAAACAACATCTATTGGGACTTAGGGGAGGGGGGAGGCAAGAATTTACTAAAAATGGGGAATTGTATTATGCAAATCACAAAAAAGTCCTTCTAGTGTACTTTGGCAACTCCTACCACTTCATTCTTGATCTAAATTTGAGACATGTAAATGATCTTTTGGGAATTTGAATCCAAAAAATGAAATGAAGTTTAATGAACATAGTTTCTATTTTAATTTGAAAATTTGAAAAATTCCTAAAATTGAACATTTTATTGCATATTGTGCTTTAGGCCCTTTTCCAAGGTCTATTGATTATCTACTTCTAGTTGGATAAAGTAATTTTATTTACATTATAATGTTATTCACTATAATATACACCCATGAAGAAATTTTCGGATTTTTTGAGCTAATTTTGAATTAGATATGAATTTTCTTCTTTTTTTACTAAAAAAACTCACTGAAATTTGAAAACATCGCCAATAAATCTGAGAATTTTATGACTCATAGACAACATGTGATTATATCTCTAGGAAAATAAAATAAAATCATTCTAACTCAAAATTAGTTGTAAAATAGAGGAACCAAAGGTAAAAAAAATTGAGGTAGATTATATGGTTATAAGATCCATCCTTTCTAGGGTTAGAGAAGGATAACTCAATTTGAAAAAGTGGCATGAATGGAACATTCCTTACCCCAACGTAGTCTTAGGTCTCCATATGATAATAGAGTAGTTATTGCCCCACCACCACCATAGTTGGGTAGACAATGGTGGTAAGCATCCTATTAATGTTCAAGTTTGAACTCATAACCACATCACAAGAGTGCCAAGGCCAAAGCCACTAAGCCAAGGTTGCAAGAGCCTTCCACACCTAAGCTAATACAATACCCCATTCACAAACTTGATGAAAGCTTTTAGTTTGTTTTAGTATTGTAATAGATATTATTTTCTTCTTTTTTTGGAAGCTATTGCATGTGTGAAAGAACTATTTCTCCTAAAAATAATAATTTATACTATCAAATCCTAAGGAACTAAAAACTATTTTTCGAAGAAAGAAAAAAGAAAATAATTCATAATCTGAGAATATTTGCAAGTGAGTTAGGAAATAGAGGTCATTGATTTATTTGATAGGTAATGAATTGGTTTAATTAGATTTGGAAAACACCATTGCATACAACAATTATCTACATTTGTACACATGTATGTCTGGCAATCTCCAAATAATACATGGAAATAATTGCAAAAGATGCATCCCCTATGTGTCTTGAACAATATTGACAATTTTTTTTCGGTGGAAATCAAACTCAAAGATGGCACAAGTTGATAGATGTTTTTTTGGAAAGAAGGTTATTATAAAGAAATATGGTGTATAATATTATATTTAGTAATATTTTAAATACTTTCATGTATTATGGTTAACAATGTGCTTTTTTCAAGTTTGTTTTCTATCTTCTATAATAGAAGTTGGCTTGAACTACCGCTACGTAAATGTTGGTCATTTACAAAAGAAGCGCAACTAAACTTATATCATTTTCGAGTAGAAGGTTCTTTATACACTCATGTTAAGTGCTTTGGTGCTTTCCATATTAAGCATGTATTTTCACACATTGAAGGCATATTTTTTAGTATCCATTACTCTATATGATTCATAAAAGTAATGTCTATTGAATCCAAAGGTCTTTGAAGTGAATCTTATATGAGGTTGCTAGTGTTGTAGGCTTGTATTTGCACATCTTTCATATATCAATGTCAACATCATTGTATACACTATCATGAGACTCTAAATTCTTACAATACCAATGGTGGATTGTTCTAATTTTTTGCACATCCATCACCTACCCCTTAAACATTTACCAATTTGATGCAATTACTTTTCATACTTCAACTCCTCTATCTTCAACTATCTCACAATTGCTAAAGATTTTGTCTATATTCTTGATCTAACCAAAACAATGAACTCTAGAATCTAAAGTGTATAAGTTTATAAAAGCTTGAAAAGTAGAACATAAAAGTGCACACATATTATAGTATGGCCATGTCATATAACTTTCCTTGCTTGAGTTGGTATTTGACAATTTTTATATGATATTCTATATATATTATGTTCATGATTCTTATTGTTTATTAACATGAAATTATTTTATTTTATATATCCTTATAATTGTGCATAGTTATAGTCATACAATAATCCTTATTTAGGGGTGTTTTGCACTACATCCCAAGTCCCAATTCAAGGCCAAATCCTAACTTTCTTGAATTGTAGAAGATGAATATAAAATATCCGATGTAGAACTTGGGATTTCATAGTGTGAAAGTCAAGCTCCAATTCTAAGTCCCAACTTATCTCATGTGTAATATTTCATAGCAATGAAGTGCCAATAAACTAAGTCAGAAAGTCAAAACCACATTTTGAAGGGACTTTTAGCATCAATTTGCTTTGAACAGATTCAAACAAAAATTTCAGCCAATGAAGGTGGTTCATATTGTGTTTTTTTCTCCTATTTCTATATTAAAAACGATAGTTGGGGACTTGGAGGCCGAATTGAGACTTCACTTTTGTCAAATCCCATTTGCCCTCCAAGTCCCACTTCCTTGGTGCCAAAACTCCCCCAAAAGTATTGCCATGTAGACATTTTAGAGAGATGAGAGACTCAAAACTTGAAACTTAGGACATAATGTGAAGCCCAATTTTTACTGGATTATATTTTTTAAATTAAGTGGGACTTGGTGCAAAGAGGCCCGCCTTATTTACTACAGGTGCACAAATTTCTCAAAATGATTTTGCTCTTCTGTTCACATTTCTCAAATGGATTGTAGTAAGATTCAATTTTCTTGGTGAATTTTTTTTCTCTGAAACAAGGAGGACACTGCATGGATTTTCTGTTAGGAAGAGAGGTTGATTTCACACAAGGTAAAGATCTTGTTGCCACCGGGTGTCAAACCTGAAACCACACCAATCTGCTTTGGTACCTCACCACCGAGGCTTTTTTAGGAGGCAAAATTTTTGCCAGATCTCTCAGAATCTGACCAGTGTGAATCTGTCCCTCCAAAATCTGGCCTGTGCAGTGCAGCCAGCACAGGGGACACTAGTAAAAAAAAAAAAAGTGAGTCACCACCATCACCAGGTAATTTTAGGGTCATCTTGGACCAATTTCTTGCCAGCACTTAAGCCTAAAATCTCTTGCAAGCAGAAGTGATCTCCATCATCACAAGCAGAGGATTTCCATAAATCCAGAACTCGAGGATGACTGGCAAAAAAGTCTTCAAGTCTTGAAGAGAAGAATTGAAGCCAAGCTCACTTGAGCAGTACAGTAGTCTCATGCGTAATTTACCGTAAGGGATGGCAGGATCAAAACTTTCTCAGACAATGTGTGTTTTTCCCCCAGAAAATAAGGTTTGGTAAGTGTTTAAAAATACAATGATTTTGCAAGATTCTCATTTTACTCATACAAATTATTCTTGAAAAAAATATTCCAGAGTATTATATTTTTATCATTTCTACACTTATTTTTTTGCCAAACCTCCCCTCCATGTACAACCTTTTGCAATCAAAGCCTCTCCTTAAGAAGGTATAAACACATTAAGAACATTTGCACCTTTGCATGCTAAACTAGGCACACCAAAATTCTACATGTATAAGAGCATTGCCACCGATTTACACCAAAGTTGGTTGGCCTAGTCTAGGGCGTGGGCAGCCTCCAACAAATATCCCACCACGGATGTGGCTAGGGACAAAAAGAGACCAGTCACTCCAAATATCTCTCGGCAAACAGTAAGACACCATCCCTACCATGTTTGTTATTTGGTTGTTTGATTCAACGATGCTAGCATGTGAGCCCATGAATGAGAGCCCATGAACCTTGAGCCTAGGTGTAAGTAGATATTCTACAACTATGAAAGGTATTTATAACATATATACTTATAAAATGAGTAATCTATAACCATGTAAGATGCTTGTAACATGGGTACCTATAATATACATATACTATAACCATGGAAGGTGCCTATAATATAGGTACGTACAACTTAGACACCTATAATATGAACATCCTATAATCATAGAAAGTACCAATAATATAGACACCTATAACTATAGAAAGTACCTATAATATAGGTACCAATAACATAGGAGCCTAGGCTTCTATTGTAAGCTCATGGGTTGAAGATCCTAGGCTCACATACTAGCAACCATATTGCTTGATCTTGTCAGTTTCTTGGTTTGTAGGCCACAACATATCATATCTTTCATTTTTTTAATCAATTGGCATGTTGATTGGCTCCTCGGTCTAACAAGTCATTAAAGCTTTGAAATTGACTTGTTTTGGCGTGGTTTGAGGGCAAGGATGACTAGGGGACAAAAGTAACTCGGGAATTGTCGAGCTCGGGCCACACCATTTTCCCAGCCCTGTTTGGGGAGAATGAGTGGTAGCGCTCTAAGGTAAGTCACCTTATTTGTGGAACAATTCAATATTTAGTCTATACATGCCACTTCATATACTACTAGTGTCTATTTCAAAATTTAGTATAAAGCGGTATGCAAGTATTGGTATAAAGTATTAGTATAAATAATTGATATACAACATTGGTACAATCGGTATAAAGTATTGATATAAATTAGCACAATTGAATTATGGCACAAATAGGATCTCATACCTTATTTGAAAGCTTCAACTTATAATCAACTAAAACTAACCCTCAATTTCCAATCTCCTATTCTCCTTTCAATTTAGATTAAGAGTCCAAATATTTTGCCTCTTTTCTTTCACTCTCATAAACAATCAACCTAACATCCTTTCAACTCAAGTCCAATAATTCTTCAAACAAATCTTTTTATATTTTCCACAAGTTGTCATGGTCCCTCTCAACAATTCAATTTTCCATCATCACAAAGAACAAGCTATGTTGTGAGAGGCTTTGTCTCTACAACACTCAAACACTATCAGAAACTCAATCCTTGTACCATTGGCTTGCTTTTTGTGTAGGTCCTCAACTATTTGCTTTCAAAGAGATGAATTGAATTCCCTTACTAACAATCAAGTATCTCCTCCATAAAAATGAAAGACTCATAACCATGATCTATGAATTGTTGTAGTAAACAATGAAAAGAAATATTTCATGTATTTCATCATCTGTAGAGTTGGATCATCCTTTTTTTTGTGCTAACTTCTTTGATAACCATGATTTTGTATCAATGAGTTCTAAATTTCAATTCATAGATAGTCAAATAGCAACTCAGATTAGTTGAAGTCCAAGAATGACATTTAAACATTGTAAGAAGAATTTATAAGAATTAATAACAAGTCAAATTTCAATCACCAAATTTTTCCAATCCACTTCCAAATTTCAAGATACTAATTTGAACATTGTGAAATGAATATGTATTTAACAAATAGATTTTTGAAACATATTTTTTGGGGAACAAATTCTATAATGAGTGATCTCACCCTAACAATTGAAATTCACATAAGGTCACTTTGGTTGCCAACTAATATGCAACCAACTAACTTTCAACTACTCTCAATTAGGTGACAACACCTACACTCATTATTTTATCCTTATCCTTATCATAATGAGGTCTAAACAACTACCTCAAACACAATTTTTTTCTTGACTGAATATTATAAACCAACAATGAGTATTCATTTAGGACATCAATTACTAGTAATAGCCAAGTCCCCCCCAAGTGCCTCCCAATAAATTAGATGTTTTTTCTGGTAGAATGGAAACTCTTATCACCAATTGGATTGTACATTTTTATTTTCAAATTACTTTTCTATCTCACACAAGTTGATAGATTTCAAAGTTGGTACAATCTAAAGAATCCCTAAAGATTTGAATTTAATCCAAGGTCATCTCATGTATTGCTTAAGCGTTGAGGATTTAGAATTAATAATCTTGATTTGTTTTTTCACAAATGCATTTTAGATTCTCATGTAATAATTTAAGGCACAAAGTCTAATGTGATGTAGAATAAAAATAAAAATTTAGACAGATGATTAGAGTTGCCAAATGCTTGGTAGGGTGTACCACTTTTTGGACAACAAATTCTGCAAAATCTAGTGCACGTTGTGCATTTTGTTAAAGACACTAGTTTTTATTCCAATAGAAAAAACTATAGTTTTTCATTCCAAAAAATGATATGAGGCAAGTGTACATATAATCTACAAATTAATTATAGAGTCAAATTTCTTTTTGTCAAAATTGATCAATCTTAAATTTTTGAATTTCAAAACCCCACTTTATTATTACTGTGAGCAATTTCTATCCAAATATGGATATTTAATATTTTCTAAATTAAAATTAAAATTTGAAAATTTAGTAATATTCTTACCTCCAAAACTTTGTTTTCAAGCACATTGTCTAGAAAACCTATTAAAAGAGTTATAAAAAATAGATTAACAATTAAAATTAACAATAAATGGATAACAATTTAATTCAAAATCTAAAAAGTATAAAAAATGATTTTTTTTTGGACTTCTATTTTAATATGTTTGAGTACATGAAATTCTAAAGCTTAAAAATTTGAACAAGAACCCTCTTTTCATGAAATTTGTAGTGTACCAAGGCATGCAATGATTTAGGGAATCAAATATATTTGTGCAAACATTATCACAATTTTCTGAATTTTTTTGATGATATCAACATGAGATTAACATTCTTAAACCAACAAAAATTCATTTTGTAGCGAGATCACTTTTCTATATTTGTTCATAGATTTTTGAAAATCTCAAAGCTACTTATTTAGTGCATGGGGACACATCAAGAAGGTGCCCCTTCCATGCAAAATTTGTCTAGTTGATGTTTCATAGCTCCATAAAGTAAAGTAAATTATAAAAAAATTAGAAGTTAAATACTTAGTTGAGGAATAAGATTTTAGTAAATTAAAATTATGGAATTTACTAAAGTAAAAAAATAAATTATGATAAAATAAAATAAAAACATTTCTTACAATAAAATTAGGACATTTCATAAGGTAAAACAACAAATGACAAATAATGAGTATATAAAGCAAATGCTTCAAGATGAAGGCCATTTGTATTCTTAGCATATATTATAATCTTGAAGGAGTGTTTTGTCTCTCAATTGTTTCACTTATACTTTTCTAATATTTGTTTACTTTGAATTCACTATAACATCATATATAAAGATTGTTTGAAAATGAAGAGGTTTAATGAATATACAAGTTCAAATACAACTAGTAAAAAACAACAAAAATTATAGCATGTAGAAGGTGATGAAAATGCTATAAATGTTGAGAAGAATACCGATATTCTAGCACCTCAACCAAATGCATTGACATGGGTACAAGCTCCAACTTTTTGTAATGTTCATTTAATGGAAGTTTCTATCAAAGAAACACTACAAGAAAATGGATGTTTTATGATTCAAAAAATATGATTGGGGATGATTGTTGACTCATTTGAGTGATATTTTTGGAGGCCAACATGTTGGAAAAGAAATATGACTACGAATATGACTGGTAGTCATATTTTACATTTATATTTTACAAGCGTATAGTATATGTCTATTGGGAACACCAAAGTACTTTGTAGGGAACGATTGGGAACATCCTTGGGGAACATCAAGTCATATTTTTCAATCATATTTTCATGATTGTTAGATTTTTTTCTTTGGGGGCAGCTTAAGAAAAATTTGGTTGGGAATATTAAAATACTTCATAGGGCTTTATAAGGAACATATTTGGGGAACGCACAGTCATATTTATTAGTCATATTTTTGCTTTGGTCATATTTTGTAATCATATTTTTGTTTTAGTCATATTTTGTAGTCATATTTCTATGATAGTCACATTTTGCAGTCTTATTTTGTAGACATATTTCTTTGGTAGTTTTTTTTTCTTTAGGAGGAGCCTAAGGAAAAGGTGGGCAATCTAAATTGTGTCTTTTAAATTTTGCTCTTAGAGGCCATTCCTTGGAACTAGGGTATGACTTTGTTTAATACCTATTAAAATTAAAAAAATTTGGTATGATGTGTCTATTATAGAATTAATGTCCAAATAATTTGGGGTGGCACATGTTTATATTTTAATTAATATATTTAAAATTTTCATAGGAATTAGAAAAGGAGTAGAGAGGAATAAAACAATTAATAATAGGAGATAATGAATTTGTTTTTGAGGATTTAAAGAAAAATTAGAGAGGAATAAAAGCCTATAGACAAACCAAAGCACCAAGGTGGGACTAAGCTTGAGAATCCAAGATGAAAACTAGGCTTGTTTTGACCCACTATTGGAACTTGTCGTGGGGTTGACTAATTGGGCGAATTGATTGATAGCTCATACAAAGAGAAATCTAATGTATTTAAACTAGTGATGTAGATTGAAGGTTGTGAAATTTAGAAAAAATACTTCAAGCTTGGGAAAAAATCTAATCCAAAGAGAAGAAAAAAGAGTGTGAGAAAAATTCATACCTGAGTAGCCATAGAACAAGAGTAAGTGAGGAGTGCAATTTGTGTTAATAGTTTCTAAGTGTTTGAAGAAGAAGTGTAGGTTCTAAGTTGCTACTCGAAGCTTTGGACATGGTTAGGAGACTAATATGACCCCCTTATAGGGATTTGACAATTGTTTGATTCCTAGAGTAATTAGAAATCAATTAGTAGTAATAGAAGTCAAAGATTGCAATTCTAAACTATCCCAAAAAATGAAGGAAAAAAACAAAAAAAAATTGAAAATAATTTGGAGAAAGTCAAGAGGGGAAAATAGAAAGAAATAGGTTAAAAGAAAAGAATTAGATTATATATCTAATTTATACCCATTGTTGTAAAAGTTGTCATTTAAATTGTATACAAAAGTATAAAAAATGCAACAAAAATGGATTAAAGAAGACCTCATGATAAAATTGTAATATACATGTTAGAGAATGGGGATGTTGCGGAAACAGATTCCAAGGCATGTCCTTAAATTTGGCATTGAGTTTTTTTTCTTCTTGTAGAAACTATAGTTGCTTTACAAATTAGACGTTTAGATCAAACCTCTAAGAATTTATTAAAACCAACTTTGAATTCAAGATCACTTAGTTAATTTGTAGAGGATTCTAATAACATATGACATTTTAGAAAATAGATAAAAATTATGGAAGATAGAGTATGATGAAATTGGATAATCTATAGCGTTAGTTTTGGATAAAAGATACCAAAATTCATCCAATTCATGTGAGAAAGAAAAGTTTAAATTTAGTGACATTTAGAATTCAATTTTGAAAGTAAAAATGAATTTAGACTTATAGGCTAAAAGAAAATGTTGGATGAAATCTTGAACGATGAATTAGAGACAAACCTTCATCCATCTATATTTTTTACTAAAAATATTCCATTATAAATATCTTAACTATTTTAAAATAGGCATGCAACACTCTACAACTTCAGCTAACAAATTTTAATTTCTCAACTTGGATTTGGAGGTTTAGAGTTTTGACCTAGATTGGCCACAACCATCTAAAACCTCTAACTTTTATAGTTTGTGTGTGTTTTAGTTAGAATTTCAACCACTTACAATTTATCAATAGAATAAAATTGTTCATTGCTTAGAATGCCCATTGAACAATACTTAAATATCTAACTTAAGATTTGAAGCCCAACAACAACAAAATATAATTGTGTTTGCTTTATTTCAAGGATATAGATAAAACACTCACATATATCATGTATTGGAGTTTGTTTCTTTCGTATAAAGTTTTTTTGCAATGTCATATAAGCCATATTTATAGAGGATCTCTGTAGGGCCGTTCAGAAGTCACAAAATTATTCATATAAAGATTGAGGCTCACTATGATATAAATGCTTGTATTGCAATCAAAAGATGGTTGTTTGAATGTTCTTAATATAAAGACATGGACAAGAAAAACATAATCTCTTTTTCTATTTTAAAGATGTTTTTAAGGGCCACTTCACACTACGGCACAAGGTCGAGAGTCCGTTGGTCTTAGCCAATCAGATTTCAAAGACCCAAGACTTTGGCCTCTCGGCCCTTCACACAAGGCGGCACAATCGAAAGTCCGTTGCCTTGATGGCAGCCTACATGGCATTGAAATGCTTACATGGCGACGGACTCTCGATTAGAGTTTGGGTCTCCATTTCTGGCCGACCCAAACTCTAATCGAGAGTCCGTCAAGTTTTTTTCAGAATCTGACAAAATCTCAACCATTAGATCGGACTGTTTTTGTAGAAATAGGTTGGATGCCCTCCTTTGTTTATTTGTTTATTTGTTTGTGTCCCCATTGGGGTTTGAACCCTAGTCTCCACCATTACAATGGGGAGTCTTTGCATTCTATGAACCTAGTTTTTTTGGCCTATTTATTGCTCATTTCCTTGGACTCTCACCAAAGTTTGGCCACTCAATCCCACAGCCTCTCGACTTGGACGGCCATAGTGTGAAGAGGCCCTAAATAGTGCCTCTATCAAATACTTTGTTCTTGTATATTTATTGCATGGATGTAGATACTTTGATTGATGTAGGGCATTTGCTTAGTTGTCTTTTTTTTGTCATAACTATAGTTGCTAAAGGCCTTACAATTTCCATTTAGAAGTTTGTAGAGTTGTATTGCAATATACATCTACTTTGTAACAAATTTTGTTGTTAAAATAATTTAGTTGTTTAGTATAGTCATATTTTGTGAGTTGCATGACTACATCAAGTCATATGCATGACTAGAGTTTTAAAATCCAAGTTGCCACTTCTATGTAGCTCCCACTAATTTAGGGTTTAAAAATCCTAACTATCGTTTCTTCTTCTTCTACTCCTTCATTGTTTTTTGTTGCCTATTAGGTTTAGCTTTTTGGTGTTTTCTAGCTTTAGCTTCTTCTTGCTTCTTAGTTCTGGATCCTTGCTCTTAGTTTCTTCTTGTTACTGGTTACTTCTTGCTTCCTTTTAATTCTTGGTTCTTAGTTTTTATTTTTTGTTGTTTCTTCATTCTTGATTTTTGCTTCTAGATTCTTCTTGTTACCTCTTAATCGTTACCTCCAAGTTCTTGCCTCTTCTAGCTTCTTAGTTTTTGCTCTTTGCTTCTAGTTTCTCTTCTTATGTCTTAATTTTTGCTTCCTAGTTCTTGTCTCTTGTTGCTTCTTAATTCTTGCTTTTAATTTTTTTTTTGATGCATTTTAACTTGTGTTTCTTGTTGCTTCTTGTTGCATCTTAATTCTTGCTTTTTCTTGTTATTTTGTTGCATTTTATTGCATTTTAACTTGTGTCTCTTGTTACTTTTTGTTGCATCTTAATTCTTAATTTCTCTTGCTTTATGTTACATCTTATTTCTTACTTGATATGACCTCTTGGCACTTGCCACCTTTTAATTCTTATTTCCTTTATTACTATTGTTGTTCTTTCCTCTTATTTATTTGTGATTTCTAGAGATCTAGTGGTTATGCATTTTTTTTATCTTAAACTTTTGTTTCATATTTTATGTTGCCTTAAATCCTCGAAGGTTGAGCTATATTGTTCATTCACTAAAAAATAATCTTCTTCATTGTACATGTAGGCACTTAAAGCTGAAATGAAGTTATCGGAGGCTACTTACAATACTAAAGAGGCAACTTCTTCACATTTTAGTAAGGAATATAAGTCCTAGAGCGTGTAGGAATATACATCATTAGAGGAGATCTGGCCAAATAGAGGGCTGTGAGTTCCCGATAGCGGGGAACTTGGGGAACTGCGCCACTGTTGTACCATCGCAGCGTGTTGATGTGGTCGGGACGCGGCTATGTCATTTTTTTTAATTTTTAAATTTTATTTAAAAAAATTGTCGACTTTTCTGTCAATTTCAAGTCCAACTTTTTTTTTTCACAAAAAAAATTTTCAAAAATTTATGACGGCTAACTGTTGTTAGCCGTACCCTCACTGCTGGGGAACAACAATGGGGGAACAGGCCTGGAACAGCCTTCTTTTTGGCCAGATCTCCTCTAATGCTACAGAGTGTCATTGTGATATGTTTTGTGTTAGTGACTAATAAATGTCATTGAAAAGAGTCACATTTTTTCTTGCATTTTCTCTCTTCAATATGATTGTCTCTTATGCATCTCAAAAACCATAAGTATTCATTTTTTATTGGATGGAGTCATTTATTTTGGTACTAAACTATGTTGATGCATGATTGCAATGTCACATGTCAATTTAGAATGTATGGAAAATGCGATTGTAGTTTATGACGAGCTACTATAAACCTCAAGTCACCCCAATTACAAATATCACTTGCTTGAGTCATATTTTATAATATGACTTACCATAGTCATATTCCACGTCAGCCTAAAATATGACTACATGGAGTCATGTGCTACATAGGCTTTTTTTTCATTTGCCTCGACAGCTCAAGAAAAAGTCAAGCCTCCAAGGATAGTCAACGTATACGCCACGTAGGCAATATATACCTAATTGTACCCCCAATACAAATGACTACAAATATGACTCATGAAAAATTTGACTAGTCAATAATGACTAAACCCAATCATATTGCGCGTCATCTGCAATGTTTTTTGCGTGAGTCATATTTTGAAATTTTTGGACTCATTGCAGTCATAAAACACCCATTTTGTTGTAGTGAAAGTAGAGATATATTCCACCATATGGATCTTATATATGACTATTACAACTTTGATTATGAGTTGGACAAGTTATGCAATTTCTATGGTAATGATGGTCAAGATCTCTGAGTCAAGGTTGAGTAGGGCAACGATTGATGACTTTATTGATGGTACAAGCATTGGTCTTGACCATGAGGATGATGACTTCTATGATAATCTTATAGATTGTTTCTTTGATTTGGATTTCAAGATGTCATATGAAGAATTGTGGGCACATTTTGATAAATTAGTAGTCAAGAATAAATTAGAAGGTTTATCAAAGGAATGAAATCTAAAGAATCATTTGATGTAACTATTCATTCAAGTGACTATGTTCTTTATAGTTGTAGGATTATATGTCCGTTCTCATAGTGTATGAGTTGGCAATTGTAAGAGGCTTTCAAGTGCCCCTTGGACTTGCCATGAAAATGGAGGTTTGACTTTCTAAGTGCCCCTTGGGCTTGCCAATGCCTTTGAAATTATTGTATTCACAAATTCATTGGGTTTAATCCCTAAAGGACCAAGTGTTTATTCAATGTATGCACGAAATCTTAGGTAGGTTCCTATGAAGTCATTTTTGGTCAGATATACATGAAATTTGGACTTGATGTGTAACAATGTACCCTCTTCATGAAAATCTAATTTTTTTTTCAATCGTGTGCCTAGATCAGAAGTCATGTTGCCCTAAACTTTGTAGGCAACTCAGGTAGCTTTGGGTAGCATGTGCAAAATTCTTCCTATGATTTTGAAATTTGGTAGGTGTGTAGCTTACATGATACAAGATGCAAATGTACAAAAATTAACCATTTTTAGTGTTAAAAATCTCATTTTAGGAGTTAAAGTTTATAAGCCATGTTAGTCAAGGTTGGAAAAAAAATTTCACCTAGCTTCAAATGTTATAATCTTTCAATCTGTGTGGTCAAAGTTTCTAAAAAATTTTCGACAAGTTCCCAAAGAAGTCTAGTACAAATTTGAATGGTTGAATTTTGAAAAAACAACTTTTTTTTCATTTTTTTTCTTGTTGCCCTAAAAAGTGGCAATTTTTGACAATTTTTGCATGAAATGTGCCTTGGTCCTTTATGGGTTAAATTGGTCAACAATTTGATCATTCTTCCATTCCCCAAAGGATTCAAATTGGAATTTTAGATTCATTTGGAAACAAGTTATTCTACACCTTTGTTTTCCAAAGGGGATTGTGTATACTCCACTTCAATTAAATAAATGTTATTCAAAAAATGCATTTTTAACCATTAAAGTATGCAATCCCCATGATCAAGGTAGTCACCAAAATGCTTGTATTATTGGACCAATAGGTGCATTCTTTGTTTCTACAATGAATATTCAAGTCACCATTGACCACTTTTGGGCCTCAACTTCATAAGGATGGGCCTACGTTTGTCTTTAGTTTGGAGGTGGAGGTTTTTTAAGTGGAATTTTTGAATATTGTTGATGAAATTGCATAAGGATTAGAGGACACAAATTTTAATCAAACAAAATCAATAAACATGGTGTAGTTTGGGGTGCACAAACTACACATGAGTGCCCCTTACCTCTCAAAAAAAATTTAGATGAAAAAACAAAACTAGGCAACTATAACAAATGTTTCCATTCATGAATTGGATCTAAATGGCCTATGTCGGCTTTACAATGTTAATTTGTTAGCTTTGTATTATGCAGCAGGCTATGCATCTATAGAAGCTATTATGAGGAAGTTTGAGTAGCTACCTTATTTGAAAATTGTAGACATACTTTTGGGGTTACTTTTGAAGATTTTGAAAGTAAAAGACTAATGGACTAGCTGGGATAGCTTTACAGCTCATTAGACTGCGAAATAGGTCAAATAGACATACAAATATGAAAAGGACCATTAGACAATCAAATGAGGAGTTAGGATTAACTAGGGAACAAAACAGTTAGACAAATAGACATTGCGATTAAACTATGAGTTATTTATGGCCAAGAAGTATAAGGCTAATTGACTATGATTTTTGTCTCTCTCTTGGCTCTTGCAGTGATTACTCACCTTGTCAAATGTACTTGTGCATTCCTTCAAGAATTAATGCAAATTTTTCTATTCGTTTCTTCAAGTGTGTAGCTAGAGATTGGCTTTCGGAGATTTTGTTTGTGTATAGCCAGTCATTGGCGTTCTTTAGTCTTCATCAACTTAGCCATGGATTGGTGATTGTTTTGCATTCTTTTGTTTGTTTAATTGTTGTGAGTTGTGAGCTTGTCAAGTTGTCTTGTTCTATTACGTGAAGTTAAGAATTTGTGAGAGAGTTAATTTGGTTAGCAAGCTAGTGAGTGGCTTGGGTTCTTGGTATTTTGTCTAATTGTAGCGAGTTGTGTATAAGACAAATTGTCTTCAACATTTTCTAGCAAAGAGGTGTTTGCAAGAGTATGATAAGTGGTCAATTTAGCCAAGGATTGGTGTTGTTCATTATTTTGATTTCAGTCTAATAGTCTTGCTATGAGAGCATGGTTGAATGAAATCTTGCAAGTTTACAATGTGGCATGGGCAAGTTATAATTTTCTTTCCATTGTCTACTTGACTGTGAGGGTAAGTAGTCAAATTACCAGTGATTGGTATTATATTTTCTTAAGTTGGAGCTTAACTCAATTTGACAATTGAATCTAGAAACTGTATTAAGATTAATTTGGCAAATTATTGTTTATGTCAAATAGACAGTGTTAGCTTCTTGTGAGCGTGAGAATAAAGAAGGAAGTTGCAGAAGTCAAATAGTCTTCAAGTTTGAATGTGATTATGTGAGCTAGGGATTAACATTAGTTATTTTGTTATTCAGTCTATTGGTCTAGGATAGATCAGTATTATTCCATGATTTAACCTAATGGTGATTATTCAATATTGATTCGGAGATAATGAAATTATTTGGAATTGTCCTTGTAGCTGGTTGTCTAATTGTCTGTGTATGTGATGGTTGTCATTGTAGTCTAATTGTTTGTGAGAGATAATTTGGAGTTAAGGAATTAGCCATTGATGTGGTTTATGTGTATGTGATAAATGGAAAAATTGACATATAGATGAGGAGTTGAGTGATTCAGTAGAGTATTAGGCAAATTATCTTAGTTGTATTTGGTTGTTTATCTGGTTGTTTGAATATGTGATAGGTGAGATGTCAATTAGTCAGCTTAATAAGATCCAAGTGATAGAATATTGCATAAGATTTGATTAGCAACTTGGAATTAGAGTAGGATTGGCCAATTGACAATTAAAGTATATTAGAGCCAAGAGCTTGACAATTTGACATTAATTATGATCAATTAAGGATTTCTCATAGATTTTCTAGAATTAAAAACCTATACAGATTGTGAGAGTCTAACTTGTTGTAAAATGGACCAATTGACTTGTTGTTGGTTGTAGATGAAGCTAGAGAAAGAAAGAAGTTGTGAATAATTGATTGGAATATAAAATACATGAATGAACCTTAACTTTTGCATATGTTGCATAATTGAGACAAATTGACCTTACAGAGTTGTGATTTTGCATAATTGTATTTTTAGTAATTAGGTTAATTAATTAGAGACTAGACCAATTGACAATGGATTAAATTGAAGAAGGAATTAAAGATTTGCAATTGTATGTATGTGGAAAAATTTATATTATATGTGGGATGATTAAGTCAATAGAACGGGAGCCATGACTATTTGACAAACCCTTGACAAATTGACATTAGAATTCTAATATAGGATTGTGACGTCATGTTGTGTGTCTGCATCCATGGTAATTGAATTGAATACTAAAATAGACTAGAAAATAATTTTACATTCCTTGAACCAATTAATGAAATTAATCTTTTATTTCTTTAATTATTATAGTGAGTGAGTATCCCATGTTAAAAGTGACTTTAGATACAAAACGATAAACTAATTGACCTTTCCCAAACTAAAAAACCACCACTAGGGGATTCCTTAGGTTTTGTTTCCCAAGCTTTTCCCATGCTACAAAAATTGAGCCACTTTAAAGAATAAAGAAATAAATGAAAAAAAGAGTTCCAATCCCTCATTACTATTTGAGTTTCCATGTTCCAAATATCTAGTGCTATAGAGACAAAGCCTCTTGCAACATAACATAGTTACTTGACAATGGTTGTGGAATCACAAAGGGCATATTATTGTTAAAGTCTAACACCCCAACAACCAAAAAATGGTTGATGGATGAATTTTAAGATTACTATAGAGATGAAGAACATTGGGGTGATTGCAAGAAACACTTGTCGATTTTGTGGCATTTTCAATAGTACTTATGATTTTTTTGGGAGTATTTTAAATTTAGAAAAATAATTAATTAATTTAAAAAATAATAATATCAATGTATAAACCTTTCAAACAAAGGTAACCACCAAAGGAAATGCATAGAAAAGTTCTCTAAGTAGGAGAACTAGAAAAGTGCCAAATCTCAAGGAAATAGGTACTTTGATGTTTTAATTAGTTAAAAATAAGAAAAATAAGAAAATACACAAACTAAAAATTGGACATTTGTAACAACTTTACGGAGATGGTCATTCACCAAAAGAACCACCAAAATAATATTTTATATGTTTCAAAATGCAAGCAAAAAGAAGCTCACTTGGTAGACTTCAACACCGCATATACTTAATTATTTTGAAAATTCATGTGACCGTTAGTTACAAGTCTACTAGAAGACCATCTCATCCAAATTTTAGCTCAAAATTTATTTATTTGGGTACTAGATAGTACTAAAATCCTCCAAATTGGCAAATGTGACATTGCATTAGGCTTTATTTTTGGATAGTAAATTATTTTTGAAAATTAAAAAAAAAATCAAGCAAGGTCTACAACAGAAACGAGCTCCTTCCCTATAAATCTTGAGTCATTTGGAGTCAAAACACAAAAGTTATGGCCAAAAATCAGATCAATACGCTATGTGTGAAGCAAAATAGGACATGTGTTTCTTGCAATGACCTAATGCACCTATTGGTTCAAAATGAGATCATTTTTGGCAAAGTAACTTGATGATAGGTCTCAACTTTTCAAAGTTAACCTTATAAGGAAATTGTAGATCCCAAAGGTTCAATGGATGGCTTCATTATTAATTGTAAAAACAAGAATGCACCTATTGGTCTAATCATCAAAGTATTTTGTTGACTTCCTTGGTCATAGGGGTCTCGTCCATCTAGGATAAACCATTAAACAACGTTGAGGACCAAAAGTGTTCGATAGATGACTTCACTATTCAATGAAGAAACAATGATTGCACCTATTGATTTAATACTAGGAGCTTTCAGGTGACTACCTTGGTCATGGGGGCTATGTCCTTCCAAGGTCAAGAACATCTCTACCATGGCACAAAAGACTGGTTGTGGCTAGACTTCCTTGAGCTTTCAACTAGTTGAGTAGTTTAGGTGTTACAAAGGCCAACCTCTCCAAAGTTTACTTGACATACTTCAAGTTGTAGGATCCAACATACTTGATCTGTGTTGTGTTTGTACTGCATTTGATGTTGTTGAAGAGGAAGAGCGACAAATTGAATGATTAACTGAAAATTTCAACGTTAATAGTGGGCAAGTAGGTAGTCACATCACCCACCAGACTCAAATCATTCATTAAGCCGTCTGCTTTGGGTCTTAGATTTTGCCGGCTCTTTTCTAGGGACTTTTGTGCTTGTCTTCCGGTGGGGGCCCAATTAATAGGTGGGGCACAACGGGTAGAGTTCCCTCCTTCTTAGTGTTCATTTCCCTGTGACCTAGTGAAGATGCTCTAAAAGCGTCACCAGCGTTGATCAGTATAGAGGGCTGGCATGGTGGTTATTGAGCCTGGAAGTGATGTCACTCCCCCACCGTGGACTCCAGGATGGTGAACTGTAAGCCAGGCGGCTTGAAAACATGGTTTTGGCATGTCATCTTCCCATGTCATTTTCCTATGTATATTACTGTGCAGCGATTCCAGAGTACATTTGAGGAACAATTGCCAGCTTTTTGACCCGCCAACATGACACGTGCACGAGTTGTAGCTGCAAACAGAAATATGTGGCAATGCCATGGCGTGGAAGAGTGGAGGACCAACATCATCACACTGGCTCTAAATCAACACAGTCAACACTGCAGAGCTCCCATGCCGAGTCACTTTTCTCGTGAAACGGTGGCGATGCTCTAAGGACCCTTGGTACGACATTCTCCACTGCCGAGTTGCCCACCCTCCATTCAACCAACGGCGCACAGCAAACTGAACCCAAGTCCTCAAACAACAACAACAGCGCCACCAAAATTCAAGCGGAAAGCAGGAGCGCCGTTCATCCGCAGTCGCACGGTCCCCGTGAATCCCCTGCCATCCCCTTGGCAACTATCTCACTAACCCATCATGCATGCAAATTCTCACAGTTGCTTACAGTCAGTAACAGCCTTCAAGCTAGCTCGATCAGTGCTTAGCTTGCGATACAACAACAAAATGTCGCAGATCGTTGGCGTAAGACGAGGACAATTGAAGCCTTTGGATGCCAACCCATATCTCTCTCTATAAACTTGCACATTCTTTCAATTTCACAATCCGTGAAATGTAGGTTGCTTGATACAGGGCTCAGGTTTTTGAGATAGTCTGAACCCCTCTGAAGTGGAGCAACTGCAGTAGTTTGCGTGATACGTGAGCGCAGTGTTTGTGATAGTTTTGGACGCCAGCCGATTTCCGATTTCATTTTCACTTTTCGAATTTGGCTTTTCTCTTTCAACTTGTGCATCCTTTGAAATTTAGCAACCGCAGTAGGTTAAAATTGCGGGATACATGAGCGCAGGTTTAGAGATAGTTTGGGCTCCAATCCATTGCGCTACAAACCTGCATATTCTTTTCTTTCAATTTCACGATCCGCAATAGGTTGCGTGATACGGGAGCACAGCTATGAGATAGTTCGGGCGCCAGCTCGTTTCGTTCTGAATTTGCGCATCCTTTGAAGTTTAGCAGCCGCAGCAGTTTAGGGGATACATGAGCGCAGGTCTTCGAGATAGTTTGGGCGCCATCCGCTTTCACCTTGCGCTTTCTTTGAAATTTCATGATCCGCAGCAGTTTGCGATCTACACGAGCACAGTTTTTGAGATAGTCTGAGAGCTGAGAGTTTTTGAGGTGGTTTGCCTGACGTGAGAGCAGAACCTTTTGCGTGATGGAGTTTGTTTACAGGTATGGCGCCAGATCTGCCTTGAGATTCTGAAGTGAGTGCTCCTCCTTGCTTATTCTCGTCCTTTTCTTTCTTCTCTGTCCTGAAGGTAGTTTCTCTGGGGATTCTTCGTCTTGATCTTCAGTTTCTTCGAGTGGCTATGATTTGGATAGAAAGTCTAAGTATCGGTGTGTGTTTGAGGTTTTGTTTGCGGATTTGTGGTTTTTGTTGACGTGATTTTTGTGTGTTGTGCAGCAGGTTTGTGAATGATTTGTGAAGAATTTTTCTTGTGAAGGAAGATGACTTCGTTGGCGGGTCGAGTGTCGGCCGTGGCGGGTGCAGCAGCAATCGCTGTGAATCAGAAATGGAGGAAGTACAAATTCTCCACTCTTTCCTTGCCCAAGCCGACTCTGCCAACTGCAAACCTCACTTGGACATTGGAATCAAGGAATTCTGTTCAACAATCTCCAACGACATGTTTAGGGTTGCCGGATGGGGGGTATTTGGGCGAGCAGCTTGTAACGCAATTTGGCAATCCTTTGCAATCCTGCCGCTTTCGACGAAGGTAAAATTTTGCAATGGAAGTGTTAGGGAATTATTTAGGAGCAGAAGTCTAAGTCCTGTGCTTTTTGTACGGTAGAGGCTCCATTCACCATACAGCACAATAGAGTTCCATGGACCATACATGTGAGCTTCGATTTGTGTTTAGTGTGAAAATACATAATCCATGGACATTTCGTTTTCTGCAATTGATTTTTAAATGTGCAAAATGCACAAAACTAAATATGAAAAATTTAAGATGGTTCAAGTTTCTAGATGGTTGTAGGAAAAAGTTCAAAGTTCACGTCTATGGTGAATGGAACCTCTCCCTCACTGTATGGTGAGTGGGGAATGGAGACTCTACGTTACATCGGAATTGAATTTTGTTGCGAGTTGAGTTCTTGTTGCTGTTGTGAATTGAGCAGACGAATTTATCGGGATCCGGGAATTTTTTTGATTGCTTCAAGAGTAGATGGTGATGCAGCAACTGCCGTGGTCGAAGAATGTACTGCTAGCATTCAAGACTACGATGGTACGTTCGTGCGCACTTGAATTTTAACAACTACTTTCTTGTTTTGAATCAGTTTATTTTCAGTCAAGCCTCTCTAGTGACAAATATTGCAATGGCACAGTCCAAATACGAACGGAGACCTAACTTAGTTTCTCATTAACACTTCGTTATTGTGTGTCAATGAGAAACTAGGTTTCTGGTGCATTTTTTTAGGGTGAATCTTGCATGGGGTTCTAGTGTATATACGCAGGTTCCTTTGTTGGAGTGTTTGCAGTTACTTTTGGACCATTATAATATGGCCTTCTCTTCAATAACATTTTGGAATATACTGCACACTTCTGACACTATCATATTGTGCACTTCTCACACATTCAAACTATTGTTATAATTTGAGCTGCCAGATTAAAGAGGTCAGGGTGAATTTGGGTATTCCTGATGGGATTGATTCTGACTAGCAGCTTAAGTTCCATGGTTTTTGACAGCGCAGTAAGAAAAGTGTCAGTGGTTGCTCGGAGCTTGCTTTTCACATGGAGCATCATCTCAATAATAACGAGTATCGTCTTATGCGGACTACATTGGGTGAGTTCACTTGGCCCTATTCAATTTATCAGTCCAATCACTCAATTTGCATGAGAATATCAGTGGAGATTCGTAAAATTGTGACTACCATTACTGATAGTTTTTGGTACATCTTACTTGAGATACCTTAATCCCAAAACGAATTTGAATTCTTTTTCCAAAGGTATTGAGGCAGCTCAAGAATAGTATGCTCTTTTTGTGATTGCAGCTCGACGGGGACGTCTCTCAGGGAAAGTCTTGCAGTGACAAATGCTAACAGTGAATTTGAAGAAACTTGAATAGATTGCTAATCAAAACAGCGAGATAGTTTTCTAGTGTGTCAGAGCCTCTTCTAGTTTGTTTGCTTGTTTTTTCGAGTACTAGACTAATTTTGCTGTATCTCCTCGTGGATGTCCCAGCTGGATGGAATGTGTACAAGAGGGCAAGAATACATCAAACCACAGATGGAGCGACTGAAGGTGCGATCAGAGCCTGTGAGATATTGGTTATCCATTTCTTGCCTCCTCTCTTTGTGGCTCTCCGTGGCATTCTTTCTGCATTGGCAGGTCCAGCGGTGGGAAATGAGCACCATGGTCCGTGCAATCTCTGATGGGGCGTTCGACCCTGGCGGGAGCTTCTGTCACGCACTCCGGCCCAGCACAGGGTTGGGGTGCCAGTTGTCTTTTACATAACCCCGTTCTATTTGCTTTCGTTGCCACAGGGCACATCGCAAAGGGAAGTGAGGAACAGGGGAAGGTTTTAAAGTTCCAACCCTCTCATGTCACTTCAGTGCCACATTCTGGTATGAAAGAGGTTAGAAAGAGGGAGGTTGGTTTAGCGTCAAAAACTTGACCTTCGTAAATTTTGGAAGAGCCGTAGATTTTCAAGACTTGACAGTCTTGATCAAGTTTGGATTTAGTTTGGAGGAGAGTGTTGTGTTTGATAACCTTCTTGGGACTCCCAGTTCTTGACTGGGTATGTACTACAACTGAGTACATAGATTGAATTTTTGATTGATTTGAGCTTTGGAGCACTGGCAAAATCAACTTGTAAATAAGCCACCATGGCATACTAGGCAATTTTTTCAAGCACAAGTGCTGCAAGGTTCATTCCAGAGTTCTAACCACTACGTAATGGAATGATTCTGAACGAGTTATGATAGATTTGGGACATTTTAGCACATTAGCATCACTCGTGGAGAAAGAACGTTGATGTTGCTTGTGTGCAACTGTATGCATATCACGTATTTCTATCCGCTTCAGAATGATTGATTGAATGTGGGAATTGCCTGTATAAGGTATTGGTGCACCTATTATTTTCACAAATTTCAATTGAGCATAGTTACTATTATTAGACATATATATTATATTTATTAAATTTTATTGGCAACCACAAGGGGATTCCATTACATTTGAGCTGTATGTTTCCAAAGTATTTTTTGGGTGTAAGTTATCAACAACAAGTTCTCATAGATTTTTATATTTTATATTTGAATTAGGCACATCTTGTGTAATCAATATCTAAAAGAAAGTGACGATTTTTGGTCCAAGTGTACATGTCTCATTCTAGGCAATGTTTATTATTGGTATACATACCTTAGTAACTCATAGTTTAGAGTGCAAAACTTTTAGCATTCCATCATCTATTTGATTTTAGTGAGACAAACTTTGTAGTACCCTTTAACTTGCTACTCATTAAGGTAGAATTACTTATAGTTGTTCATTTAAAACAAGTCATACAGTCAAAATTACAATTAGATATTATTTTTTATTTGTGCACAAATGGAACTCCTAAATTTAAAAAGAAAATTCTGTCTTTTTTGAGATTTGTTGAAATTTCTTTGAGTTTAAGTCTAGCTTTGACGAAATCGTAAGGTGTCATCTACTATCATCAAGTGTGCATCTTTGCAATATGTATCAGTATGACTTGACTAAAATGTTTATGGAAACTAATCTTCCAAAGGAAATAAGTGATAGCCCAAAAATCACAATTTTACAAATTTAAAATGCTTAAATTACCTCCTAGATACTGGTACGGTAAAATTCTAAAACTGAAATTCGCACAAAAGACTTTTCCTGTCCAGGTAAATACACCTTCCATTCCAGGCAAAAATTTGGTATTGAGCGTTGTTCGGCAACGCCCATTGATTATCAATATCTTTACAGCTATTTACTCATTGACGACCTCCTGATAACACATCCGGTCATCTCTAAGATGTCAAACTCCAGCTACTAGGACTGGGGACGTACCAGTTCTCCTCAGTTCTCATTAGCTTGGAGGATAACTCACCGGTGTAGTCACAGAAGGAACGACGGGTTCTCCTAGTCCAGTCACTAAAGATTTCTCTACTTCTGTTGGTGCAGTAGCAACTTTGCTGCCTGACGGAAGCCCAACTTCTGCAGCCGTAGTCGCCTCAGCAGCACTCGCACGTTCGATCGGAACAACTGCTGGCGTTGAACTTGAACTCACAATCTTCATCGGTTGAGATAGGTTGCTTGTTTCAGCAATTCCAGTAGTTGCAGTAGTATGCTGTCCAGAGACTGCAGCGCCTGGAGTAAATGGCTGTTGAGCGTCACCGGTAACACTGGGTTCAACTCCAGCACTAAAAACACGGCTATGCTGCTGAGCGTCACTGGTAACACTGGGTTCGACTCCAGCACTAAAAACACGGCTATGCTGCTGAGCGTCACCCGTAGCACTGGGTTCAGCACCAGCATTAATAGGACGACTTTGCTCCTCAACAGGGGCAGAAATGGTCAATTGTCGAGAAATACTACTTTCAATGCTCGGCTGTGCAGGGAATGAAGTGCTAAGTTGTTGGCTAATAGCGCTCTGGGCAGTAGTAATTGGCATACTTGGTGTCGCTACTTGGGAAGAAGAAATAGCATGAACAGGGGTAGCGCCTTGAGGAGCAGCTTGCTGGTGTATTGAAGCCATGGCATCTGGAGTTGCAAGCGATTGCATGGGTATCGGCTCCATTTGTTGAAGCCCTGGAGTAATTGTGCCCTGCTGAACGGTCGTGTACAGGTTAGGAGAAGTGCCTGATAAATGCGTTGCGCCGAAAGCAGTGCCGAGCTGTGTCATGGTAGCTGGAGTGGCTGGTGTCGTAGGAGGAATATGTGGTGCATTAAGATTTGGGGTCCCATTCAGGGGCCTATCCATGGCACTATCCTTGTTGGATAGTTTACTGACTTCCCTGGCTAGTTGGAGGCGCTGTTCTGTTTCAGGCCTTCGACAAACTTTTCTGAGCGGCACGACCTCCTGAACCAATTGAAAGACATGGTCAGTACTTCTACACATGAACTCTGCACATCTTGAGTATTTATAGATTGGTTGTCGCCAATAAGTACTGCCAAACTGAAGTAAAATTCATTGTGAATTGAAGGGCCCACATTTGAAGAAATTAACACGACGAGCAAGGTATCATCTGAAAAGTGAACAAGGCTGTCAAGTGTCATGTGCAATTGGACAAGATTTAACCATTCATCAAATAAGTTGGAATGAGATTAAGCAGCATCTGCAGAGACATACCTCTGTCTGATCGTGTCGATAACGAACCCAAAATCGACACCGACAACCACGTACATCATGTCTGCGTCTTTGTACATCCAAAATGTCTGCATCAAAATACAAAGCCTGCTCACTGCCCTCCTGCACCGCCCCAAAACGATATCTTTTAGAGAATTCCACCCTGACATTTATGATTCTGAAGGACATACAAGTATTCCACCAGATCAGAAATGCTCGTCAGAAATACCCAGGCCATCCTACCACTCGCAATCTCCTCAATAATGGCCATAATTCACAACTTTCTCACAATCTCAATAAAGAATGATCACAGATAAATGTAGTTAAATATATAATCAATGACTAAGATGGGTATACAAACCTGAAAACAGAGAATTAAATCACCAGGCAGCACTGCCACACACTCGGTCGTCTCACAGGGGAGTGATCTTTGACGGACTGCGGTTGCGATGTTGACCCACTCATCTTCCTCAGATCCAAATCCAGCAAACCTCACCTTCACCTCTGGTTCGCCACTTTCACTTTTGCGCTGGCTAATGAAGGCTGAAACATCATACCTGCATACCCATTCCACCAACGCCTCGTTAATGCTTGGCAGGTGAAAAGTTGTGGCTCACATACTTCAGCACTGGTAATTGATGTCTTTCAGTTGTAGTTCATCTTGAATGACAGAAGACAATGAGGATGTCGAGAATTTGGAAGTCTGTTACCGACCTAGAAACAAAGAAAATGAACACATACCATGCGCCATCCCTGGCTGACTTGGCTTCAAAATCCATTGGCACATCGATCGTCTTTTTCACGGCACCTACAATAACGTTCAAAGACTCAACAAATAGTACATAATATTTCGCATGCAAACAACGGGACTACAAAATAACTTGTTTATATCTACACAGCATAGATAGGTCAGCCTGGATCGAGTGATGAACATCTGGATTTCGAACATTATGACCTGACGTTATAATAATGTTGAACAGCAAGAGAGAAGCTCGTGTCTTACACACAAGACACTTTTCTGTGCACAATACGACATCATTTTGTTTCACAAACACACTTACTTGATCCGGCCACTGGGACCGGTTTAGGAGCGGGAGGTGTCTCAACACTTGATCCAACCGCTTTAAGCTTATCAATCTTAGCTTTCTGCGCATGTCGCCGATTTTGGAACCAGTTCCAAACCTGCTCAAGTCCAGAATAATGCGTTCAGCATCAAAGTGGGGCGAAAAGCACAAGTGGATAAATCACAATGAATGGAATACACTGATTACAAAGGCAAAAAGAAAAAAAAAAAGGATCGAGGTCGATTGCAGCAAAACAACAGACTCAGTAAAAGGAAAGCGAACCTGCTTCCATTGAACTTCTCTCCCATTACGCTCAGAGGAATTAGTAAACTTTTCCGCAAGACCTTCAACAATACTACGAGCTGGAGTTGCGCCACTACTTGCATCAAGGGCTTTCTCCATATCTGCAACCTGATATTGCCCAAACAGCATACGCAATGTCAGGGTCTAGACAGTAGGAGCAACATCAGTTCAAAAGTGCAATGCCCATTTGGGAACAGAATTAAGAACCATCACAATTCCGTATAACGATGGTGAGCATGCACATCTATAATGAAGTGAAATTATGAACGCTTAAGATACGAATAAATTTTGTCATTTTCCGCTTGGGTGGTAATCCGGGTCAAGAGAGCCACGGGAATTCCACTTTTTAAGGATCAGCTCATGAGAGCCTCCCTGGTTGAGCTTGAAAGAAATTGGCAAGTTACAAACAGCAACTCATCTATTCATACACTTAAATGCACTTAATTAGCAAGTGGTGTAAGCATGACTTCGCTAAACTTCTTTGTCCACTGGTCTTTGCGTTTATCCACTATCCCTTTAATAGTATTGTAAAGCCTCCCACTTTGAATTTGCGAAAGAAACTCAAATACGTGATAAAAATGTTCGATCTCAAAAGATTTGGTTCTTTCACCAAAGATCTCCTCACAGCTCTACAAATACTTCAAAACTACACTGCTACATTTATTACACTACAGAAATAATATCCTCCACAGTAAAATGAAGAAATTCGTTAAATCCAAGGGAAACTGAACCTTGTAACAAAATCGATCACCCTCTCAAAACCATCGTAATAAGATCCGCACTCCCCTCTCCCCGCTAAGCACTGGTATCACCCTCCCTCTATTCTCTCCAAAAAGTTTCAAATCATTTTACAACAATCTTTGCTTCATAGATTCTAGGTCACCGGCGTCCAGCATTGTCAGTGAAAAACACAAGGAACACATTGAGAAAAATAAAGAGAATTTTCACAGGGAAGAAAATGGAGTCAACGAAGCCATACCTCTGACGGCAGAAAGCGGAAGGCAGAGCCTCCGCTCATCGGAGTCCGCCCCATGACGACAAAACCCCTCGCTCAACTCCAAACCAAGAAAGTCGCAAATAAGTTTCAATTCAATCCAGCTTTCTAAAAATCTCTCGCATGTCTCGCAAATACGGAAAAGAACGCAATCGGAGACGAAACCCTAAACACTGCAAACGCAGTTTTCAAACCTCAATCTCCGATTGCTACACCAAAATAAACCAAGTAGAGCTCAATCTCACGATGTTGAACTCCTCTCTTCCTTGCTCTCGTAATCCCTGAACAGAGACCTTAACTAGCTACAGACTACAGAGCTCGGTATCCAAAACCCGCCATCGCTGATGCGAAAAAATAAACAATTTGTTTTGAAAGAGAGAAATGGGAACGAAGAAGGGCGGGGAAGCTCAGCAGCTAGAGGCCGTCAGATGGGCCATCAAAAGTCACGGTGGCCGTAGGATGATCTAGAAGGTATTAGACGGTCCAGATCAATAAAGACCAGGAGTTGGACGGTCTAGATCAATTTATCCATGGATAAATCCAGAACGTTTATCCAAAATCTAGGAGACGGCGCAGATAGGGGGGGAACCACGGTCATACGATCGACACGGTCGTAGGCGACGAAGGAGGCTCGAAGAGAGTTATCCTGTTTTTTGCAGTCTTCGCTGCTCCTCGTCTTGCTCTCCTTTCCGTCACCATTCCAGCATTTCCCTTACGAATTCTACTTGCAATGCAATTCACAGGCTTCTCGCATGATTCTTCTCTCCTTCACAAGCATTGCTAAAAATTTCATTTACTTTGGAAAACTTATGAGGGCAACTTCACACCTGGAGCTCCTGCAGGAGCCGCAGCAGCGGGATTGCATTCCAATTTGAAGTTTAAGGTGCGTGGAGAGGTTTTCTCATTCGCTCTCAGTGACTTGCGTTTTTCCAAAGGTCGTTGAAATGGAGAGTCTGTGAGGTGAAAAAGATTATAGCGGTGATTGTTAGGATTTAGGATTTCCGTTTGGAAAATGCAAGCTGATGTGAAGTTTTAAATGTGCCTGAGGCTTGCATTCTGAATTGTTTTGAAGAATATTACGCATTTTGCTGCGACTTTGGAATTTTTGAATTTGGTCGAAGTTCAGGCAATCGTCAATTCTGGGAGAATTTTTGGTTGAAAACGTTGAAACTTTGATCGATATTGAGATTCGAGCGAGTTAGAGTGTGACGGTGATGCAATCCTGTGCAGACGGGCCTTTCACTACAATAAGACCATGCTACAGAGCATGGCGTTGCCGCAGCTCTTTCTCGGCACGCGTATCCCGGCATCTGACTTTGCCCTCCCGTCCACTTCGCAGCAACTGCGCAAGAGCAGCTGCGTTAGGGTATGGCCACGAGGCGAGCTCGAAACTCTCGAAGCGCATCCGAACACGCTTCTGTCATCTGACTCTCCAGAGCCTGCGAGGACCTCGTACCTGGATAAGGACAACGGCAGCACCACCACCTCGCAAGGTAGGGTTTTAGGATGTCAGGACCTGGACAACATCGTTCGTGCAAATGAGGAGTAGGAGTTTAAGTTTCAGCTGATGTGGTGAAATTGAAATTATCCAATGGTAAGCATGATGAAGATAATACGAAGACCTTGAGATATTCTATTTTCTTACTTCATAAGCTTTTAAATGTTTAAAGTTTCGAAACCTGAACTGGTTCTGATTAGATCCATGCTAAATGAAGCTAAATCCTATGTCGACATGAGTTTTTTTCCTGAACTTTGGGATTGCTTCAGAGGAATATGAAGACAGGAGATACCAGACTCCCAGGACAAAGAGGGATGTGTGGGTGAAGCCGGGAAGCTCCCCTGCTGCTATAGATTTTAAAAGAGAGAGAGAAGTGGCTGAGAAGTACTTGTGGGTGAACCCTAACCGGAAGAACAAGTGGGAGGGCGGGGTTGGGCCAGCGTCGTGGCCGGAGCGTCGGGCGGGCATCGAGGTTCTCCACTCCACCAAGGATGTGGCTGCTGCTCTTCGCGAGTGCGTCATTCATTTCACTTCCCGCATTCACTTGCATTTCACATTTTGGGTTTTGGTATTGAAATTGGCGTTTTCAGTGTTGGCATGAATTGGCATGAATTGGCATTTTCGTTGTTGATATTGAATATCATTTCTGATTGTATTACGCTTGAACCTCCAGTATTAACATGCAGTAGCGTTTCTTATCGCCTGGGGTCGAAACTACTTCACCAGACGTAACTTGATTGTGACATTTTTGCTACAGTCTAATGATAGTGTAGCAATTGTGCAAGATATTTTAGTATATGTCATAATGATGAGGTTTGAGTGTGCGCTTAACTCAAATTTAGTAATTCTAGATCGAATCATTGTGCACGAGTAATGTCTTCCAATGTTACGTTGCCGACGGACTGGAATAGAGTTGCTCAACCTTGAATTTTTGGCTGAAAAACATTTGGAAGCCATAGAAATTACTCTAGAGGGCCTGAGATCTTCTTAATTTCGTTCAAAACAAACCAGAAATTTGAATTGAATTTTACTCATGAAATGATAACTGATTGATTTTGACCAATAATTATAACTTTGGACGAAGATTCATGTTCTAGATTTAACAAGTTACTCTAGAATTAGTTAAATTACGTGAGGAGCTTACTTGAAATTTTTTAATTTTTTTTGAGAATTGAGAATTGAAAGGAATGATCATTACTGTAAGAGAAATTAACCAAGCTGATGGAGGACACTTTCGTAGGCATTCGGGTTTCGCGTGATCGTAGCTGAGCGGTGCGGTAAATTTGTGACAGGGTGGGTCACTCGTTGGAGATCATGGACCTGAACTCTGTGATGAGGCGGTTTGGAAAAGCGAAAATGTGGAGGGATGCATGCGCGGTGAGTTCTTCCCGCTGGTTTTATAGTTACATTGGATTTCATTAAGGATTTGACATCATAGGGAGATTGATTATGGGGTGGCAAGATAAGCGTAACGCAATTTTTTCGGTAGACTCCCCATGATTCATTGGAAGGCCTGCTTGTGATTGCCTATTTTACCTACTTGGGAAATGTGTATGTCTTTATGTGAAATTTCTAGCTGACAACTTTCTCTATGATTCATCGTGCCGCCTCCTTCTGATCTCCAACTTATATAGTCTTGGAAGGTGTTTACGTCACTATCTAAAAACTATTCTGTGTTCTATGAAACTAGAAATTTGGTAAGATTGGTATTTAACAAGCTTTGGGAGTATCTAGATGTCTAGGAATTGGAAATGTCTTGGTCTGCCATTGATCGTTTTTATTTGGCTGTGCAGGTGTTTGATTACATGAAAGAGAATGATAAGCTTTCACCTCCAACCTACACAAGCTACTTCTCATTACTCGGCAAAGCGGGTCAATCAAAAAAGGCCATTCGTGAATTCAACGAACTGCCGATGGACAGTGAAGTGCGCCTGAACGTCTACGTTTGCAACTCTATCCTGAGTACTATGATATACAACGGCAAAATTGACAAAGCATTCCGCTTGTTTGGGCAGCTGAAATCAGAGGGTCTCAAACCTGACACTGTCACGTACAGCACAGTAAGTTTGGAGTCTGCACTCCACTTTGATGGAGGCCCTCCATAATGGTTACTACGAGAGAAGCTGTAGCATCTTTATTAGTTATTTTTTTGTTGCTTTCACAAAAATTACAAATATGATAGTTAAGCGCTAATGGTTTGAATATTTTTTACTTTTACTTTTTATGGATAATAGGTTACCGATTTGTTTTTATGATACAATAATATGATAATTGGACATTATAGATGAAAGAATGGATGTTGTGGATGTAAAACAATAACGTAGGCTTAACATTGGCATTTTTATTAGTAGTTAATAACTATTGATTCACCTGCTCAACAGTTTAAAAACTATATCGTTAACTTTCTCTTATTCCCAACTGCGAACTAATGTGGAGGTCTTAGCTGTACTTTCTTTTGAGCTGTGATCTGCACTGGACACAACTGATCCATCTCTGCATGTGTTACAGAGTTTCTTCTTGTTGGTTGTTAACCCCTAAGTGCTGAATCTAAAGACAGATAGTCCACTTTAGATGCTAATAGCCTATAGTAATTTCTGCTGTTATACAATGTAGTCTATGATTTCTTCTTTCTATTGATATATTTGTTACTGAAGCTTGATATTTCAACATGGAAACCAAACTTTTGGTTATTTGGACACTGAGGGATCAGAAGAAGCGGTTCATGAAACTCCATAACCTGTTCAGATTTCAAGGGAATGCTCTAGTTCCCCCGAGAAGTCATCGGTTCTTATAATAGAGTTTCATGATCCCCTGCAGGTCATCTCAGGCTGCGCAAAAACTCGAGAGGGTTATGCTAAGGCCAACGCTTTTGTAGAAGAGATCAGAAACAGTAACCTCGTTCAAGATGCCGTTATCTACGGGGCTATTATGAACGTCTGTGCGGCACACGGTTTGGAGAAAGAAGCGGAGGCAACATTTAAGGAAATGTGTGACTCTGGATTCACTCCCAATCTTTTTCATTACAGTTCTTTGTTGAACACTTATGCTAGCAAAGGGAAGTATGAACAGGCTGAAGGAGTGCTGCAAGAGATTCGTGCAGCGGGTCTCACTCCAAATTTGGTACCTCCTCTCTCTTATCTGTACATTTAAAATCAGACATCAAATGAGTGTTTTTCTGTCTCAGTCATTTTACAAGTGAGTGCTGAAAGAAATACCTATCTTTTAAACCCTAAATACCTATCGTTTTTTGGACAAAACTTAGGTTTGTTGTAATATATGACTTTTACAACTTTTTGGAAGATGTCTCGAAAGATATTAGACATGATTTTACGATAGGCTAAAATCATGAGGCTATCAACGTGGTATATATAAATTCCTTTTATCCAGTGTGCCCATCATCTTTTTAGGTATAGTAAATTTTTAACCAAATAATTTAGACATATGAGCATTTTCATTTCTCAATATTTGGGAAATCATGCAGTGAAGTTCCTACGTTTACGGATTCAAAGCCAACTTGATTTTGGTTCTTGAGATACCGAATGCACTTTCGTAAGAGGAAGGTCAATACATCTACAGTATGTACTGTTTGGAAATTCGGGGTTGATGTTTGACTAGCTCCTTACTCAGCAGGCCATGATAGTGATAAAATCCTATTTCAGTTTGTTTAAATGGTTTAGGTTAGGTCGAAAGTGTTCTTTTTGTGTATTTCTTTAATTTCTGAGATTGGCAGAGGTCATTACTTTTATGCAGGTGGTGTATAATTCATTGTTGAACGCATATGCCAATTGTCAAAAACCAGACAAGGCCCGTGAAGTGTTCGAGAAAATTGAAGCTGAGGGCTTGCAACGTGACGTGGTGTGTACTCTTATCATATTTATTATCACATCTACGTAGTACTCTTCTAATTGCCCACGTTTAATTAGCTGAAGTAACTATGCCGATTTGGAGCCAAATTTTGTGCAGTCTTTACATCACATCTGGCAATTTTCCTGTTAGTGAACCTTCGTTGTGCACTTATCGTATGCAACAATCGAATTGACATCACAAATGTCTTATCCTATCCTAGATATTAAATACAAAGAGGTCACGATTACATCCGTCACGTTCTCGTCCATGCCGTTTTTCATTCATTTGTTCTTGGTAACCCTGATGATATTTAAACATCTTCTGCATGAAATCTGATAAAACAATTTTGGTATTGTTGCATTGCAACTGGCTCTTCTCTAGTATATAACTATTCGTTGTAGTTTTATTAGGTTGTACTGAATTGTTTGACCTATATGAGCATGAGATATTTCACGTGATAGTGATTGCTTGTTATAATTTGTTCAAGACTCAATTTTAAGCTGTTCTGGAACTAAATGTGTTGTGTTTCTTCAGGTCTCGTATTGCTCTATGATGGATGCGTATGCAAAATCCGGCTTGCTCAAGGAAGCACATGAGACATTTGATATGATGCTTGACATGGGCATGAAACCAGGTAATAACACTATCAATGACCGATGTTATGTAGATTATGGCTGCAGCAAAGTCCTTTTCATGTTGATGCCATGGTTGGCTTCATCGATCTCTTGGGAGAACTTGTGCTTAATATTGTTGGTTGTCTGCAGGCAGTGTAGGATATAGCATATTGATCTCTGCCTACGCCAAAGCAGGACAAATGGATGGTGTACTGAAACTGGTCGATCAGATCGAGAAGGGGCAAAGCGGACAATGTGATATTCTTCTATTTAACACATTATTGAAAGTATACTGCAACGTCGGTTACATGGATGGAGTGACAGCCATACTTAGAAAGATGGATACTGAGGGTTGTGGCCCCGACCGTGGTACATTCAACATTCTTATTGGTTATTTTGCAAAGGAGGACCTGGGTGATCTAGCCGTGAAGACGTTAGAGGACATGGAAGCTAGGGGACATCGACCAAACGAGGTAGTCCTCCTGTGCAAATTGTTAATGTTGCTTTTGTGGTATAAGTGTTTCTCCTTCTTATCAATTGCCCTAGAAACCTTTATTTCTGTTTTAAGTCGACTCTGTGACATGTCCAGTTTTTTTGTCCAATTACCGAAGTACCCAAGCTAATTTTAGAAAGTCAGGGTAGAAAACCAATAGTCGATGAGTAGTAACTTTCAAACATATATGTATTGTTCAAGAGGATATGATTCGTTCTTTCTATTCTTACATTTTGTTACCATCCTTGAAGCTCCCTAAATTATTTGTTTCAACTCCTAAAAGATTTGGATGTGGCCTTGTTTTATCATTTGGGCACCCAGGGAATACAAGAATTTTTTTCCGTTGAAGTTATTTGACTTTGCTGTGCTTTCTTCTTGTTTCAATGATATTTTGTTTTTATTTATTGTTGCATAGCCATGATAATTCTTGGGATTTTATAATATCAATTAACAATCGTTATAATCCCATGTAAAGTTTTAATATGTTGCAACAGTGATAGTAGAAATCTGCAGAGGGTCCTAGAGTCTGATGTGGATTTGCAAAACCTACACGTCATTTGACAAAGGAAATATCCCTTGTATCTTAGGATCCACTAAATGTGCGTGTGTGATGGAATGCAGGCTACTTACAACTCTCTTTTCCTCGGATATATCAAGAATGGGAAGATGGAGGACCTACGGAAGGCAATTGCAGCAATGAAGGAGCGAGAGATCTCACCGACTAATTTATCCTTGCAAACTATCATCTCAGGATTACTGGAGTATCAGCAGATTGATGACTTGCTTGCCTATTTGCCTGATTTGAAGGTGACAAATATACCAACTCACTGACCCTTTCCAACCTACTTGTTCGTGGGCGATGAGTTCTCTGAAAACTTACCCTCATTTGAATCAATCATATTAATTGCTTTTTGCTAATTTGAGCAGTGTTTTAGTCTTTGATAACCCTCTATGTAGCTGGGCTTTTGGTAACCTTATTCAGGGACTTTTAGACACTATTATAAGAGATTTTTCAAGATGATTCACGGGGTGGTCTTCCTATGGTCCTAGTGATTATAAGGAGGTCTCTATCTGTATCATGGGGTGGCCCGCGTATGATCTGTATGACCATATGGAGTATTTCTTATGAATCATAGAGAGGAATCTCTTTACGATGTTTGCTGAAAGCTCCTGAAATGGTCTAATTTTAATGAAAGACAAATGATTTGTTGGTGTCCATCAGGCAGAGCGCTACATGACACGGTTCAGGACTAATCTATTGACTTGATATGCATCATGACAGGCTACTGGAAACGTACTATCATTTAACGTGATGGAGAAATTAATCCATGCACTAGTAGACGCGGGACAGATGGATGCTGTGACGGACGCACTTCATTTGATGAAGGTCAATGGCCTGCAACCTTCACAAGTAAGTCTCTTATGGGTCCTGAGGATATTATTTTCTTAGCCTGGACTTAGAACCCGGCTCTTCAATTGAACAAGTCCTCTCATAACTCGATCTGTAACTGCTCACTGTATTCTCTTTAATCGTCACGGGCTGGCTGTTATCTTCTTTCATCATGTTTCTAGAGGATGTGTTGTCTGGCGAGACTTACTACATCCTTTATTCTATATTGTATCACAGCCTAACGCAAGTTACGTTAGGCTGTATCTCTTTACTGAAGATGTTTTTTTCTTTTTTCTTTTACCTATTTCTTTTACCATTAGTAGTCACATTAAATCGCTATAGCGGTTCTTTAGGTTGCGACTCTGCGTAGAACAAGCAGCTACGCTACGAGAGGCACTGTCCCTGTAGTACTAAAATATGGAAGGAGGAAACCGTAATGGTGATGAAGGAACAATGTCTCTCTTTTCATTTTTGTATTCTTTAAAGTGGTTCCCTTATCGAGTAAGACTTGTAGCTGCTAAGTATCTTTGGTTGCTTTCATTGCGACTAACAGTTGGTGTGGGCGATGCAGAGGACTTGGGATCTTGTATTACAGAAGTACGCCTCTTTAGGAGAATATGAGAAGTTGTTGCAACTATTGGAGGAGTTAAAAGATGTAGGAGTGACGGCGAGTGCTGTCACGTACTCTCAGCTCTTGAAACAGGTCTCAGAGTCCGAGAAAGCTGTAAAGCTACTCGATGACCTCACAGACACTGTTCCTGTTATATAAGTTAGATGTTCTTTTTCTCATTGTCTTCTCACTTCCCAATGGTCATACGACGTATGCTTTCTCAGAAGTGCTACTCCTCAAATTCATGGTTTGGGTCACTGCCTCCGTTCCCTTCCAAAAGTTCAAGAAGAAGATGAAGTGGACGTGTAGTTCAAGCATTGAGGGGTAAAAGAAAAGGCACGATTTGTCTTTTAACCCCAGAAAGACGGGCTGGTCACTGTGGAAATCAGCATTTTTTGTATTGTGTGAATCATTTGCTTAACCCCTAAGTGCCTAAGCCTCTCCAAGTGTGTTTTGACTATGAAAAAAGAGCATTGGCTTATAGTTATCCTCTATGAAGCAAATTGTGTTTTTTTCCAAATCTAACCATATAGATGTTAATAGAGCTTGTTTATTAGTATGCATATCAATTTTGAGTGCAAAATTTTCTAGGAGTTGTGAGATCATACCAAGGGAAATGTACATTTTCTATTTTTAGTATGTTGTCTTTGTCCACAATGTTTCAAAAATTTGCATATAAATGTTTTTTGGGATTGGAGGTAATATGAACTTCAAAGAGTGTTAGCACACTAAAATGCACTTCCAAAAAAATTAATTTCACATGAAAAAACATCAAATTCATTATACAATCCACCTTGCAATTGTTGAAATGCAATTTTTGTTTCTAAGTAGAAATTGCAAATAGCTTTGAGTAAACACTTGCATGTTGAAATTTTCAATGGTGAAAATCATGAAAAGACTTTAAGCTTTTCATTCGGACCATTCTCAAAGCAAATGGATAAATTCAATTTCTTAGATCTCAAATCAAATGAAATTGCCAAGCTTTGCATAAGGCTAGGAAATGAAGTAAATTTAGCAAGCTTTACACTCCACTTTTAGTACACATATGCTTTTGAAGACCTCTCAATAATTGAATATGTACTTTTCTCAATGAAAAATGAAAGTTTTCATAGATAACCCTCAAAACTGCCCGAAATTTTTTTTTAACCAGTCATAGTTAGAGGTTAAGAGCACTCATTGGAGTTCAAACTATTGTGCAAGACTTCCCCTTTTCACACAAAATTCCAAGGATGAACATTTGCACTTTTGTCCCACATAGAAGGATTCTCTGTCATCTATATGATACATAGTGTATGTATGCAACACCCTTCTAGGGTTAAGGCACAAATTCTATTTTCACATTGACCTATTGATGAGGTTTTATTCAATATTTGAAACAAGTAGAGTAATATAGTAGAAGGTCCTTACATCAAGTGGGTGTTTAGAATTGACCATAGGAAAGGCCTATAAACAATGCATGTGGTTGTTGAAATGGAGAGGTAGAAAAATGTAATACTACATGATTTTAGGGTAGTGAGCAGTACTTTTGGACTACTATTATGTGTCATTCACAAATCAAGAATGCATCATTTAAATGTGAACACAAAATTCAAGATGACAATAAGATATCCAAATCATGAAGTCCACAAAGGATTTTTCAATTCTCAAGGAGACCAAAGTAGGCTCCTTGGTTTTTTAGAGGTTGATTGTATCTTTTTACAATAAGAATTTTCCATTCTAACAAATCTATATTCTAGAGTTTCACGAGGAATTTGAAAACATTAAAATAATGAAAACTCTATTATTTTCTTTTGTTCAAAATTATTGAGTTCAATTACATATAGTATAGAAGACAAAATTGAATTCCTAATGGCTCAAAGATAGCATTCAAATATATACATTGTAAACATGAAATTATTTTAGTAAACAACAAGAACCCTATGGAACTCTCTATTTCTTTGAAATTATGGGAATTTCATTCACAGATGAATTTAATGCATTTAATTCTTTAATAATTTCATAAGAATATATTGCTTTCACACTTTCAAAATAATGCCTACGTATAACATTTGTAGACATATAACATGAATGCAACCTCTCTTCATCTCTTTCTATCCCTGAGTCACTCTTGATCACCTCCCATCCCTGAGCCTCCCAAGTTCAACCCCCCACTATAACCATCTTTAGATCACAACCTTCACTTGTAGAAGTATTATTGATCATGGCTTAATAGTACTTGATCCTTTCCTGAATTGCCTAGTGATAACATTTTGGTCATGGGGAGATTGGGAGGGCGTTACCGCAGGGGTATATTTTCTACATGTAACTATATGTCTATATCCCCCCCCTTTGACTTTCTAAGAATAGAAAGTCAAGGGGGGGGGGGATATAGACATATAGTTACATGTAGAAATTATACCCCTGGGATAATAGCCTCCCGATCTCCTTGTGAATACAACATAAGGGATTTCTAGAACCGAAGTTTAGGAGAGTTAAAAATTAATATGATATTGACATATTGGAGGCATAAGTTTAGCATTCATGTTATATGTCTACAAATGTTATACGTAGACATTATTTTGAAAGTGTGAAAGCAATATATTCTTATGAAATTATTAAAGAATTAAATGCATTAAATTCATTTGTGAATGAAATTCCCATAATTTTAAAGAAATAGAGAGTTCCATAGGGTTCTTGTTGTTTACTAAAATAATTTCATGTTTACAATGTATATATTTGAATGCTATCTTTGAGCCATTAGGAATTCAATTTTGTCTTCTATACTATATGTAATTGAACTCAATAATTTTGAACAAAAGAAAATAATAGAGTTTTCATTATGTTAATGTTTTCAAATTCCTTGTGAAACTCTAGAATACAAATTTGTTAGAATGGAAAATTCTTATTGTAAAGAGATACAATCAACCTCTAAAAAACCAAGGAGCCTACTTTGGACTCCTTGAGAATTGAAAAATCCTTTGTGGACTTCATGATTTGGATATCTTACAGTCATGCAATTCTTAGAATGGATGCTACTTATCGTAATACACATATGAAGCTTTGTTTCATGCTTTTCAATAAATATTAAAGAAGGTAGAGTTTTTTTTTTATTTCAATGTCAAACTAGGTAGCAATAAAAATATTTTAAAAAATTGGAGGTTGGGATTTTAGAAATAAAAATATTAAAAAAAAGGGGGGGGGGGAGGGGGATTGTAGAAATTCGTAACTACTCAAAACATTAGAACCTTTCAATTCTGAATACTAAGGTAAAAATTAAGAAGAGTTTTATTTGGTAGTTAAAGAAGGCATGCATGGAAAAAAAGTAGGTTTTTGCTCTCAATTTCGAAATTTAAAAAAATTGAAATTAAAATAAAAGATATTAATTCTTTAACAAAACATTCTTACCATTGAGAGAAACAATTTTTAATTTCTTATAAAATTTATAAGGAATTTACAAGGGAATTTAGTTTTTTTTTTATTCAATATCACCTTGCACTTTATAATGTTTTTAAAGATGAATAGAATAGTTTTGGGACTAAAACTTGTTACATATGTTTTCAATCCATTTTCCAACATATTGACTAAATGCGCAAGTTATAGGATATACATGTTGTTTTAAATGTTGAAAGATAGAACTTCACCTTTTGAAAGGACTAGAAAAGCCTAAGTTTGTAAGTTTTGACATATTGAACTTCCAATGGGTGGGATTATTCTTTCATTCTAAAATTACGCAACAACAAACTTGAACAAGTTAACCAAAGGATCAGATGATTGGATTTGTTAAAAAAAAATTATTGATAAAGATATCAACATACCTTAAAAGATAATTGATTCCTTACTTAAGAAGTTTTTTAAATGGAATTTTGAATCAAACTTCTGATGCAAAAGGAAAATGAGAAGTGGAAACGATTTAGGGAGAAGGACAAGAGGCAATATGAAGCGGCTGAACTTGGAAGGTGACTTAGGCGATCTAAGCTTAGAGTGAGACAAGACGAGACTCACAGGAGTTTGGGGGACGGGTGGCCGGGAAGGGAGTCCGGCACGGATGGGAGGAACGGGGCCCGAGCTGGGCCCTCAAAATAGGCAAGCAAGGGCCCATTGACACACACACACCCTTTTGCTCGAGGAGGGGGGGGGGAATTAACGTCTGAGCATTTTGGGTACCATGTGAATCATTTGCTTAAAAATACCCAAGAGCACTCGTTGGAGCTCAAACTATTGTGCAATACCTCCCCTTTTCACACTAAATTTTTAAGTTGCAAATTTGCATTTTTGACCTACATAGAAGGATTCTCTTTCATCTATCGGATACTTAGTGTCTACAATACCCTTCCAAAGTAAGGCACAATTTTATTTCTTTTACACTAGCCTCTTGAAGAGGTTTTATAAAAACATTTTTTACAAAGTGGAGTAATATAGAATGGTCTAAAACCATGCATGTAAGCTAATGTACAAAAATAGATTCAAAATTACAATTAGTGGCTAATTTTTATTTGTAGATGACAAATGAAAATCATAAAATATTATAATATTGAGTGCACAATGTGATAACCTATTGTCATGTTCTAATTGAAATGGATGAATGCATTTACATCCTTACAAATATTGAAGAATTTGAAAGAAAATCCAATTCTAGCAAGCTAAAGAAAATATTACATTATCCTATGCTCTAGTGATTACTTCAATGATAGCTCTTGTCTTTTCAAGGTTAAGAATTTTACAATTCTTTACTTATTGACCTCTTCTGGTTGTTAGTTTCTTATTATTTTTTCCATGCAAATATGCAATGAAATCATTTTCATATGGGTCAAAATAATATGAAAAAATTGAATGTTTTTGCTAGTACTTTCAACTTGTAACATTAATGATCAGTTGTAGAAAGGGCCCTTTTAACTTTGAGAGGTTCCAGATATCCAAAGAAAGAATGTTCTCAAAAAAGATGAAGTATGTGGATTAACTTCCCTAGCTTTCACAAGGATAATCCTCCATTCCTCCCTATATTCTTAGGGGCTAGCCATACTCACATGGTTTACATTATTAGGCTAGAAAAACAAAGAGCTCTGTTTATCTTCTTCATTTGTATAGAAAAAAAGGAAAAAATATGACAATAACAATAGCTATAATAGTTTAGGGTGGAAAAACACAAAGCAATTGTACAAAAATACTATCAAACTCTTCCAATGCAAAAACCACACATGCATTTGTGATTTGAAATACAAAACTTAACTAGATGGATGCATCTCTTGACAAAGGAATGATAACAAAAAGTTGGATTGTAGTTGAACATTGGAAAGCAAGGTGCCCTACTCTAAGAGATGAATTTCGAAATAAGGTAAGCAATCATATTTGTGCCACAATGGACTGAGCTCCACTACTCTCCACACTACTAGTGACATCCATTGTAGATTGAAGGTTTGGTGGCCTTGTTTCTATTTCCTCACTTTTGAATGAGTAAGATATGATTGAATGATTTCTAGACCATCATTCAATGTAAGCTCATATCAGAGCCCTAAACCATAAACCCTCAGTGACCACAACTTCTGTACAATAGAAGTTTTTTACTTGATCTTCACTTGAATTTCTACTATTCAAGGGCATTAGGATTGAAGCATCAACTACACTTCTATGAGCAATTCCCAACTATTGGTAAGACACTAAGACCATTTTGTTGATATATCTACTTGGCTTCAACTTCAATATTGGCTTTGCATTCTTGACCTTTAGAGATGCTTTTTGATGTTTATTTGAGCACTTATTACTAGACTTTTCTCACTCAATTTTTTTTCCTTTTTTCTTGACCAACACATGCAATGTTCATCAATGATACTAGTGACCAATAAAAGCTAGCTCCATTTGATTTCTATCATTTTCACAACATGTATCTCAAACCTCAAACCACAAGTGACCCTAGGACTATACTCACGACTACATTAGAATATTGAAATATTTAATTAATTTCAATACTGAAATCCATTTTCAATTGTCAATAAAACACCAAAAAAATCGAAGTTAATAAAACAACCTTGAACAAATGTTTATTTGGATGGTTCTTAAATATGGTCATTATTACAATTCTCTACAAAAGGACCTCTAAATGTCCCCAATTTCCCATACTAAGAACGGGAGGTAGTTGTCTTAAGGATAGGGAATTGTCTTGTACATAATATATGCTCTTTGATTTGAAATAACCAGTTTTATATTAATGTTTAGAATGCTTGATTCCTAATTCAAAGTTCATAATCTTAATGATGAACAAAATGCTTCAAGGGAATGTTTCTGTGAAGCAACTTCTCATTCATCCAAAGCAATATCTAAATCTTCAACCCTAAAGAACAAAGGTTCTCTTGGGAAATACTGCAAGGTTTGAGTAGATTCCTACGATCTCAAATTCTAGTATGATTTTTTGAAAAAAAAGTAGAATATAGAAAGACATATGAGCTTTTGGAGGATAAAATATTTATTTCAATCAATGCCCAAGAGAAAAAAATATGCCCCCAAAAGATCAAAATAGAGTTCATCAAGAAGAACAAAAAAAAACTAAAAACTAAAAGTAATTTTTTTCTTATAAAAAATACTTCTATCTTCTATTCATTCTATTTGGATTAGTGATGACAAATTTATATAGAATCTTGATTTTAGGGAAATTGGGTCATCTTCTTCAAATATAACTTATAGGATTCATTTAACTCAATTTTCATAATTTTTTTGAAAAATTGTGAAATAGAGTTTAGTTTGCTTGTTAGAACAATCTCACCAATGGAAATAGCATATTTCAATTCCATCTTAGATTTATTAATTATAATTCAGTTTTTCCTTCAATCTTGTCTTTGCTTTTATATTAAAAAAATTAAGAATAAAAATAAAGTCTTTTTTTAAGGAAAAATTCCTAGTCTTTCAACTCAATTCGTCAACATAAAAAAATTTGAAATAAAAATCTATAGTGCAATTATTTTAAATTAAGAAGATTCAAAGCCAAAAAATCTTATCTAGCAATGTGCCAAAAAATTATTCTTCTTAATTTAAACTCTTATATATTGCAATCTATGCGTCCAAAGTTTCTAAAATTTCTCCCACATAATTTTATATTAGTCTAAGGCAAGATCCTATAGTTAAATATGTAGAAAAAAATTTCAGCCTTGCAATAGAAATGACAATTTTGAGAGTTTTTTGACCTAAAGGCCTTGATCCTTTAGGGGATAAATGTTAACCTTCATTTATGACCAATTCAATAAAATTGAGGTAAATAATATATTTTTACAAAATTATTTCCAATTTTTACCTTTCTACCCAATGATGGTTGTATGAATTACATTGAGTATTTTTCTCATATTTTATGAAGTGCCAAAGTGGCAATATAAAATATTTTTGTGGTGCTCCTAATTTGAACATTCATCCATGTATTGGACCAAAAATATCACATTAGTACAAATCTCATGTCCATAATTTTGTTTTCACCCACAATCTAGCAAAAATCATCCAATTTTTTTTTAATTTGAAGATTTTTGGTGAAAAACTTCACAATTTGTTGTTATTTTTTTGGTGCAATGAGGCCCCATGGTGCCAAAAAAAAGTCCTACTTTGCAATCATTGCATTATTAACACCTACATCATTAAAATAAATTTTAAAAAATCTACTTTATAAGCTAATAATTATATGATTATAATGATTGTCAAATCATATCTCTATTAATCCACCCAATTTCAACTTTGCTCTAGAATCACAATTGTTTAGGGGCACAATTTCAATATACAAAACAAATTTAAAATAAACTTGTTGAAATGTTGTGTTGAAAACAAATATATTCAAATGTGACCTATGCTCTTGTGATGATGATTAAGTTATTATTAGCCTTATTAAAACATTCTCCATTGGAAATAAAATACAATTACACTGAAAAAATATATAAAAAAACTTGTGCCTTGAAATAACTCTTCAAATCTTAAGGGTCAAATTTTTATTCTTATTAAAATAATTTTAAAAATTCTAGGTGAAGGGAAACTCAAATTATTTGAACACAAAACAAATTATAAATAAATTTGCACTTGAAAATAGTTCTTCAACTTTCAAAGGTCTAAAATCAATGGAGTTGTGGATGAAGGGGCATTCAAATTTTTAGAAGCAATAGTCATGGCTACTCTTGTGTGCCTTTATTTCATAGATTCAATTGTGTAATATCATAATTCTATTAATTCTATGCCTATGCCATTGTTTCATTTCATAGCTTTAGTTATGTGGCCTCAAAATTCCATGGCAAAGTTGTGTCTATTTGTCTCTTCACACCTAGTGCACCCCATATTCATCAATATATAAATATATATCACCATATATTAGCTAAATTAGTTTTGACCTAAAGGCTATCACTAGAATCATAGTAGAATTTGTAGTTTGATTGTACCACTATATAACTATAATGCACAATTCACAATTTTAAAAAGGTTAAATATCCTACATAGTGCTAAGGTTCAACACTACCTATTGAATATTTATTAAATGTGATTCAATAAATGCTCAATATATACAAAATTTTCTTTTTCCATACAATTTTTTCTTGAAAAAATCATATTCCTAAAATTTTGAAATCTATTTTTAGAAATAATTTTTGTTGGCCTCGACCAATGGTTACTATAGAGTGAGACTCAGTTAGGTTCAACTAAATTGTGGAACAAATATGATGGTTTAATCCCTAAACTTCCTAGGCAATTTTTTCATCAAAAAACACTAAAAATTTCCGTTTCTATTGCAAAGCACAAAAAACTTTAGAAATTATTTTTTTCTTATATTGAACCACAGAATCTTGCACTAGACTAGTATAAGAATGCATAGAAGAAATTTCAAAAACCTTGATTGCATGGATTGCAAGATATTTGTATTTGAACTGAACGAATCTAAGATTTTGGTACCTTGTTTAACTAGATTTTGAGGCTTTGAATCTTCTGAGCTTAAAAATTTTGCACTACACATTTTGAATTACTAATTTTTTACATTGAAGAATTGAGTGGAAAGTCTAGGAAAAAAATTCAAAAAACATATACTTGATTTTCATTCTTTAAGAAATTGTTAAGTAGAAGGAGGCATGAAAAGAAAGGAAAAACTAAATCACTAATGGCTCTAAGATGGAATTAAAAATCACTACCATAATCCCAATAGCAAGATTGTTCTAACAAGCTAACTAAAACATGTTGAAATTATAATTTTTGAATTGTGAAATTGCATTCAAAAATGAATCCTACAAATTATTTTTTCTATAAGATGTTTAGATTGCCCCCCAAACAAGATTTTTTGGTAATTTCTCATCACTAATCCAAATAGAATGAATCAAATATTTCCATGTAGGTGAAATATACTTTCTATAAGGAAAAAAATTTTGAAAATTTTATTTCGACTTTTAGTGATTTTTAAGGCATTGCCAATGAACTATGTTTTAAGCCAACTTAGGGTGGCATAAGTTTCACTCTCAAGTATCGATTGAAATAAAAGTTATATTCACAAAAACTAATGCGTTTATCAATTTTCATTAAAAAATTTCAAAAAATCACAATAAAAGATGAGACCATAGGAGCCTATCGAAAATCCTTTTTTCCCCTGAGGGTACAATGGGAGTGTAGGGGTTAAAGTAATTGGACTTGAAATCATAAGAATAAATACATGAACACGGTTCCCATTACTAAATATCACTACAAGAGAAAGGGGTGTTTTAAATATAGTCATAGAAGTAATGATCTGAAAGGTGTGTTTTTGGTAAAATTTTACTATAAACACCGCTTTCAGGTCATTACTTTCAAGACTATACTACTAGGACTATACTTAAAACACCCCCTTCTCTTGTAGTATATTCTAAATATTTTTAATCTTATTGGGAATCAAGGTGATTCAAGATAAATTCTCCTCCTACTCATTTGGGAGGCAATGTATGAATAGATTATGAACTTTCAAAGTGTTAAAATTTAGTATCTTGAAAATCACCCCTAGACTTATCTTACTTATTCAAAATCCTTCCATTTTAGACATTAATCAAAGTGATGCACTATTGCAAACAAGTCATAGATAAACATGATTAACTTTAACCCCTAAGAGCCCCAACGATGCTAGTTATGTGAGCATGTGAATCTTTAAGTATATATAAGTAGCTATCCTACAACCATTGAAGGTGCTTATAATATAAACATCTATAATATGGGTACCTATAACATATTTACATTATAATCATAGAAAATTTCTCTAATATAGATGCCTATAACATAGATGTATAATCTTTGGGGCTCACATGCTCACACTCATAGGCTCACATAATAACAACCCTCCCAAGAGCCCCACGAGACCAAAAGTGTCTCCAACTAGTTTAGAAGTCTAAATCAAAGTCTTGTAATTTTTCCATTGAATGTTCAAATTTAGTAAAACTTGTTGTAAATTTTGCACTCTCTCTTCTAGTTTGTATGGTCATATTTTCAAATCAATCCAAGATATACTTATTTTTTGAAAGCCATTCATTGTTCATAAGTTTAATTTGAGTTCACCAAACCAAATTTTGATGAATGCAACTTCAAGGACTTGTATCTCCTTCATCCAATGTTTGTTTTCAATAAAATTATTTGAATTATATTCCCTTGAAGTCTAGTTCTTGTGATGAGACATTCAAGCC